>CM075010.1:2232696-2262472 GCA_037576675.1 Pangasius sanitwongsei
GGTGGTGTATAAAGGCAAAATCACAAAAACTCCGTCATTGTCCAAATACTTCCGGACCTGACTGTATATATATATATGTGTGTGTGTCTTACATGAGGTCCCAGTCCAGCTGAACCTTCTCCACATCCTCCATGATGGTTTGCAGCCTCCTCTTAAACCTGGGCTCAAATCTCACATCATCCTCCAGAACTAACACACGTTGCAGACCCTTCTCCACCATCTGACACACACACACACACACAAACACACACTTACACTTATAAAATGAACTCATTTCAGGCTGCTCTATTAGCAAGAAAACAGAGATTTTTTTAGGTTATCTATTACTTTCTGTGTGCGTGTGTGTGTGTGTGTGTGTACCTCTGTCCATATAGAGTGGTGGCTGAGGAAGCAGCCGATCTCTCCTCTGGTCAGCACCCTGCCTGAATACGGATCTTTATAATCCGGCATCATCTCAATCCCCAATGCCTGCAGCTGAGACGAGTTCAGAGCCCTGACACAGAGACAGAGAGACATGACATGACATGAAAGAGAGTTTTATGTAAAGAATAAAAGATTACAGGGCATGCTGTTATAGGAAAACAATCAACGACGAGGTGGTGTGAATGCCACAGTGAACACACACCCTGAAGTGTTTTAGTCGTCTTGCACCACAGCGATTAAAACTTTTTATGCATTAAACAATTGACACGTCATACTTTTAACCGATTTATAGTTATTGTTAATGCTGTAAAACGTCTGTGAAATGTCTATGAAGTGTGTGTGTGTGTGTGTGTGTGTGGTTGTTGTTTCAAACAGGGCAGTGTGTGGCTCTGAATTTGGTGACCTACTTGCCATCCACAGCGTTGGTGATAGCGACCTCCACACCCAGGGCGGCCAGAGAACTCAACATCCGCTCCCTCCGGTCCCTCCTCCGCTTCAGATTAATCAGGAAGATCTGAGACAGAGAGAGAGAGAGAGAGACGGAGGGTGTGTCATGGAAAAACGGCAAAGGAGAGGAGAAACAGAGAGTTCACACACACACACACATATATATATATATATATATGACTTCTTTTCTCATACACACACATACATGCTCTTTCAGATTTACTGTTAAACATCGAAAACAGATGGCCATCAGTTTGTAAATCTATCAGTCTGTCAGTCCATCAGTCTATCAGCCCTTCAATCCGTCTGTGCATCAGTCTCTTAGTCTGCCAGGATGTCTACGCATCAGTCCTTCATTCTGTCAGTCTATCAGTCAGTTGGTTTGTAACTCTTTCAGTCTATCATTCTGTCAGTGTGACATTCTGTCAGTCCATCAGTCTGTCAGTCAATTCCATCAGGCCACAAATCAGTCAGTCTCTCGGTTTATCAGAGTCTATCAGTCTGTCAGTCGATCTGTGCGTCACTCTGTCAGTCCATCGGTGCATCAGTCTATCAGTCTGTTAGACTGTGAATCCATCAGTCCATCAGTATATCGGGCCATTGTTCCAACATTTTGTCAGTTTGTTAACTGTTCAGTTCAGTCTGTCATTCTGTCCATCATTACATTGGTCTATCATTCAAGTCTATTCATCTGTCATTCCTTCAACCCATCATTCTGTTATTCCTTTAGTCAGCCAGTCTGTGAGTCCATCTGTCTATTATTCTCTAAATTTATTAGTGTGGTAGTATGTCAGTCATTCAATCCATCAACCCTCTCTCTCTCTCTCTCTCTCTCTCTCTCACCTCATCAAACCCCATCTTATCCTGAGGTTTTGGAGGAACGAACACAAACTCTGAAGGCTCAATTTGGTGGTCAACTGTAAGAAAATGAGAAACAGTGTGAGTCGTGAGTTGTGTTCCTCCCTAGCAGACTGTTACAAAACAGCGGTGGAAGGAGAAAATGACTAATGTGTGTGTGCTGAGTGACAAAAATTGTGCTTAATTACACAGGCAGGCAAGCACGTGTACAGTACCTCAGAGACTGCGTGTGTGTGTGTGTGTGTGTGCATGTTAGAGAGAAGCACTTACTGAGTGCCTCGGTGATGGTGTGCGAGAAACTTTCCTCTTCATCCTCTACGCTCTGATGGGCATTCAGAGGAATGGGTAGGAAACCATAGTGCTCCTTGTTACACACAAACATCTGTACACCTACTCGCACACACACACACACACACACATTTCAGGAAATCTGATGCCATAATTCATAACATATTCATAACATATGAATTGAATGTGTGGCCTCAGTGATGGAGGCGTGGCCTCTGCAATTGTCAGTCCCAGTGAAGGAGGCGTGGCCTGTGTGTGTGTCAGTCCCACTAAGGAGACGCACCCTCTGTGTGATTAGTCCTAGTGATGGCGGTATGGCCTTACTCTTGATAAAGTTGAGAATTTTCCCCCATTTCTGAATGACCTTTAGAACATTTTTGCAACTTTATGCATAAGACTGATCACACTGTGTTGTACTGAATCCTTATCTGCTTTAAAGACACCTTTCATGCTTTGTATTGTCTCAGAAGAAAAGAGACACACCCCTACCATACGATTAGCTGGCCATCTGATCACAGATTGAGACTGAGATTCAGCTTTATTGCATAGTGCAATGAACATGTAAATGCAGTTAACCAGAAATGCAAATAGCAATAAATAAAAGTATTTAGAGTTGAAGTAAGGTGCAAGATTATGGACAGCAGTAGCAGTTGTAAACTGTAACAGTTATAAAGAAAAGTGCAATAGTAATAAATAGTCTTTGTGTAAATAGTATAAATAGTAATTGTGTACATAGAGCAAGCTGTTTTTTTTGGGGGGGGGTTTTTGGGTAGGTTAGGGCATTAGTGCAGCGTTCAGAAGGGTGACATAGGAGGGTAGGAAGCTATTCCTAAGCCTGCTGGTGCGACAGTACAGGGTCTTATAGCAAGGAGGGTAAACAGTCCATGATTGGGATGAGAGGGGTCCTTGATGATGCCTCTCACCCTCCGAAGTCAGCGTTTATTATAGATTTCTGTAATTGTTGGGAGCTGGACACCGATGACATGTTGAGCAGTTTCGAACACAGCAGCGTTTTTCAGCAGCACAAACTGAGTTCACCAACTCTATCTTACCTAATCATGAATCAGTGTGGCTTCTGTAGCAGATCCTCTCTATCCAATCACACGCATTTAGGCACATTATTTAGCTGAAGAAAGCTCTTCAGAGCTCTACTCCATCCATCAGTAGAAAAAAGACCACCATAGCAGGGCCACTGTGCAGATATGACTTGGGTGGTGTTTTGATCTCAGGACAGCGGTGACATTGTCGTGGTAGTGTGTGTGGTGCAGGTACGAGTGTATCAGTGTTACTGGGGTTTTAAAACACTGCAATGGCCTGCAATGCTGCTGAGGTGAACAAATCTTTAACTGTACACCTGCAAGCTGGACCAACAAGATAGGAGTGTGTAATAATGTGATCAGCGACCCCAAAGCATCACTGGTGCGTCTGATACACTCGTAGCAGAGCCACAGAAAGTGTACAGACGACACACTTTATTCTGCTTTTACACATCTGGTTTATGTTTCATAATAAGCCAGGATAATTAGGTGAAGATGTGTTAGAGTGAACAAAACACTTAACAGTGCAGTTTTCAGCACAGAGTGTGTGTGTGTGTGTGTGTGTGTGTGTGCTGAAATTTGGTAACCTAATGAGACATTATTGGTGTTCATATGGCCTGATTTAGCTGTGGCTGTTTGTGTGTGGGTGTTCTAATGTGTGAACCTAGCTTCCAGTAGAGTTACTGTAAACACACACACGCACATGCACACACACACGACCACACACGCGCGCGCACACACACACACACACACATACACACCACCATACACACAAACAGTATTCATTATTACAGTTCTAGTATGCATTAAAAAAATAAACATGCATCTGAAGACCTGAAAATGAGAAGTGAATCCAAATATATCTCACTGTAATTAACACTTAATATCCATTACACACCCAATCATGCACACACACACAAACACACGCATACACACCTGCTTCGCGAGCGGAAAAAGCGAACACCATGATGTCGTCAAAGGCCCAGCTGTAGTCGGGATGTGGAGGGTAGAAGGCCAGCGCGCGAGAGGAGCTGCGTCTCAAATCCAGCAGGAAGGTGGAGTGAATCATGGGAACAGGGAAGCAGCCCAGACGTCGCCACTCACGGATGGGCTGATAGTCTGGTGTGCGCTTATAGTAGCCCTGAGACAGAGAGAGAGAGAGAGGTTAAAACCAGAGTATGGAAGTGTGGAGAGTCGATCGGAATGCAATCTTCCGGATCCTGAGGCTTGTTTCCTTTAAAGCTGTGAATTCATTCAATTCATGCATTCATATTCACATACATTCATTCATCTTCAATTATTATTTTATCCTGGCCAGGACTGTGGCGGAACTGGAGTGTATCCCGTGATCACTGGGTGTGAGCTGGGATTACACCCTGGATGGGATGCCAGGACACCATGCACACACACATTGGCACACGCCTTCACAACTAGGAGCAATTTAGAAAAGCCAGCACACCTACAGGACGTTTTTGGGAGAAGGGAGGAAACTGGAAAACCCGGAGGAAACCCACATGGATACAGGGAGAACATGCAAAACTCCACGCACACAGTAACCCAAGATCAGGATCAAACCTGGGACTCTGGAGCTGTGAGGCGGCGATGCTACCGGTCTGAATCAAGCATATTAAATAATTTGTCTGCAGAGAGACAGAGGGAGAACGTGTCTACCTGAGGAGTGATGCCACACCAGAAGTTGGAGTAGAGCGAACGTGATTCCAACATGGGTGCCACCAGAGTCCGATTCTCCGCTATCAGGAGGTCCAACACCCGTGGGTTAGTCAGCAGATTATCACTGTCCACAAACTGAGAGAAAGGGGGGGTTGAGACAGAGAGAGAAAGTGGAAAAAGAGAGTCAGAGGAAACAGACAGACAAAGCGTCAAAGAGGGGTTGAACAGGAAACAGGAGAGAGAGAGAGAAAGTAAGTGAGTTGGATTCTGTCTTGCACCTAAACCCTGTGTTTTCCAAAGAGGAGGATGGACTTTGATCTCTACTCTACAATATGATGTTCTTGAATGTGTAACTTGTCTAATGTAACTATAAACGGATAAAGAGTATGACATGTATGACAGGCTCCTAAGTGGTGCAACAGAAAAGTGTTCGCCATATTGTCAGGAGATTGTGAGCTCAGATCCCGACAATCGACAATGCCAAAGAGCAAACTGGCTGTGCTCTCTGGTTGGGAGGGGCATACTCTCTCTCTCTCTCTCGCCAATCTAGCTAGCCAATCGTGGGCGTCTGTGAGCTCATGTATGCAGAGCAGATAGCGCTTTCCTCTGAGTGTGTTGTGCCGCCCCGTGATGCAGCACGAACAGCAGTTTGAAAAGATTCGGTTGGCTTGTCATGTCTCAGAGGAAGCACGTGTTAGCCTTCACCCTCCCCATATGGTAGCTGTGGTATGATGAGGAGAGCTGGCTGGAGGGTGGGAATTATCAGGTGGCCATGATGGGGAGAAAATCCAAAAAAAAAAAGTATGACCTACCATTCTTTACTAAAGTACACGTTTAATTATTCACAAATTGTTGTCGTATAAGAGGAATAAAACATGTTAGGACATGCTGTTATAGAAAAATAATGCACTTCTGGGCAGTAACGGTAACTCACCACATCATCGTTGATTATTTTCCTAAAACAGCATGTCCCGAAGTGTTTAATTCTTTACTTGTGCACCATGCAAACTTTCCGCTGCATCTTTTGATATGTCTGCATAATGTGTCTGTGTGTCTATTAAATGCTTTCTGACATTTCTGACTGAGAATTGTGACTTAGCTTAGCTTTCTGCTGGTGGTCTTCAAGTTCTGGGTAAAACTGAATGCTCTGATTCCTGACCGGTCGCAATTTATTGCTTAAAATCACGACAGTGGAAAAAAGTAGTGACTACTACTGCAAGCGCTCTTTCAGCCAGAGCTACGAGCGAACCCGTGTTCGCAATCTTTTCCTGAATTAAGTGATGTGGAAAGTGATAGAAAGCTGTACATAACAAATAACGAAAACGTTTCTCAGTTTTCCAGATGATTTCTAGAATGATATTTTCACAGGATGCAATTCTCTCACCAGGATGTAGTCGGCCCATCGGTGGCGTGCTGCCTCCAGAGCAGCCTGTCTGAGCTTCAGCAGGTAGTTAAATCGGGACAGCGGCCAGTGCTTGGGCCCCCACTCGTCTGTATAAGAGCTGCCATAAAAGTAGCACGATTAGAGAAGCATTACTCGTTCTCTAATGATGTTTACCTCTACTGCAACTCCAATGGGATTATCGTTTTTATGAAGGAATATGTGACAAAAAATCGAATGTACATGATGTCTTGTTTACCCCAGTGGTAGCTGATCAGGAAAGCTAATCTTTTGTGTACACTGCATTCCTTAAACCACATGCAGATCAGTGACGTCACTATTCTTTTCGATTAGATCTTCAGAGAAACCTTTTTTACTATACCAGATCATTTAAAAAATCCCATATGCAATGGAAAAGATGTGTGTGTGTGTGTGTGTGTGTATGTGTCTCACTGCGGCTCCTCCATCGGTCTCCACTCCACATAGTGATATCGTCTCTGAGCCGATTTCATCCACTCTTTCAGCATGGCCGTGGTGTTGTCCAGGTTGTGATCTGTTGCTGCCCTGCAGGTAAGAAATTATACACACAGACAAACAAACACACACACACACACATACACACATCAACAGACTTTCACATGAAAATACACTAAAACACAGAAACATCAGAATATTCAAATCCAATTACACCAATACACACGCGCATACACACACACACCCCAATATACACACCAATTACACCAGTATACACACACCAATACACCAATACACTACTATACACAAACCAACATACCAGTACATACACACATACACACACACACACCAATACACTACTACACACACAAATACACCAATATACACACGTCTAATGAGTCACATTCACAAGCACACCACAATCCAATCAGAATACAATGTAAGATAGATAGATAGATAGATAGATAGATAGATAGAAAGCCATCTATAGATAGATAGAGATTAACATCTCACAATACTACAGTATAAACTCAGACATTTTATATTATTAACTCCAGACATTTCTTTTTTTGTTAACAATGTTTATTATATCTTTTATATATATATAAGGACAGTCCACAGATATCATTCTTTTTTTTCTGCCAATTCTGAAGGTTAGTGACAGACATTTTAAGTGACTGCACATAACAAAATGCAAAGGTCACACACACACACACACACACACACACACACATACTGGAGTAGTTCCTGCTCTGATTGTTTCCTTTCTGTAACTTGTGTATCTATACACTGTGTGTGTTTTTTCTGTGTGATGCTGAAGTTTCACATGTGCGAACTCTAAGACGTTACAGACCTCGGCGAGTCCCTTGTTTGGTTCTTCTAGTTCTTTTTTCCTGGTTCCTTGTTCTCTCTATCTTACATACAGGAACACATGCACGAATTTGAGCACTTTTAACTCGACACAAGACATCCACACGCTTCATATGTGTGAAAAACACAAAGCAATAAAATAAGAAATTCATCTCAAATTCCACACAAACTGCTGTATTTAAAGCGTCTAAAAGATAGATACTTTTTTTTTTTAACTTTCGTTAATGATCACACCCTCCCATACCTCCACCACTGATTAATTAATTAATGTGCAGAGAAGACAGAGAAGTCCTCAGGTTGGCAAAAATAAAGTAGAATTGTGGTGTTTTGTGAAAAACAACTAAGGCCAGGATCACTATTTTAGTGATGTGCTGTATGTTCCCAGAATTGTTTCCTAATTCCTCCAGTGTTTCCATTAAACCTCGCCAGTACAGTCTCACATAATGACATCTGAATTAAATCAGCGAATTAAACCACTTTTCAGTCGACTATGTTTCCAGATTTGTGGTGTTGTTCTATACCATGACAAACCCACAGCGGATTTTATTCCAGTAAGAATACACAAGGTCACATTCCTTAGCATACTATAAAACATCATTTACTTGTTTGTTTATTCATAATTTATTCTGCAACTTAATCCGTATGTAGTCCTAATGTAGTCCTAATATAAGCCTAATGTAGCCCTTGTCTTAATGTAATGTAATCCTACTGCAATCCTAATGTAATTCTAATGTAGTCCGACTGCAATCCTATTGTAGTCCTAGTTTAGCCCTAATGTAGTCCTACTGTAGCCATAATGTAGTCCTACTGCAATCCTAATGAAGTCCTGGTGTAACCCTAATGTAGCACTAATGTAGCCCTACTGTAACCCTAATGTAGCCCTAATGTAGTCCAAGCCTAGTCTTAATGTAATATAATCCTACTGCAATCCTAATGTAATTCTAATGTAGTCCTACTGCAATCCTAATGAAGTCCTAGTGTAACCCTGATGTAGCACTAATGCAGCCCTACTCTAACCCTAATGTAGTCCTAATGTAGTTCTAATCTAGCCCTAGTGTAGTTCAAATGTAGCTCTAATGTAGTCTTACTGTAGCCCTAATGTATTCCTAATGTAGTTCTAATGTATTCCTAAGCCTAGTCCTAAAAAAACATAGTCCATAGTGTGTGTGTGTGTGTGTGTATGTTCCTGTATTTTCCCTTTTTTTGGAAACCTCCAAGCTGTGTCAACACAACATTTACCAGCCCTGTACACCAGATTAGCACAACAAGCTAGGAATTTTTAGCTTATATTAACAAGAAGGAGCGTCTCAGTCTGTGTGTGTGTGTGTGTGTGTGTGTGCATGTCTGTGTCTGTCTGTGTTTTTCCAGAATCTCCACAAAGCTCATCTCCTGTCTCTCTTACACAGACACACACTCTGTCTTAGTGACTCGGTGTCCTCAGCGAGCGAGAGGTGGCTGCAGTGGAAAGTTCCAGAGTGTAAACTGACGAGAAAAAAGAACAGAGTGTAAATCGGCAAATAAACGAATAAACAAATAAACAAATAAACGAATAAACAAACAACATTCCGGGGTTTGATCTTAAGAGTATGGAAATTATTTAAAGCATTTTTTTTGGTAAAATGGATCTGTGCTCTCTAGATTTAAAAAAAAAAAGCCACCAAATCAGAGTGAAGCTAAAAGTTCACTAAAGTTCGCTTCTTTTGTTTTGCACTGAAGCTACAAGGCTACGCAGCTAGCAAGTAAGGGACATACGATTTCACTTTCAAACTTCCACTTTAAAACTTTAGGCCACGCCCCCAGTTGCATCTGATGCCTTCACAGAGCAACATCAAATCATAGGCTGTAGACAGAGTTCAAATATCACATCATTAATTATTTGAGGAAAGTTCCTCGTATTCAGAGCCGGGTTACGTAGCTGCCTAATTAAAATCACCTTGCATGTATTTCACACTTCCAAGATTTTTTTTTTTTGAGTAAAATCATCTGAGATGGGGGTTTTCAGCAGTGTGTAGATCAGTGGTTTTCAAAGTCAGGGCCGGCTACCTCCAGGGGTCCGAAAAGCACGGCCAGGGGGTCTGTGATTTTTTTTATTTTGTTACTGTGGTGGAAATCACAACCCACATTATCAAAGCTATTATTTTTAGGGGTCCAAGCACCAAAGACACTCTTATACACTCACACACACTCACACACCATCAAACACTCTCACTCACACACCATCACACACTCTCACTCACACCCAGTCACACGCACTCCCTCACACACTGTCACACACTCTCACTCACACAACGACACACACACTCACTCACAAACTCTCACTCACACAACGTCACACACTCTCACTCACACACCATCAAACACTCTCACTCACACACCATCACACACTCTCACTCACACAACGTCACACACTCTCACTCACACACCATCAAGCACTCTCACTCACACACCATCACACACTCTCACTCACACACCATCACACTCTCTCACTCACACACATCACACACTCTCACTCACACTCTCACACACTCACTCACACTCAATCACACACTCTCATCCACACTCCGTCACACACTCTCACTCACACTCCGTCACACACTCTTGCTCACTCGCTCTCACTGACACACACCGTTACACGCTCTCACTCACACACCATCACACACAAGGAAACCCTCAACAGTGAGATATGCTTTTTTTTTTTTACAGGTTGGTCTCTCTTACATATACACGTTTTCTGAGATAGTCCAAATGTACAAATGTGCATGCACACACACACACACACACCCTTGTAGAACCACAAACATCACATTACCTGCAATAACCGGCTGCAGGTTGGGGCGTCTGACAAACAAGCAAGTCCTGTCAGACAGCAGATAACAGTGTATACACACTCCATTACACACACTGCACAATCAAATAACACACTGCTCAACTGCTATTCAAATCTCAAACACACACATACACACAATCAAATAAAAGCTCACACACTCAGGTCTCATCTTGACTGCTTATCCAGACAACGATTAGAGCTCAGCTGCACAGTGACCAGTGCCAGTGTGTGTGTGTGTGTGTGTGTGTTTATGAGAGAGCGAGGCAGATGGCATCAGGCTTGATAAGCGGTCTGCGTGTTTATCGCTGGTTTAGAGACACCTGTAATACACATTATGGGTGGAGATTCTCCTCCACACACACACGTTTTCCCAGCTGCTAACATCACATAAATCCGGGAAAATAATAACCAGTGTGTGTAAGTGGTGATCTGTTTGTGTGTGCGTGTGTGTGTGTGTGTGTGTGCCCACACGTGGAAAAAAGAGGGAGTACACACACAAACACAGACACACACATACAGAGAGACAGAGATAGATAGAAAGAAACAGAGAGAGAGAGAGAGAGAGAGAGAGAGAGAGACTGTTCCTAAATAAAATGTGGGTTTAATTGGAGTGGAAATCTTAGTGAATTACACAAACACACACATGCACAGTTTACTGCTAATGTTTTCCAGCAGGCCACAAACTGCCTAAATGATGCCCTGTGCTCCAAAACCTAATTCTTTAATGGTTATATCATTCCGAATCCCTGAGTATTGCTGTGTAGGTTGGTATTTGGAAAAAATTGTCACACTTTTTGCGCTAATTTCAAAAACCTTTCCACTAAAAACAAACAGTTTTAAAATCACTATAGTTTTCTCCTTTACACCAAACATTATCAATTAGCCTATGTTTTCCGCTTAAGGCTACAAGGGTAATGTAGCTAACACGTAAAGGAACTTTCTAACCCTCATTATGTGTGTGTTCACCATGTTTATGAGAAGATTCCACGTGAATAAACCCACTGTTGTGATATACACAACTTCCGCCAGCCAGCTCACCAGGTCATCATCCAATCTGATGTTCCTCAAAATGGCGGAAAATATACTGAGAAATCAATTAGCGGTTAAAGTGTAAATACAACGTAATCTTAGTAATTTACCAACACATCTGAGGGAAATGTTGACGTCTTGGACGATTGTGTGTTTACACTGCCACTGTATCTTTACATTACGTGTTTAAAAAGGCTGTTGCCTAGCAACCTAGTTTTCACAAAATCAAAACGTGTGATTCAGAGCTTTTTGTACCGCTTTTTCTACCGCTCATTTGTTCTGAAGAGGGCGGAGTTATGGAGTTTTTATATCTGTGTTTTATGTCACTTCCTCAAATAGAGCGAGAACATGATTCCGTTTTTATACACTGTACTATACACTCCATCATTCAGAGCAAATCACTTCGCTGTTCTCTGTGTTTAGCTAACTCGCTAAGCTACTGTTGGTTCATTTGGCAGGGGAGTGATAAATCTCGAACGCTATTGGCTGTCAACACGACGTAACTCAACATGACTTTCAGAAGGAAATATGCTAACACACGGAATCAAATCACAACTAAGAAGCCATTTGACTTGAACAGTGAGTGTGTTCTGGTTCGCCTTTGCACACTGAAAGCCAATAATTCAAACTAAATTAGTGTTTTGTATAACTACAATAAAACACAAATGGTATTGAGACAGATAGGCTTTTTTTTTTTTTTTTTTACATAACAGATGCTAACCTATTAGCTATATGTGCAAATGCAAAACAAACTAGGCGCACCTCAATGACGCTCTCTTGTGGCCCCTAGTTTAGGATTAAAGGACAAAATCTGAGATCGATTTTTTTTAGGATGTCCTTCTATTTTTTTTTAAACAAACCAGCACCAGGTATATAACGGGGCGGACACAATAGACTTTCAGCATGCGAAATTTCTTCGGAGATCGCTGTGAATATTGGCGGCAACCGGATACGACATCACGCGCCAAGGCGTTGGGCTTTTTTATCCACACATCATGGATTCTGACATGCTTCTCTTTTGATGTTGATTTTATATTCTTTTAAAGCTGTAAACAATCACAGCTTTAATCAATGTTTCCTCCATCTTGGATTTTTCGAAGAGGTCACGCCGTGACGTGTCGATCTCCTATCGGTCACACGTCTTCACGTGATACGAATTCGCAGGTAAGAGTTCGGCAAACTTGAACTTTGGAACGCAGCGAAATGCGAAACTTCTTCGCATTGAGCTTGCGTTTTCGGTCTCCAGCATTCGCATGCGTATGAGTGGAAGTCAATGGAACTGAAAAATCTAGCGTGATCGTCGCTTTACACAATCTCTCTGCTGACTAGATATAAGCTTTTAAATCTGTGTCTAAGTGTGTGTGCGCGCAAAACTAAGTGAGCGAGAGTGTGTGTTTATATTTATTTGCACATTTATTAGCATTAGTTTCACGTTTGGCGGAACCAGACTTGAGGAGAGAAAGCGCCTGCTGAGAGGCTGGAACTCTCTCTTTCTCTCTGAAGTTTACTGTATCCTCATTATCAAGCACCCTGAAGCACTCTTCCCTTCTCCACATCTGGACACCACATGACACATACACCTCTCACTATACCTCAACACACACACACATGCACACCGCCCCTCACTCACATGAGAGGTCAAAGTTCACCCTGAGAGTCGGAGGAGAACGCTAAATATTGGTGACAGCATAAAGTGAGAGCAGAAGAGATGTACCTGTGCACTGGTAGAGTAACTAACTAATTTGGCCTGGTTTCAATCACATAAAGGCTCCCTTGTTTTTTAGGGAGGATTGGAACGTGACCGGTCTCCGTGTTTACTGTGCAGTAAATGTCAGAGACTGATAGGTAAGTGACGAACGATCTGTCCTGTGGAGATGCTCGGTAATGAGGGGCTGGTGCCATTGGGCCCATTCTTGTGTGTGTGTGTGTGTGTGTGTGTGTGTGCTGACGTGGCTCTCTTTGGGTAGAGGGGCTGTGGGGACTCATAAAATTTGCAAATTTCTAAATACCACTCTCAGTCAACATAGCGCTACCGAGCTCGGCTCACAAAACACACACACACATACACCACTTGCTATTCCATTGCTTGTCATTCAGAGACATGTACACCATAACACACACTGTCTTTAGAAATTTCAGAGAAGTCATATGAAGTTACTGTAAACCAGGTTTGTTTCATTCTTGTTTTAAATTAAGTCACAAGTTATCTCACAAAACGCAAGTAAAGTACTATTTTTACTAATCATAGCACTAGCTGGAGCTATGGTCAACAAGGTAAAAGCTCTAAAATAGAATCTAATAACTTTTAACAGTGCTCAAAGTTGATCAAAATAGAGATTCAAATATATTTAGCTTGCTAAATAACTAAAATTACCTAACAACAGCTGGCAGGTGTAGATGACTAGCTGGGTGCTAGCTAAAATGACCTCACATTAGCACGCAGGTGTAGATGGTAGCTAGCTAACATTACCTTACATTAGCAAGAAGGTGAAGATCACATGTGTCAAACACAAGGACTGTGGGCCAAATCCGGCCCGTCCCATTTCACTGGGCACACGTGAACTTAAAAAATAATAAACAGCCCAGAGTAGGATTACAATACTGTTCAACATTTTCACACTACCCAGAATTCACAGCAGATCCAGAGCATAGCAACCACAATTGCACAGCGCGCACAAACACATTACAGTGCTTAAGTTTATTTACCGTAAACCGCCATGTATACGTGCACTCCGGTTTCTACCACAGCTAGCTCGACTATGGTCTAAATGTGGGCTGTGTGCTGCACTTGATGTAAGTCACACTCGCAGCTAGAACTGATTCAGAAGCATGTCGTGTGTCGTGGCGCAACCAGATACTTTGGACAGATATTTTGGTGGGAAATATACAAAATAAAATAATGATTGTTTTCATGATCTGTACAATTAAAGATGTTGTTAAGTGCGACACACTCGTGCACTTCACATGGACGTCAGACAGCAGTAGGAGCGCTGATGATACCAATTAGTTATGAAACAAAGGATTGCATTAAAATGACTTTTATTATAATCAGTATAATACAGAGGATATAAAAAGTCTACACACCGAGTGGTGTAATATAATCAAAAGGTGCTTCTATTATGTATTAGTTTAGGGGTGTGCACACTTACGCAACCAGGTTGTTGTAAGCTTTTTTATTTTTCCTATTTTTCCCTAAAATGTTCCTGATTGTTTTTCACTTAATTTTTATACGTTGTAATTTCACACTGAGGGTGGAAAATGTTCTGGCATGATTTATCTTGGTTTCATTTTTTTAAAACCATTATAACAGGGGTGTGTAGACTTTTTATATCCACTGTAAATGTTATTATCTAAGAAGACATACACATTAATAGTTTCTGTTAGCCCTCTTTTTCTTAATTCCCTCTTTTTCCCTTTGACACCCCTGGTGTAGATGGTAGATAGCTAACGTTACCTCACATTAGCAAGCAGGTGTAGATGACTAGCTGATAGCTAGCTAACATATCCTTATATTTGTAGCTAATCCTCTGCTCAGTAACACAGGAGTTGTGCAAAATAAGCCATTTGTATGTCATTGGGTTGATAATCTCTTTTAAAGTGTATTATACACACTTCTCTCTATCTTAAACTCTCAAAATATCAATCTTAAAAAATGAGTGACAGGTACAGAGGCCACACCTCCTTTAATGGGACTTATTGAATATTTTTGGGACAAAAAAACGTGTAGATGGTTAAGAAAGCATCTGCACTAAATCACTGATGAGACAATCTGGCATAGTGTAAACAATTAGCATCTCTAAACCTCACTGCCAAACACTTAGTCACAAAGACACACACTGTCTCATCAACAGACAGATGCACACTAACAACACAACACAACACACAAACTGGCAGAGTCACTCCAGACATAAACGTCATCAGCATCAGTGTGAACATTACACATCTCACTGTGACTGCAGAGGAGAAACTGGAAACTGTGGAAAAGTACTTGGTTTATCCTGGCGCTTTAGCTGAATGATGATTCTGTCAAACATTGTGTGTGTGTGTGTGTGTGTGTGTGTATTTTAGCGAATTAAAAACGCACTTGTGCTCCTAAGTGTTGCAACAGAAAAGTTTGAATCCTGATGATGTCACAGCTTTCTCAGAGTCCAAGAAAGCAGAATGGCCACGATCTCGACGTAGCCTGAGCAGCCAAAAAAAATGCCATGGCATCACAGGTCTCAAAGGAAAGACTGTACTAACCCTCACCCTCCTCGGTTGCTAGCTGTTACATGAAAAGAGAGGGCTAGCTAGGAGGTGCAAATTAAAAAACTAGAATTAGAAAAATGGAACCACTCCTGAGCAAAGACAAACCATTTCAGTCTTTAAACTTCGTAAGCAAGACTTCGTAGTCAGTGCAGAACCTGTAGGTAGCTAAGGTGGTTTGAATAAAACTGGGGTAATGAGCGCTGAGATTTTACTGTAAGCATCACTTTGTAATGTGCGTGTACTGGAGGCGGGATGCAAGTGTGTGGAAAACAGATGGAAAACAGACTAGAATAATCCATAACCAGCAATCGCAAAAATAGGCACAGGTCAAAATGAGGAAGAGTAACTAAAAATACAAAACCAAGGAATTAGGGCAAACAGGAAAACAAGGCTCGGAAACGCACGTTAACACTGTGACAAGACTTCATAACACAACAGGGTATATAAAAACAGTCTAATCGAGGATTTAACACAGAACACCCGGACACAATCAGGAAACACACCAATGACAGGATGGAGCGGAGACAACAAAGACACGTGAATGTAAGCGAAAAAGCACATGCAAGGAAATCTTAACAAAACATTAGAACAGCGCTCGCTCGTCGTGTTGGAAAACGCACTGAGAGGAGGAAGTCATGTAGGGTGACACATGTTTGACCAGAATCAAGGGTTATACCAAAGTCCTTCACTGTAGCTTCTGGTTGTACAGAACAGCCATCAAGCTCTAGAGTGAAATCAGTGACCTTATCATGTGCAGAATTAATACCAAACTTAAATATATTCTGCTTTATATATAAATACGCTGCCTCACAGCTCCACGTTTCCCGGTTCAATCCTGACCTCGGGTTACGGTTTCCTCCGGGCTCTCTGGTTTCCTTCCAAAAATGGGAGCATGTTAATGAACATGGTCTTTTTTTTATCTCACGAGCTTCATACCTGACTGCTTGCTCACATTCACGAGCATGAAATGCTGTGTCGGACTAAAACTCGTAACTCAGAAGTTCCTAGAAACTAAAAGAGAACTTGGAATCCCTACTCGGAAAGTCAGGAAGGTCTCCTCAACCCTGAGTTCACATGTTGACATGAGGAACTCATCACAGGTAGCTGGCTAAACATGGAGGAGACCATGTTTGTAGCACAAACGCACAGAGCTCGAAAAGTACATAATTCCAAGTTCCTTTCCACTTCCCACTTCTGAGTTAAATCAAACGTAGCAAAGGTAAAAAAAAACTCCTGCTCATGCAACTTTATTCTTGAGTCTAGCAGGATCCTAGTCTCGATGTTCACCTTTAGTGTCAACCAGATGCCCAGTGAGCTAAGATTTAAAAAAAAAAAAAAAAATCATAACTGTATCCACCTAGAACACATCATCTGTTTATTCTGAATTATCTGAATAATGTATTCGTATTTGGGTCATCGTTAATCTACTTTAATATGCAGTATATGTATGTGTAGGAATACTTCAAGCGTTTAAGGGACGAATATTTTTGAAATATATTTGAAAGTTGATACTGGGGGTTAGGTTAGTGAGCTAATGTCAGGTAATGTGCCCCTGTTGTTTACATCTTGAAACATCATTTCCTGTGAGTACAAAAGTAAGCTCTGTGTATTCATGTTCTAGCTTTTTCATACGGCGTGAATTTGAGACACAGGGTATAACAATGCTGCGCTAAAGCTATAATCGTTCACCTTGATCTCTGGCCTGAATCAGAAAACAGACCATCCTCTCTCGTTTACGGGCTCTCTGGGAGCTGGCTGCCTTCTCTGGGCTTTAAGAGCGCAGCCGAGGGAACATCAGCGCTGGAACAGATCACGGTTCTGCTTCTGCTTACATTAATAAACTGACAATGATTCTGGGTCGGTCCAGATTTCTGTGCCCTGTGGAAAGCAGTGAAGTAGAACAGAGTGGAGAGGAAAGTGGAGAGGCGCCATACACACATGCACACACACACACACACACACACAAACTCAGTGGAAAACACAATGGTCTCGCACACAGTAAAACACACTGCAGATCACATAAAACACACCCACGTGCATGCTCAAAAATGTACATGTATGATCTTATACACATGGCATGAGGAAGAAGTCCAGCAACACCTGGGCCATCATTCAAACACACACACACACACACACACACACAGACAGACAATAGAAGCATGCTCACACAAACTACCACATGAATACCAAAAACAGATGTAGATACGACATCGTTGTCTCTCTCTCTCTCTCTCTTTCTCTCGCTCTCTCTCTCTCTCTCACACACACACACACAAGATGTGCTTTCACACCACACACCTGTTTTTAAAGGGAAAGAACTTGCTTATAGAATGATGAAGTTGTACATTTATAATAATATAATAACACAATAATGTATTTTGATGTCTTTATACCATTTTGGGGTCCATTAAAATGCAAAACCACAAATTTACTGGCGTGCACCATCTTTGAAAAAACGGACCAATCAGAAATCAGTTCATCAGAGGATGTGATGTTATTTATAGTTATCGATTTTCACATTGTGCGCTTGTGTTTACAGTAGTGATGGAAATTTCGGCTCTGTTCTGTAAGTCAGATCACGTGACTCAGCTCACCCACAAGAGTCGATTCTTTTGACTCCCAAACGGCTCGCTGACGATTTCGTGAGTTTTTGATCAGAGATCATTCATCTTTGCCTGACTATGGCTTCAATATTTAAATATTTAAATAGATTATAAAATCGATTTAAATAATTGTTAAATCAGCAACATACTACAAACATCCTTTGATAAATACAGTAAGCATTCCTGCATTAATGTTATTGCGCTGTTGTGTCTGTGCTTCATTAAGAAAAGTCATTTCCATTTATCCACGCTAAATAACAGCTCAAGATGTTGAGATTTCCGCAGAAGCGTTTTGATTCAATTACACTCAGAAAGCGCCAAAAGAGGTTCATATATGGGAATCGGCTATCAAAGTTCACCTTCAATGAGCCGTTTCAAAGCGCTGACTCGTTCACAAATGATCATTATCATTTAGATTTTCTCAGATCCAAAACAGAGCAAATGTTTGGCGCTAGCCAGAAGGAACTAACGCTGTGTTCGTCTAAAGCTTGCAACTCAGATTTTCTGACCTCCAAATTCCTGCTTGGAAAGTCTGGACGGTCTCCTCAACTCCGAGTTCAGCAAGTGACAGCATATCAAAATGGCTGCTCACAGAATCAACAGTAAACAAAGTAATAAACAAAAAAACTATACGTAGCTTGAACGCACAGAGGTCGAAAATGACGTTAATTTGAGTTACGGCTTCCGGGTTAAGTCGAATGCAGCATTAAAGCACGAGTTAAAAAAACAACAACAACAACAAAAAATTATATGCTGCTAAATGCATTTCCTTTGCTAGTGGTTTCAAACAAACGTAAGTAATTTTTATTTACTACAAATTACCTATAAAGCAGAGGTACATAATTAACCCTATTTTACTTCTGATCACGATTAAATTATTCGCGAGCTGTTTTTAAAATTAGCCGCTATACGAAGTGTAAGCAAATGATAGCTGATATGATTAATGTTAGCCGAAGTCTGATGGTTAGCTGCTTAGCAGTTAGGTGCTAAGTAGATTGCTAGCTTATTACGCTGCTAGCAGAAGAAGTGCTAATTGGACTGCTAGTCAATGAAGGGTTGAGGATAACCAACATAACCAAGGTTAAGCTGGACCAAGATTTAAATGTTAAGAAAAAGTAAATTTAGCATGCAGTAAGAACAACATGTAACCACAGTGCGTGCACTTTCCCACATGCTGTAAAATGCTTCTTATCTTGACCCTTGAAATCCAATTTAAGATTTCGTTTCGCCTTTTGACTGAGCTGTTTTTGTTCCGCAGGAATACCCAGCATGCCCCTGCACACACACACACACACACACACACACCAAAACACCCAGAATTCCCTTCATTCCACTGAAGGGCGCACGATGAGCTCCAGGTGAAACACCTGCACGCTGCAGGTTCAGAGGAACTTGAGCAGCGTCATGACTCCCTACAGCGGTTCAATCTCACTGAAACACGTGTTCTTCATAAATCTCACACGCAGATCGGACGTGTCAGAATCCAACTCCTCATGCACAAGCGTGTGTTATTGGTAATAAATGAATCGTGATGCAGTGTGGATCTGATTTACACTCATCCTGAAGGGATTCAAGTTTATTAGCTCTGACACACACACACACACACAAACACACTAAAGTCTCTGCATATGGTATAATTCACAGTGAGCCCACAAACTGAAAAATTTGAAAATAGCTTAAACTGATCTCTCTTTTTCCTGAAGCTCAGTCCGATCTCTCTCCTGAAGCTCAGTCTGATCTCTCTTTCTAACATATAGCTCAATCGAATCTCTACATGTATATTTTGATGCTCAGTTTGATTTCTCTCTACTGAGGGTCATTCTGATCTTTTGCTCCTTGAAGCTTAGTCAGATCTCTCTCTCTCTCTCTCTCTCTCTCGGCTCAATCTGATCTCTCTAATACTAAAACTAAGTATAATCTCTCTTTCTATCCCATAGCTCAACCTAATCGCTCCATATTTGGATACTCAGTCTGATCTCCCTCTCTACTGAAACTCAGTCTGATCTCTCTTTCTCTCATAGATGAATCTAATCTCTCAGATATTTTGATTGTTGGTCTGACCTCTCTCCCTCTTACCTCTGATCTCTTGGCTAAAGCTCAATCTGATCTCTCTCTCTCTCTCTCTCTCTCTCTCTCTCATAGCTAAATCTGATCTCTCCATATGTTGATGCTCAATCTGATCTCTCTCTACTGAAGCTCAGTCTGATATCTCTTTCTATCTCATAGCTCAACCTGATCTCTCCATAGCTTAATGTGATCTCGCTCTCTCCTGAAGCTTAGTCTGATCTCACTCTCTCTCATAGCCTAGTCTGATCTCACTCTCTCCTGAAGCTTAGTCTGATCTCTCTCTGCTGAAACTTTCTGATGATGATCTCTCTTACTATCTCACAGCTCAACCTAATCTCTACATATTTTGATGCTCAGTCTGATCTCTTTTTCCTGAAGCTCAGTCTGATCTCTCCCTCTCGCTCCTGAAGCTCAGTCTGATCTCTGTCACTGTCTCGTGAATCTTGGTCTTGTCTCTCAGTCTGCATCATGCTTCACCCATGCGTTTCTTCTGTCTACTAAACACGAAAAGCAAACAACGCTAAATATCCAACCCCGTTAGCATGTCTGTCTCAAAACTCATCTTTTTTCTCTCTCTCTCACCGTCCTGAATCAGACCTCCATCTCTCCTCCACCTCATACAATGAAGCTAGAACTTTCCTTAGCCCATGACTGCTTATAATCAGCACGCAACAACGTAGTGTCTCATAAAAAAAAAAAATGTAAAAAAAGAAAGGAAAAAAAAGATTGCTTGTCTAAGCAAATCACAGCTCACAGTCTGAGTGTTGGGACCAGTCAGAGAACAGAGTGCAGTCCATGTCTAATTATTTGTCCAGTGACAGAACATTCTTTGCTAAGCCTGATTGCCATGGTTTGATGGAATGTGGCTTGTTGTGACCCTTTATAACTGTACCACCTTCCCCTCCTGGGGCTATTCTTTCATCTAATTCCCAGCATTCTTTAGCAGGGCAGAAAAGGTTTCTCATCTCTCTCTCTCTCTCTCTCTCTCTCACTCTCTCTCTCTCTGCCCGCTGCTTGACTGCTCTGTTTCGTTCAGCAAACCTGTCCAACAAACACACAGACATTTCAATATTAATGAGCCTACACTAGCACTACACTATGAGTTTGTATCATACAAAGCACAGAAGGTGTTTCAGAATGTTTTTTATTTAACTTATTTAATCACAGGAATATTTCCTTGTCATTGAAATTTAACTCGACTTCTTTAACCATTGAAAAACGCATGTAAAAATCTTCCATTTTCTCATCTTCAGGCAGGAATAGTTTTTTTTTATGCTTCCAGCACTAGGTGTTTTTTTTTTTAAGGCTGTCTGTGCATTGTTCAGGATTCTCATTAGTGTGATATCTTAAGAACAAGGATTTATATGGCATTATCATTGTAAGCAGCAGATGAAGTGATTAGATTTCAGAAAAAAGTTTTTCTTCAATAGCTTCATTCTTGTTTGTCACATAATTTAAAGGTATTTCAGACATACAAATTAGTAACAAGAAGGACTAAACTTGGCGGTGGAGAAATCCCTGTTGATATCGAGTTCTACCTGTTTAAAAAAAAAACTTTTCACAATAGATTTTTTTTGGTCCGATTTAATAGATGAGGTAAAAATAACATCAAGAGTTTTGGAGAGAGAGAATCAGCAGTGCTTTATGTGTACTTGGAGGAACCAAATATGTCATCTGTCTTATTCTTATTATTTGCCTTTCATGATTTGACAAAAAAAAAAAACAGATTTCCTGATTTGTCATTAAAAACAGATATTAAGATCTGGTCATATCGAAAAATAAAATAAAATCAATTCGGGCCTAAAGTAGAACCTTGAGGTACGCCATGTGTAATAGGACCTGAAAAAGTTTTTTTTTTTTTTTTTTTAAAAAAAGGTTTTTGGAACCCTACTCTTAAACTCTGAAGAGTGATTTTTTTCCCTGACAGCCCTGCTATTTAAAGACATACTTAAAGAGACATGTACACACACTTCCACACATAGAAACACTTCCTGTCTGAACACTAAAGCATGCATGCTGTACTCCTGGCCTGTGGCAGTTTAATGACAGGGCTTATGTCGACTTTACCCAACCCATAATCGAGGAGTCCTGTTTGAAAGCAGCACAGTTCCCTCATTAACACACCTGGCTCAGAAACCGCGGCTAGTTTAAATACAATCATGTTGTGTTCGTTTAACAAGCCGCAACGAAATCACTGGTGTTATGGGTATTTAAGTTCATACTATTCTGCTTACAGTTACCAGCTTGGAAAGATGGATCGCTTTTAGTGCCAGTCTGTGTGGGTTTGTCAGCCGTGTCTTATGTACGAAATGAAACACTTGTTGGCATGCTGTTTAAGGAAAATAATCAACAACAGTTGCTTTTTTCCCCTCTTTCCTCTGAAGTGTTTTATTCCTCATAACAGAGTACTTTTGCCAACGATTACAATTTTTTATTTATTAAAGAAAGTGACATCATACTTATCCACAATACAAGTTCTCACTTACGTTACTCTCTTTTTTTCTCTCTCTTGAAGTTAATAGGACAAAAAAAAACGCAACTTGTCCTGTTACCAAGAAACTGGAAACCGTAAACTCCTCTGTCCTGAAACTTAAAATTACAGCTTCACCTCTGACTGTTACAAAGTACTGACACTGGAGACTCCTTCCATAAATGCTAAATAAACCTTTCCTTATAGAAAACTTCGCCAGATCAATGATTACACCTGTTTTTCAATCCGTTTATGTGCTGCGTCCTCTGTACAAGTCCCTGTAATCGAGCTGTTACTATAGAAACGATAACGTATTAGAACAAGCGCATTAATATGAACCTGTGATCTGCAGCTGCATTACCGTTTGCTGTGTGTAAATGTAAAGGACCTCTGCAGTGCATTCTCCTTCCAGTGCATTGAACACACACACACACACACACACACGCACACATACATGTACAACCTTGCCCTGAGGGCGCCTTACGAGAGCGTTTCCTTTTAATAAAGTGTTTCTTCCTCCAAATCAGAAACATGTCCTGCACTGCAGAACAGAGAAAACGACCATATTGTAGGCTGAGGGCTGAAACTCATTGTCTCTACAGACAGCACAAATAACGGGTGGGACACGGGTCCAAAACCGCATCCGATTCAGGACATGGAGCAGTATTTTGGCAGTCAGCCATTTTTACAGTCCATATTCATAATGGAAAATATTTCAGTGCTCTCATGAAATCACACGGCTCAATGCCGGACATGGCCGAGCCGGAGATACCACACACATGCGACACACACACAAGCAACAATCTAATAGCAAAAAGAAGAAATATGTACAGATTAAATGGACTCGTGATATTTAAAACCAACTTTAAACCTGTGATTTAAAGCCTTGTGGTTTAGGACACGTACTTTATACTTCATACATGAATCACAAACTTACTTGCTGTTATTAGTGAGCTACACAATTGCCTGAGTTACACAACATACAAAATCTCCATCCTGCACATGAAAGCTGATAAATATTCCACATGCGTTCTTACAAATACCAGAGGAAACAACACAACAAGGATTAAACCATATAAATGATATAATTAAACTATAGCATACTGACTGAGTGAGTGAGTGCAGGAGTGAGTGAATATACAAGTTAGCGACTATGGGAGCGAGTGTGAATAAGTGATTAATTTTGTGAGGGAATACGTGAGTAAATATGTGACTGAATGAATGATTTAGTAAATGAGAGAGTGAATAGGTGACAAAGTGAATGTCACTGAGTGAATGGGTGAATATGTGAATGAGTGAATTTTTAATGAGTGAGTGAGTGAATTTGTTAGTGAGAGAGTGAGTGAGTGAATATGTGAATTAGTGATTGAGAAAGAATGAGTGAGTGAATATGTGAATGAGTAAATAAGTGAGTCAATATGTGAATGAGTGAATTTTTAATGAGTGAGTGAATGAGTGAACTTGTTAGTGAGTGAATGAATGAATTTGTTAGTGACAAAGTGAGTGAGTGATTGAGTGAGTGAGTGAATATGTGAATTAGTAAATAAGTGAGTGAATATGTGAATGAGTGAATTTTTAATGAGTGAGTGAGTGAGTGAATATGTGAATTTGTTAGTGAGAGAGTGAGTGAACTTGTTAGTGAGTGAATGAATGAATTTGTTAGTGACAAAGTGAGTGAGTGAGTGAGTGAGTGAGTGAATATGTGAATTAGTGATTGAGAGAGAATGAGTGAGTGAATGTGTGAATGAGTGAATGAGTGAGTAAGTAAGAGTGAGTGGGTAGGTGACAGAGGGACTGAGTGAACATGTGAATGTGAGTGATTGAGTGAGCAGTTAAATGAATGAATGAATGAATGAATGAATGAATAAATGAATGAATGAAACAATAAGATTGAGAACTGAAGAAGCAGCATGACTGAACTGACTCCTAAATCCAAACTATGGCACATAATTTCTACACAACGTTCTTCCATTCATCCATTTCATAATGCCACATAACACCCAGGTGCATGCTGGGTAGAAGCAGACCTGCTCTCTCGTACTGTATTACCTGAAGTCTCTCTGGGGCCCCGACACCCTTTTGATGTCCGAGTAAAAAGAGTACATGCTGCTTAGCCAGCAAAAACGCCTTTTATGTGCATTTAACATGTCATTAAAGCCGAGCGGATACACGTGAACAGAGAGCGTCATAAAACCTCGCAGCAGGTTACAGCAGCTACTGAAGGCTTTCTTTAACAGCATCACTCACCACGGGAGGCCTGCTGTAATCGCTACTGCTACACGCTTTGCTGAATATCCACAGCACGAGGAAAGAAATGTGCCTGCAGAGCCCTCAATTATGCAACACGGACCAATCAGTGTTTAAAATTCAGATACTGGAACAACTGTTTAATCCAGAATCAAAACCTCTCCAGCTGCATAAATTCAGATTTGAATTGTTTATCTGTTATTTCTTTCACAGATCTGCTGCGGTTTATTTATTATTTTCTTATCATTTCTTATGTCTTTTTTTTGCATTGAGATTTTCACTTCGCTTTTATTATGTTTGTGGCTGATTTAACCAACAATTCTGTTCCTTTACAGTTTTATATCATAGCTATAAGGCTGAAAATGTCATATGATGATGCTAGAACACAAATTAAGCATACACAAACTTTATGTTTGCTAACAAAGTGCCAGGGTATTTATGGTCAACATCTAAACAAATCAATAGTTTAATGAAGAAATGGCGATATCAATCCGCTAGAGTTGTTAGAGCGCAGTTTTGAAAAGTACTTCCATTACTCTTCAGGACCATACTGTCACAGTTTCTATAATTCACTGCGATATTGAGATCGTATCATATATAAGGCTGAGTTAAGTAATAAAACACTGTGTTGATTATAAAGCCTTATTCATTCATTCATCACTAATTGATCTTCAGGAAGCGCTTTATCCTGATCAGAGTGGCGGTGGATCCGGAGTCCATCCCAGGAACACTGTGTGTGAGGTGGGAATTCTGCCCGGACGGGACGCCAGTCCATCACAATGCACCATGCACAGACCTTCACTCATTCGTTCACAGTTAGCCGTACTTTAGTGTAGCCTGCATGGTTCTAGGGAGTTGGGAGGAAACCAGAGAACCCGCAGGAAACCCACACGGACATGAGGAGAACATGTGAAACTCCGCACAGACAGGAATTTACGCTAAGGATCCACCCTGGAGTTGTGATGTGAGAATGCTACCTGCTGCACCACCACACTGCCCTTAGGCATAATGATTATTATTATTATTATTATTATTATTATTATTATTGACAACTACTTTACTACTACTACTACTACTACTACTAATAATAATAATAATAATAATGCAAATATTTACCAATTACCTAATATTAATATTCTTCCTAATAATAACAATAAGAACTGATAAGACTCCATTTCATTTTCATTGGAAATTTTGAAGCTTAAAGTGCAGTGTGTGCACCCCAAACCTAAAACTCAAACCCTGTTGTGAAACAGCAACAGTCCCTCTCACTCTCACTCAAACACACACACACACACACACACACACACACACTGACAGTAAACACTGTGCTCATTGTAGCCTGGGTGTGAATTGCGGCTCTCACCATATGGCCATGCGCTCTTTGGGGTACTCCAGGCGGTCGATGCAGCCCAGGAAGTGCGGCAGGCTGTGAGCAGAGTTCCGGGCCAACACCGCGATCATCACCCGCGGCTTCAGCACCGCAGACTCCGGACGCACCGGATCCAGATCCGCATCCACCGACACGCACGCGGACGCGCACAGGAGCGCGCACAGCACGCCGAGCCTCAGCGCGCACGGCTCGGCCAACATGACTGCAGGAGCCGGGCTACAGCGGAGCTCTGTGCGGAGAGGGGGAGAGGATGGAGAGAATAAGAGAGTCTCTGTGTCTATTTACCTCTCCATGCGCGCGTGTCCTCCTCCCCCTTTCTTCCTCTTACTCGACTTACCTCCTTTTGCACCTCTCTCCAGCCGGACTGAAGAATCCTCCTGGATTTATCACCAGTGTAATCTAGAAAATATAACCTCAGTATCCAGCTAACTGCAGTTTGATCGATAGGACAGAAATAAACGCTTTTACACGCTCTAAAGTTAAAATACACAAGGTGTTAGACGTGGCCACGCCCTCTATCAACAGCTGCATTAGACCACGCCCCCTACAACTATGGAATCTTAAGGTCACGCCCCCCGACAGGGAACCTTTGACTGATTTATTTCACGAACATAACCCTATTATTTAAAAAAAAAAAAAATTAAAAAAAATAAATCAGCCATGTCATGCGAATGTGTACCAGTCGGCTATATTTAATGATTTATTAGACCCTTTTAATGAGAGATCTTTATTCCTGAACTTTCTACCAACAAAACACACAATGTGTGTGTTAAAGTTTAGGTTAAAAAAATAAAGTCATGTCATGTTTAAAAACAGGCTTTTCTCAGTTTTTTTTTAAAGTTATGTATTTATTTATTTAGAATAAAGCCATACAATTCAAGTGGCCAGCTAATTAGATTTATAATTAGGCTGTAAAAATGAAATAATAACTCTATATTATAAAAATAAAAATATAGAGGCAAATACTAGAATATTATATAATATATACTATAATAATATATACTATAATATACTATATTATTATTATTATTATTATTATTATTATTATTATTATATTAGAATAAAAATATAAGAAAACTGGTGGTGGATTCTGATCTCCAACACTGTAACATAATAAATAAATAAATAGATAAATAATCTTGGCCAACTGTTGGAGTCAATACTGTCACTTTTTTAAGTAAATAATAATAATAATAATAATAATAATAAAGTGTTTAAAAATGCTAAGGGTTACTCTTAGCTAACTTGATTTCTACACATGTAAAAATAGACTGTAAAATGTTTCTAAGCTCTATAAGATAACAAATCATTACTTTGGATTATGTTCTGGCATCACACAGCCGTATAGCACCCTCTCTTGGTCAAAGAATCTCTTGGTTCTCCAGGACCAGGGTTTGGAACATGTGCTCTACACATTTCCTGCTCCGACACCCACTTTCAGATTATTAACAGACCTGAATCATCCAAATAAACTCTAAAATATAAAATCAAACATTCCAGAGGGTTGAGATTGAGAACTACACCGAGACTTTTTATATAATCTATTAATAATCTATATAATCTATAAATGCCATTCATTATAATCATCTCAGTTTTTTTGTATTAATATAAATATCATTTATATAATATAATATATTATAATTAATATAAATGGCCTACATTGGGACCTGTTCTTAAAAACTGTTCTTTTCTATCTTTCTTTTTTTTTTTTTTTCCCTTAGGCAAAAAGCTAATCTTTTGCCCTGCTTTGCTTACATTTGGGTTACAAAACTCACACCTCAATTAATATTTAGTAAAAAAAAAAAAAAAAAAAATCAACAACAACATCATGCAAGAAACCTTTCAGAAAGCAAAATGATTTATCTACTTATTTGCCCAAACCCAGGTTGAAATGTTTTGCAGTGTTCAGAACAAAAAAAAGAAAAAAGATATAAAAATGTGTTTTATGATGGAAAAATGCCTTTGAGTCATGCCAGGAAGGAACTCAAGGGCTCAATTTCTGAGTCTGAATCTGAGTCTGGTACGGTTCAAACCCTGCTCTCATACCTTCAAACACACACACACACACACACACACACTTGGTTTAAACTGAAGACGTCATCGTCTGGTACTTAACCTGACGTCAAATCAGTTAATCGCAGTCATGCTGAGTGATATTTTCCTCCAGGATTCAGAATACCAGCTGGTTTGACTCGATTGCATCAGCGTTAACGAAAAAGCTGGAAAAAAAAACCAAACGTAAGTTTGAAGCTTTCAGAGCGTCGTTGAGGTCAAAGGGCAAATGTAAAGTGGTGTGTGACATATAGTGTAATACAAAGAGTGCAGGAGGTATTATTACTTCATACTTACGCTTATATGACACTACAATGAGAGGAGAAGCAATTGAAGTTACTTGAAGTTGATTATTTTCTGGAAGTGTTTTATTCCTCTTACACCACAGCACTTTACCAACGTTTACTTATTAAATAACGACATGTCATACCTTTTATCCTTTTATAGCTACATTTAATGTCGTAGAACGTCCATGAAACAAGTTAGTTCCTGTACTCGCTTATGTTATAGCAGCTGTAAACAGTCGCTCCCTCACCAGGCTATCTTTATTTCTCTCTTTCTCTCTCTGTCTCTCTCTGGAAGATGGAAAAAAACGCAGCTTGTCACGTTACAGAGGAACTGTGCGGCGTATACTCCTCCTCACAAACTTTCTTAAAGGTGTAGCATCACCCCTGACACTGGAGACTCCTTCCAAAAAATGATAAATAAATCTCCCCTCACAGAAAAAATCATATCAATCATTCAATTACACAAAAATCTGTTTATCTGGAGCATTCGCTGTACGAGTGCCTGAGAATGAGCTGTTACTATAGAAACATTTGCATTAATATAAACCAGTCAGCTGTTATAGCAAATGAATCTTCTGACCAATCAGAACCCAGTATTCAACAGCATGTCACGGTAGCGCCGGACTACAGCACCCACAAGCCATTGCACATCACATTCTCACTGCACGCACAATGTCACATGACTACAGGCACCTGAATCACATTTTTTTCTAACAAGCACAGGTTTTAAGTCACACATTGTATAGCACGCGTTGTTGGGCTTTAGTCATTGGCTCTCTATGCGTATCATGTTCATGCTGTTGTCTAGTTTCACTTTATGTGACTGTAAATAAACATTACTGCACTGGCGTCCATCTCCTCTAACAATTCCTTACACAGTGCTGTGGGATAAAATACACTAACACAGCCGAGGAGGTGACAGCGTTCATTTTATACTCTATTTTAATCCTCTCAAATCAGGAATAAGGGTCCAAATGTTACATACCATTACCGCATAATGGTAAAAACATACACTATACTATACAGCACTGTGCAAAAGTCTTAGGCACATGCAAAGAAATGCTGTAGAGCAAAGATGCCTTCAAAAATAATGAAACGAAATGT
>CM075010.1:2262572-2277369 GCA_037576675.1 Pangasius sanitwongsei
AAAGTGTCTCTTATGGAATCTGCTGCTTTCTTTACTGACATACAAACATTTTTCTGTAACGTTTCATTTTGTGCCGGAAACCTAATGTTTGGAATCTAAAATGTTTTTTTGTACTGAATCAATAATGTAGAAGTCAGAAAATAAACATCTATAACAAAGTTTGTGCTAAAAAAAACAAAAAAAAAAATAGGGTGCCTAAGACTTTTGCACAGTGCTGTGTGTAGCGCACTTTATAATAAAGGAACTCAAAGAAACCAAATGCCTAATAGTTATATACACATCATGCATAACAGAGGGTGTGGCTTTTATTGTCATACCTTATGTAGTGTATTATATAAGGAGTAAGCAGGAATAAATGGCTAATTGTTCTCTATATGGACACTATATAGGGTGTAGGGTACACTGAGGACGGTCAGAAGATAAACATTAACGATGTGTAAGAGAAAAGCAGAAGTGGTTTAGTGGTTTAAAGCGAAACTGCCATTAAACTGTCTGAAGCAGATACGACATGGTTCCTCTGAGGACAAACACAATATTTCATAACTGAAGAGGAAGCAGAGGAAGAAGAAGAAACGTCTGCTACAACCAGAAGAAAGGCAGGAGAGGAGAGAACGATCGGATGAGGCACAGCAATGTCCTGTGCAAAGATGTCTTTTTTTTTGATTGGTCACACGGTGGTGATTAATGTCCTTCTCTATAATAATAGAGATTCTCTATAATGTAGATTAATATCATTCTCTAGTAGTGCAGCTGCGAAATCACAGGTTTATATTAATGCACTCGTTCTAATACATTATCATTTCTATAGTGACAGCTCATTCAGAGGGACGTGTACGGCAGACGCTCAGGATAAACGAATGGAAAAGAAAATGTGTCATTTTTTCACAGATTGAAAGACGTGTATAATCATTGATAATCATTGGCAAATTGCTGTGGTGTAAGAGGAATAAAACGTGAAGTTATGGGAAAATAATCAAGTCTGGGGCGGTAACAGTGACTCTACTTCATCACATCAGTACATCGTTGATTATTTTCCTGAAACAGCACAACACCCAGTGTTTTTATTCCTCGCATATTGTTTGCTTACTACTTACCAGATCACTGCTTTCGCCAATGAGGCTTTTTTTTTTTAGAATCAATGAATAAATGATTATATTTAGATTCATTTAGTAGATATATTTAGTAGAATCCAATCCATTTGTCCAATCCAGAAATAGCCACTTTATGACAGGAAATCCGCCAATCTGGCAACAATACTCTCGTTCCAGTAAGGAGCCATTTTGGATTTAGTAGTGAATTAGTGAGTTCTAAATAGATTCTAATAAAAATAAATATTTATATAGTGCACTATGTGGTGATGTGGATGAAGAGGGGGAAATGATGAAGAGAACAGAAAGAGGGAGGAAGAAAAAAGAGAGTGAGAGAGAGAAGTAGAATAATGTCGGAGAGGGTTGCTGGGTTCAGTATAATAGTGCTGTGAACTCATGCTGGCAGTCAACACACACACACACACACACACACTAACCACCCTATTAGCCCCCAGAGCAGAATAAAGGCCGTACTACTCCACCGGTTCAAGCTCACTGGTCTGTGTGTGTGTGTGTGTGTGTGTGTGTGTGTGTGTGTGTGTGTGTGTGTGTGAGGGGTCAGAACAGGCCGTACTCTAATGAGACAGCTCTCACATGGAGCGGATTTAATGACTCTTACCTCATGCTGAAAAGAACACAACCTTCACTTATATTCCTGTCTCTTCCTAGCAGCCATCTTTATCTCTTTATCCCGCTCTCTCTCTCTCTATCTTTATTTCACTCACTCTCATGGAGTTTGCAGCCATCTTTATCTCTTTATCCCCCTTTCTCTCTCTCTCTCTCTCTCTCTCTATCTTTATTTCATTCACTCTCAGAGTTTGCAGCCATCTTTATCTCTTTATCCCTCTCTCTCTCTCTCTCTCTCTTCCACTTGCTCTCATGGAGTTTGCTTTTCCCGAGAGCTCCTCAAAGATCTCCACTCATGACCTGTGTTTCACAAGCATGCTATAAGCAGTGATCTGAATCTCAGATGGAGCCGTAGTGGACTGTCAAGTGACCTCTTAAAGTATCTTTCATTTTGTCTGATTTATCTAATATTTCCTATTATTAGATTACAATAAACAAAATATATGATTATTAGACCTATTTCTAGACTTACTTTATTTATTTATTTATTTATTTATTTATATTAAGTTTTATTTACTTACTGGCAGATCAATTTAGCAAGTGAAAACCTCTTGAATATACTCAAATGTATGAATATTAATTCTAAATAAATATTAATATTAATATAAGATTACAATAAACCAAATTTATTTTGTTTATTTTTTTTTTTACTCATTTCAAGCTTGATAATCTTGTTCTATTGGCAGATAAATTAGCTCATTTTAAGCATTTATTTCTAGAAAAAAGCTAAATTATCTGCCAATAGAATAAGAGAATTTAAAACTTGAAATTATTATTTTTTTAAAAAGTGTCTAAAAATAAGTTTAATAATCTTGTAATCAGAAATACTAGATCAGTTCGACTATATTCAAGATATTTTCACTTGCTAAGATGCTTTTGTTTTGTAATGTAGTGCACATATATAGAGAGAATAGACAGATAAAACCTCAAATGCTCCCTGTATGCATCACTATTAAAAATTTGACACACACTATGGCCCTGATTTACTGAGAACCCAAATAACACGCATTATCTGTGCGTGAGAAGGGATCAGTTGCGGCCGTGCTGTGAGCGATTTACAAAGAATAATTGCATGAATTACATCACGTGCAAACTCAGTAAAGAAATTCAAGTATAATGCAGACTAAAGGCGATTAGACGTAGCTGGAAACTGTTATAAGCCCAATATGAATGCAAAATAAAAGAGCGTAAATGTGATAAACTTATCAAACATTCTGATCATCTTGAGAAATTAAGGCATAATCCTGATTAGGGCTGGGCAATATGATGAGTTCATACTGATAGTATGATAAATCATGTCACAATACACTTTTCTGATATATCACAGATAACATTAATTTTTTAATTTAGTAAAAAAAAAAAATTACAAACTGACTGGACACAGCTGATTTCAAAATTTAAAAATATAGTTTGTCATTTGCAAAATGTTCCATTTTATTTTTACAGATATTTTTACATTTCCCCCCTTTTCATATATTACTGTAATTTAATAGTATATTAAATATTATTACATTTAAAAGCAAATATTGTTTAATTTAATAACACTTTTGTAGACATTACATAAGCTATTTAAAAAAAAAAAAAAAAGACACTACTGTGTTGCTGTTTACAACCTATCATGAAAAAACATGATGATTTTAAATTAATCGATTAATTAATAAATTAATTAAGAATAAATAATTATGCAATTTTGTCTTCAACTGGCTTCTGCAAATGTAACACCTGCTTTTGGGCTGTAGCATTTTGCAGCACGTAACTGACGTTGTGTCAGTGACTTACAGATTTTGTTGGAGTGAAAATCATAATCTTGTGTAGATCTTGTCAGTAAAACAGATTGCACCTTTTGCGGGTTTTAGTGAATTTGTTCCTTTTTTTATGCACACAAATGTTTAATGTTTAATGAATCAGCGCTGTTTAATGAGTGTAGCAGCTATTTTTTTCATATAGGGAGTGCGTTCATATAGGACATCTTCTGGATATATATATATATATATATGTGTGTGTGTGTGTGTGTGTGTGTGTTGTGTAGGAGGCAATATTTTATACTACTCCCAGTAAAGAGTCTCGATAAAGTGACACTGTAGTGACAATGTTTAACCAGCAGAGGGCGCAGAGAGGTCATTAAAGCATCAGTGCTCCTCCCTAAATGTATAAGACAAACCATCAAAACAAAATAATTTACACTGACACCTGATAGAGTCTGAGAAACGAGACGTAAATGGAGAAGGCTGTGAGCTGTAAGGATCAGCACCGTGATTTCTCATCTCGCTCTGAAAGTGACAGGGGAACGGAGCTAAAATCTGCAGCCAAAAAAGCGTCCTGAAGTCACACCGAGAGAGGAAGTGAGGAAGTGAGGAAGTGGATGCTGCCAAACTCACTAATGCCTTTACATGCGTGACTCAGAACAGTGTGGAAATGTGATGCCACCTCACCGGGTGATAATGATGTCTCTCTCTCTCTCTCACACACACACACACACAAAATCATTCTCACAGCCACGTACACAATATACACAAACCCACACAGAGAGCGAGAGAGACATAGACAAGGAGAGACACCTAAAGAAGATAGAGAGAGAAACAGATAAAAACAGAAACAGACACAAAGAGGGACAGAGGAAGAGAGACAGATAAAAGTGACAGAGAGAAACAGAAAGATAGGGAGAGACATACAGAGGGATCTATTGAGAGACAGAGAGAGAAATAAAAACAGACAGAAAGAGACACAGAGAGAGACAGAAGAAGAAGGAGAGGGAGACAGAGAGAAGCAGAAAGAGATAAAGAGACAGAGAAGGGAAAACAGAGAGATAGACAGACAGACAGAGACAGAATAGAGACCGAGAGGTAGAAAGAGGGACAAGGAGATGGAGAGAGACAGAAAGACGATGACCAACAGAAAGAGACAGAGATAGAGAGACAGTGGTAGAAAAATAAAGACAAAAATAAACAGAGTGACAGGAAAACAGAAAAAGATAGAAAGATATTAAGACAGAAAGAAAGACTGACCGAGAGAAATGAGAAGAGAAAAAGACAGAGAGAGACTAATCGGGAGAGAGAGACAAAGGAAGACAGAGGGAGTGTGAGAGAGAGACAGACAGGTAGAGATAGACAGAAAGAGGGAGAGAGAGAAAGAGAAATCAATGACACAGAAAAAAACAGTTCTTTATTTTTCATATTTAATAGAAAAATTATTGGAAAATAACATCATTCCCAAAAAACGGAGCAGATTCAGGAATAAAGAGAACAGAAGCAGGAGCAGGACAGAGTCCGCACTGTCACCTCACCACCTCTCACACTGCTGGAGTTTGTACACAGCACCCTCTGTGTGTGTGTGTGTGTGTGTGTTTTTCAGGCTACCATAAAACAGAGTACAGGCTACTGGACACGGTTGCCAGATTGACATTTTCCTCACCTCTTAAATTTTAAGAGTTTTTTCTCAAAGCAACCCAAAACTGTATATTTTCTGTACATTTTGTTTATAGTTACTCTGGGGGGAAAACATCCACCTTTTCCCAGATCTGTATGATTAAAAACAGCTGAAGAGGTGGAAATTCACCCAACCTGGAAAACACCAGTTTGGAAAACACCACCAAAACTCACCTTTGGAGGTAAAAAAAAAAACAAAAAAATTTTTTTTTAAATCTCTCCCTGATTGGCAGAGAGAGAGTGGACAGGGGGCGGGGCTTTTCTCTGGATCACTCACAGTCTAACAGTTTCTATCTCATCTCTCATACTGATATTATATTTGTGTGGCGGTCTGGGAAATCCCATCGCTGTGGCTGAATTCTGAAAAAACAGCCAATGACCCACTCCAACATCACTACTTCAATATATATATATATATATATATATATATATATATACACACTTTACCAAAACAATGTGGAATTTTTTTTACTGAATCTGCTTTCTAACCTTGCCTTGGCGTCCACCTGCAAAGACCATGTTGTGTAAGAAGCCAGTTATTCAGTCTGCCTAAAGATGTCTAAAACCTCGCTAGCGAAGTTTGATTTCCTCAATTCGACCAAATGTTTTGGATAGCTATGTGCAGCAGCGAAACAGGCACAAGCCTAATCAATTTTGTAATCGGATATCGGCTGTCAAAATGTCCGCCATGCTCCTGCGCATCATCACATCATCATCAAAACAGAGAAGAGCGCTTACACTCTCTGTAAAGATGACCGCGGACAAAGTGCTTAAATGACCGAATAAAAAGACATTTAGACAACAGGACAGTAAACGAATGAACAAGCAATTATTTCCCCATCGATGTTAGCGTGAATAGAGATTAGTGGCGCGAAGAGACGATGATGACGCTCTGGTTTAAACGCCGTGAGTGTGACTTTTACCTCAGGTGATGAGATTTATACGTAGTAGAAACACATTTCAGTTGAGGAAAGTAAAATTTGAGCATGTAATGGGTTTTCCCAGGACACCACACATCTACGTATTGCGTACTGAATGAGATCTCGGTGTCAAATCAGACATCGTGTACGGTCAGACGCAAATGTCTGTGTCGACTACTGTTTTACTTCATCAGTAATTAAAATGTGACAGTTTGCTCAGTAATTCATTATTATTAATGAGTGTTTTATTGAGACTGAGATGGCTGTAGTTGTGTGAGAAATGTCTCATATGAACTTGAAACCTGTGTGCAGTTCTATTAAGTCAAGTCAAGTCAAGTGGAGTTTATTATCACAGGGTCAACTGTCGTCTGCTGACACCTAGGACATGGTTTTGTGTCAGTTAATACACTCCTCTGTGTGTTCCGCTTTATCCTCTGTACCTGTGGTTCTCGGGAAGCATAGCCAGGGGGTCCGTGATGCTTTTATTTTGTTACTGTGGTGGAAATCACAATCCACATGATCAAAGTTACTCTATTTAGGGGACCAAGCACCAAAGTCAACTCGGACCTCATGTGTTCTATCAGTGGAAAGTTCAGGAATTGAAAATTCTACAGCTCCAAAAAATATTACTTAAAAAAATGTAAACAATGTTCATGAAATAAATCCGTACTGAGGGGGTCCGTGGAATTTATTTTACAATTAAAGAGACTACGAAAGTTTCGAAAACCATTGTGCTATACTGTTTTTACTCAATACCAGCATGCTGACTTGATATTCGTGTATATTAGCAAAGAACGATGGTGTATATTTGAGAAATATAATTTACTAGAAACTACTCACTTTTTTTAAATTATCCATGCAATACTGAGCATCAGTGCTCTATTCCTAAGTGACGATGGATTTTTTTTAAGGGATCGTATGCAAAAAAAAAAAAAATTACACAGCACAAATGCATTCGATCAGCCAAGACTTGTTCAGCGTCTGATATTGGCTTCAGTACAGATTTATTTTACAAACTGCTAGTTCTGAACTTTTCACTCATAGATCCCATTTTTACTAAAATTTACTTTAGATTCCAGTTGACATTAATTATAGGTGTGATGATGATTTCTGAGTGGGTTGTATTTTCCAACACTCTGGTTACGCTTCACGGACTCCACTTTGAAGCAGTGTTACTGTTACTACTCCGAAGTTGATTATTTTCCTATAACAACACGTCCCCCAAATATTTTATTCCTTGTATACCAAGGCAATTTACCAACAATTACAGTTTATGTTCATTAATGAATGACGTCATACTTTTAATCCATATATAGTAACATTTATGTTGTGGAACGCCTGTGAAACAAGTTAGCTCATGTTGTCACTTACATTATAGAAGCTATAAACACTCATGCCCTCACCAGCCGCTCTGTTGCGAAGATTCGTTCGCTCATTTTACGGCAAAAACAACAAACAGCAAAGCGTAAACTCTGAAAATGTCCTGACTGTAGCCTGACGAAGCGCTGACACTGGAGACTCCTTCCTAAATAAAAGCATCCTTGCACAACCCTTTTCCATAATCAATATTTATATGCTTTCTTAATGTTTATTATTAGCCTTAGATTATGTCGATTGTCCGTCGTACAAGTCCCTGCGAATGAGCTGTTACTATAGAAACGATGACATATTAGAACGAGCGCATTAATATAAGCCTGTGATTTGCAGCTGCACTACTGCCAGAGCTGCTGTTATAGAAAATTAATCAACACTTTCAGACCAATTAGGTTTGAGAACTCATGGTGTAATGTCAGATACCGGGCCGATACTCAGTTTTGTGTAATCGGGAAATAAAGTCAGAATTAGCATGTAGCCTGTGTGTGTGTGTGTGTGTGTGGTTAGGAAGGAGTGTAAGTCAGTGTGTCTATGTCTGTGTCTATGTCAGGGTTCAGTGAATATAAAGTGATTTGATATGTTATATGTTTTGATGTGTGTGTGAAGGGTGTGTATGGGGTCAGTGCGGCCCTGCCCATTACATCTTTAGACTGAAGGGGGCACTGTGCTATGATATGAGCCAAAAAAACCAAAAACAACAACAATAAAAAACAACAACAAAAAAATAATAATAAACGAAATGAAAACTCCACAAATTAAAAAAAAAATGTCCTTCAAAAGGCAGGAGTTCGAAACTTTCCATCCCTCATATCTCTCTTATTAAAATATCTCTTCTGTTTTTCTTTACAGATCAAGCACACACACACACACACACACACACACACACACAGCAAACACACACACACTTCTGTGTTACGTCCTTTCATCCCATGTTTTCTGCCCGAGGGCACAAAAACATCCTGTTCCCCTTTTCATCCTGTCTTCTCATTGTCTCTCACAATCGAGGAGGAAGTTGTGCATCCATAACCAATCAGGTTGAAGCAGGAGGTGCAGAGGGGCGGGGTTAAATCCTCAGTAGATCGGTCATTCAAACAGATGTCAATCAAAATGTCCATTTCGTTATTCCACTGTAGATAGAAGCAGGAGGAAAGGGGGTGGGGGGCGGAGTTATAGTTCTCGAGGGAAATTCCCGTTCACAGGCTTATACTCGCTTTTGCTTTCTCTCACACACGCTCACACACTCACACACATGCATGCATGCATGCACGCACGCACACACACACGGACACTCTTCCAATCTGAACAGCTATAGACAAAACACTGATTTGAATTCACTCCATAGAAGGGAATGTTCTCTCTATTTTTCTCTCATTCTCTCTCGCTCGCTCTTCCTCCCAACAGTAGTCTCGTCCCTAGAGACAGAGAGACAGAGAGAGAGACAGATTGAGAGACAGAGATAGAAATACAGTGAGAAAGAGGAGAGATAGAAGAAGAGAGAAAGACAATAAGAGAAAGAGAGAGAGAGAGAGAGAGAGAGAGAGAGAGAGAGAGAGAGGTTACAATCAATGAGTTCTCATCAAAATCTGACCGGTGAGTCTCCCAGAATTACTCCCAAAAATCACATTAAATGTTTTTATGACTAAAATCTCTCACAGCTTAGAGAAGTTACATCATCAAACTACTTTAAATTATTTTCAGTGACTAATAACAACATTTTTTTTTGACGACAGCATTATATCATATCCGAGACTCCACCCACCTGTACACAGTTATGAAAGTAAAAGTGGAAAAGACATAAAAATCCCATTCACGTGAACAGCGTTTTTAAAAAAAAAAAATCTCAGTGCACACAAAGCGCAAAAAAGATTCGAAAACGCTCACATGAGCACGCCAGCCCCGTGAGAGTACATCATAAACCGTTATATCGAACACCTCAGGAATAACGCTGAGAGCTGCAGTAAAGAAGAACTACTGTTAAGGTTACACTTGTACACAAAGTCTCCAAAATCTTCTCTCTCAGTGCGAACTGTGTAGTGTTGGAGTGGCGGAGTCAGGAGCAGCTGCTCCGCTAGCCAATCATGGCCTTCTGTGAGCTCAGGTATGCGGAAGAGGGCAAACAGCTTTACGCTGCAACATGAGCGTTTTCGGAAACTAATTTTTACTGTCCACACAAAAACACCATTTTGCTCCCAAGAACAAATGTATGTTTATTTTATAGCATTTCTGTATATTTAATATTATATATATGCAGTTATAAAGTTAGCAACACAGTTTCAAATGCTAATCTTTCTAATAGCAAAAAGATCTGTCATTAAATACACACTTACCAGTGGTAGATTCAGGAAATATATATCCATATCTATAATTTAATTATAACAGAAAGGCACAAGAACTGTGTGGGCGTGTCAGGTCACATAATGATTGACATCAGTGTCTCCATGGCAACATAAACAACTCATGAATTGCCAGTGTTTTTGTTTTGTACATATGTCTAGCTCCCTCTTGACCAAAAACCACTACACGCCACTGAGATTCCCAAGAGGGAGACCGCCAGATGTAAGGATGGAGGCAGAGATGAACAGATAAAGTCACAGGGTTAAGGAGGAAGGGAAAAAACACACAGATAAGAGGACAGATCATTTCCGACACGGTCATCATTTTCCATGTGAACCCACACAACACGGAGTTCTCTGGGAGGATGAACCAACAGTGTGCCGGCCCTTTAAATCTCAAAACCCCAAAGACAAGCCCTTCCCCTCCCCCCCCCACCTCCTGTGTTTTCATCACCCATCCCTCCATCCTTTCATCCCTCCCTCACCTTCTCAATCTTCTCATCCAGCATTCTGAAGAACTCCTGCTGACTCTCTGACGTATGAATACTGAGAGAGAGAGAGAGAGAGAGAGAGAGAGAGACACAGAGAGAGAGAGAGAGAGACAGAGAGAGCGAGCAAGAGGGCGGAGAAGGGATGTGACACAAGAATTTTCCATTACAACAAGCACAGAATAAAGACACATTTTCTTTCCATCCATCTTGCAGAAATTTATTTCTCTCTCTCGCATACACGCACATCTAAATTATGATTTAAAATCAAATACAACAATAATGATAATATTCATGTAAAATAAGAATTAAAATAATAATAATAGTGATGACTGTGATGCCCATGATGCTAATCATAATGCTAAAATATTCACATGGCTTTCATAAAGTACACAAAAAAAAATTCCTCTAAATAATTCCATAAAATCCCCACTGTCAGCAATTTCCATCGGATCTGTGTCTCAAAGGAAATATAATACTTTTTAACACTTTTTAAAAGCCAAGTTAAATTTAATTTAATCGCTGTATTTATTTGTAATAAATACAGACTACAAAATACAGAAATAGTTCAAAGTAACTTAATATACATAAATAATGAAAATGATCTACTTAAGTAATATCGGTTTCAAGGGTTCCATCATGTAACCGCATAGCGAAAGCAAAGCATGCAGGCGCTTGATACCGAATCTGGGTTTTTTTTTTTTTTTTTATTGCAGTACAGCAGCTCACACACATGTATGAAGTGCAATTTCTCACTTTAGGTTTATTTTTGTCATGGTCACAGGTGGCGTGCCTTGTGCAGAACCGTGTACAGAACACACTCCTGCGAAGGTTCTGACTTGCCACTTGTGTAACAACAACAGCGCTTTGCCAGTTGTGCTGCGTTGCGTTGCGTTTCCACCCAAGGAACCAGAAACTAGTTTAGTTCCTGGGTCATAGATCCTGAACCCTTTTTATTTATTAGGGTCCAAGGACCAAGTGTGTGAAGGAGCGTCTTGTTTTGAGGCGCTTGACTTGTTCGCGAACTCATAAACCTTGGCACAAACATCAGAAGCTTGGATGGTCAGAAGCTTGGATCTGGGCATGGCTCAGATTTTTTAAATGAATTTATGGGCATCCAGTTTCACTAACATGCACCATATTTGGGAGCCGTATGGGTTTTCTTAAGACAGACTAATTTTAAAATCACATTCATTAACTCTGCTCAACAGGAAGTTAGCCATTTTGAATTTTGCGCCTTTTGACTTTTAAACACTCCTCCTAAGGGACTGATCAGATTCAAACCAAATTTTGTCAGCATGATGTCAAGATGTCCATGATGTTACACCGCGAAGGAATTTCTTTTGATATCTTAAACGGAGTTGCCATGGCGAGGGAATAATTTAACATGTTATGCTGTACAAACAGGAAGTGTGGCCTAATTCTAATGCACATCAGATAATGTGGCTCAAAGTTCATATTTATGTTCAATAATGGAGTTTAATCATACACATACCAACACCGAGTCTTTGCCATAGTTCCACCAGCTAACGAAAGGAAGTGCGGCCTATGAAAAGACGTTTTCATACTCCTCTTAGAGGATTCACCAGATTCGAATCAAATTTGCTCAGCATGATGTAACGATATCCATGATGCTACATTGTGAAGGAACATTTCGATATCTTAAACAGTGTTGCCATGGCGAGGTAATCAATTAACATGTCACAGGAAGTGTAACATAATTCCGCTGTACATCATGCAATGTGGCTGACATGTTTAACATCCACATGCTAACGCTGGCTCATGAAGCAGTCACTGATGCACCCATGGTGCTTGGGCTCGCCAATCGCTGCTTGAAGCTATATTTTAATTATTTTTTGTACAGAATGCTAGTGTTTGGTAAAAAATCGACTCCGCAGAATGACCAGACATCTAATCACTGTTTTAAAAAGTTGTGTTTAGTTAACAAACTGATTACTAAATCGACTCGTCGATCTGTGAGGCAGAACGTTTCCACAGCATGTGGAACCAATGCAGAAGTGTATTTTGTACGTTTCCAGTGTTATGCCACTGTGTTTTGTGCAACTGGTCACTTTTAATCGATTAGATTATTAACGTAACAAAACAAAAACCTCAGACCCGACTTCCTCCGTGTTTTCCGTGGTGCTGTGCTGCAGACATGATGAAATTATCACACCGTTTGCGTCACTTCTGATTATATAAGTTCCTGCGCTGTGGTGGAAACAGGAACTCGTTTCCTAACTTTATAAGTTAGGAGACTCTGAAATGTTTAGTTCCTCAAAGGGTTCTTGAACCTCCGCAGAAGTATTCTTTCAACATGAAATAAACATTAGTCATTACTTATTAGCTAAAGGGCTTGTTATTCTGTGTGTTTGACCAATCAGAAACTCTCAGTATGGCAAAGCTCCGCCCCAACAAGTACATAATTTGGAGAAGAAACTAAATCGATTCCTGGAACGGCAAACCAGGAACTAAAATTAGCCCTGATTCTTCCTGATAAAATGCACCTAGAGTTCCTGGGCTCCTGAGAACGTTCCTGAGTCACTGATTAGTGAGGATTATACACTCACTCTCTCTCTCTCACACACACACACACGCACGCACGCACGCACGCACTCACTTGGCCCTGTTGGCGTTGGCTCCTGGCACCTCTTTGTGCAGCTTTGTTTTGTTCTGTGCTGAACTCTTCTCCTGAAACACACACACACAGATTTAGACCTCGATATCACACACACACACACTCACACAGACACACACACACACCCTAAATTCATGCTAATGAGCAGAGCTGAACTGGAGCGTGTCAGATTTGGAATGTGTCACAATATGGAGGTATGTGGTAATGTGTGTGTGTGTGTGTATGTGTGTGTGTGTGTGTTTTGAATTAAAGAAGCTCATCCCCCTCCTACATTCCAGACACGTCCGCACAGAGTCTCAACCTGCTACACACACACACACACAAACACACACACTCCTTAAACAGCAGTAATGGACAGAAGCGTGCTTTTGTTTTCCCAAAGGAGCGGAATACATTCCTGTACACACACACACACGCACACGCACACACACACACACACACACACAGCTGATGCTGTTGGAGAACTGCTACACAAGTGGCTCATTATCTACATCCTTCTGTGTGTGTGTGTGTGTGTGTGTGTGTGTCTCACCAGGTTCACCTGGTTGCGTGCATTCACTCGGTCTTCCTCTCCATGCATGTACTTCACCTCCTCGACCCCTTTTGTCCTGTACTCGTCTATAGAGAGAGAGAGACAGACAGAGAGACAGTCAGCCAGACAGTCAGCCAGACACGGAGAGAGATATGAAGAGACATACAGCGATAAAGACATACAAAGAGACTGATATAGAGACAGATAGAGAGACAGAAGTAAGCAGAGAGAGAAAGAGACAGAGAGAGAGACGGAAGGACAGACAGAGAGAGACAGACAGAGAGAGAGAAACAGACATAGAGAGAGACGGAAGGACAGACAGAGAGAGAGAAACAGACAGAGAGAGACAGACAGACGCAGTTTACTGTGAAAACACACAAGAAATTTTCCAGATTCTAAACTTCATCACAAAGTATTTAGCAACGTCACTGCCTGAGAGATATGATACTCCACACTCTACCCCCCTCAACACACACACACACACACACACACTGTTGTCATTATTGATGTATTTACTGTTTTTTTACTTTAAACTATCACTTTATTTTTTTATTCTTAATTGTTATTATTGTTGTTATTACTCCTGTATTAATCCTGCTCTGGTAATATTGTACTAGAGAGAGAGAGAGAGAGAAAGAAATAAAGAAAGTCTGCCTCTCTCTCTCTCACACACACACACACACACACACACACACACTCACCTGTCTGAACACATGCACTTCCGCATGTTGCCATACAGTGTGTGTGTGTATACAGACACACACCCAGTTTTATCAACTAGTGGTAGATTCTGCTCTCACAAAGCCTTTACATATTATAACCTGCCATTTATGTGTGTGTGTGTGTGTGTGTGTGTGTGTGTGTGTGTGTGCGCGCGCGTGTGTGCACGTATGCGTGTGTTTGTGTGTGTGGTATGTGGGCTCCTATACAGGAATGTGTTTGAGCTTGCACATAACTTCCACACACTTCCACACACACACACACACACACACAAACTTCTTGCTTAATCTCTCCTTTCATCTCTCTCTCCATCTGTTGCTCAGTGATAAAGAGATGAAACACAAGCAGTGATGGATGAAAGGTGTTAGATTGATATCGGCAGGAATCGGATAAGTATCAAGCGTCGGTCCGTGTCACAGAGCTCGAATCTCTATCGGATCGAATCGGAAAACTGGGAACGGTTTGTTCCCTGGATGGAGGGACTCAGGGGAGACGCAGGGACACCGTGTCACTGCGCAAGGAATATAAACATGACTACAGCATTCACACACATGTAGTTACATCACATGTACACGCGCGCACACGCGCAGACACACAAAAGACAGCGCAGATGACATTACTAAAAAAGGCGAACTGAGGAATGTTACATTCA
>CM075010.1:2291362-2311065 GCA_037576675.1 Pangasius sanitwongsei
AGAAAGTTCTAACGGGGCAGAAGGGACAGGAGAAAGTTCTAACGGGGTAGAAGGGACAGGAGAAAGTTCTAACGGGGCAGAAGGGACAGGAGAAAGTTCTAATGGGGCAGAAGGGACAGGAGAAAGTTCTAACGGGGCAGAAGGGACAGAATTAAGTTCTAATCAGGCAAAGGGGACAGAGGAACATTCACTGGAATGTTCTAAAATAATAAGGTTCAGACGGGGCAGTGGAACAGTGCTGCAGGGGCAGGAGAATATTCCAGTATAACACAAGATGTAGTAGAACGTTCCAAAAAGGTCCGTATCATGTTCTCATAAACATGTGAGAACTCCTCACTCAGTGCACGCACAAACACACACACACACACACACACACCGTTCATGCTCTATAACACAGAACGTAAACACGGAGCTCTCAGATGTCTGAAGCTCTTCTCTTCTTACGTAGTTTTCACACAATGACGTCTGTGCCATAAGTGTGTGCGTGTATGTGTGTGTGTGTGTGTGTGTGTGTTTATATGTGTGTGCGTGTATGTGTGTGTGTGTGGGTTTTTGTTCAAAGCAAATGTACATTTTTAATACAGAGGTCACATGACTGACAGACAGATGTGGAGTGTGTTAGTTGTTCGGTAACTGGCAGTTACACACATACACACACGCACACACAAACATGCACACGCACACACAAACACACACACACACACACACATACAGAGTTTCGTTTAGCGTATGCTACCTGGCCTTAAGTGAGGACATTCTAATCGTTTTGTGTGTGTGTGTGTGTGTGTGTGTGTGTGTGTGTGTGCGAGAGACGGCACACAGCTCCTACCGTCATAACATTTACTCAAGAAGTGCCCCCTCCCTCTTTCCCCTCTCTGTTTTACACACTCCATCAACCTGACAAATCCTGTGGGCCTGCCAACACACACACACACACACACACACACACACACACGTTACGTAAGTGTGCACTCAAGGATATAAACACTGTAACAACAGTCTTAACAGTCGCGTCTCCATTACGGCCTCTTTCTCTTTTTTTCCTTCCTCTCTCGTTCCTTTTCTCTTTTTCTTTCGAATGTCTTCTTCCTTCTTTCCTTCCTTCCTGTTCTCTTACTCTTTTTTATTTTTCTATTCTCTTTTCCTTCTTATCTTTCATTTCTATCTCCATTCCCTCCTTTATTTCCCACATCTCTCCCTTCACCATCTTTATCTCTCCCTCTTCACCCCCTTTCCTTTTCTCTGCTCATCTTTTCCTTTATCAAACTCCTCACCCTCCCGTCTTTCCCACTTTCCCTCGATGCCTGCCATTTACTCTCTTCCCTCCATCCTTCATACCAGCTCTCTCTCTCTATCCTTTTGCCATTGCTTCCTTCCTCTATCTGTGGTTCCTTCCTGCTTCCCTTTTCTCTTCCTCCTTTGTTTAATCCCCCTATTTTTTAACTTTCATCTTTTTCCACCCTCCTCTCTCTTTCTTTCCTTCTTTTGTTCCCTCTCTTCCTTTGCTAACATCCCCCCTCCTCCATCTCTCTCATTTTGACTCTCTTTTTCATTCTTTTCTGCATTCTCTCTTTCCTTCTTTCCCCTTCTCTCTTTCCTTTCCGCATCACTCCTTTACACTTTACCTTCTTTAAATCCTTAACGTTCTCGTTTTTTGTCCTTTTTTTCTCTTCCTATCCTCTTCTTCCATCTTGACTTTCCATTTCCCCTCACACATTTCCTTCCATCTCTCCTTCTTTTCTCCCTCTTTGCTATTCTATCTCTCTTCCCTTTTCATCTCCTTCTTTTTCCGTACTCTATTTTCGTCATTCTTTCTCTCTGTAAATCAATTTGCCCTTTGCTGCATCCTTCTCTTTTTCTTTCCCTCACTCCTTTCTTTCTTAGTTCTCAGTCTTTCTCCTTCTCTTTACCTCTCCTTCTTTTATTTCACTCTCTCCCTTTCACTCCTTTGTCCTCTGCCCTTCATTCTTTACTTCCATATTTGTCTCATCTTTTCTCTCTTTCCTTCTATATTCCCTATATTTCTCAGTCTCAGTGAAGGGGGTGTGGCCTCTGTATCTGTCAGTCTCAGTGAAGGGGGTGTGGCCTTTGTATCTGTCAGTCTCAGTGAAGGGGTGTGGCCTCTGTATCTGTCAGTCTCAGTGAAGGGGGTGTGGCCTCTGTATCTGTCAGTCTCAGTGAAGGGGGTGTGGCCTTTTTATCTGTCAGTCTCAGTGAAGGGGGTGTGGCCTCTGTATCTGTCAGTCTCAGTGAAGGGGGTGTGGCCTCTCACTCCTGCAAGCTTACCTTTTTTAGAAATAGAACTAAATGCACAATGCTGAGTCACATTATACTTCATTTAAACAGCTGTAAACTGTATCATATTTAATCCTCGGCTGCTTCACATATTCGACTGACATAATGATCGGGTGTGTCTGTCAGACAACACACAAAAACACACAAACACACACTCACACACACATGCACTGAGTGCTCTAACTGAGGAGCAGCAGTGTTGTGGTTCACCAAGGCCATGATGTCATTCAGAAGAGACTGCCAGTGTGTATTATAGAGTTATGAACGTGTGTGTGTGTGTGTGTCAGGGCAGGAAGCTTGGCCTTGCGTATCTGGGTGTGTGAGTTGGGCTTGACTGTGCCAGTGTGTAAACACATTAAATCTGACCGTGTAACTGTTCGTGTGTACTTTGGAGTGTCTAGTTTCTATATCTCTGTGTATATGAGTGTATGTGTGTGTGTGTGTGTCTGTGTGTCTGTACTCTACTGTCTGATCTGTGTGCATTTGTGAGTGTATGCAGTTGAGAATAAGACAGTTTATTACCTGTCAGCAAGTGTGTGTGTGTGTGTCAGGGTGGGAAGCTTTGGTCTTGCTTATGCTGGTGTGTGATCTGGGTATGGTTCTGCCAGTGTGTGTGTGTGTGTGTGTGTGTTTTAGAGTAAGAGAATGTGGCTACTGGGTGGGGCTGTGGGTGCATGTGTGTGCGCATATGTGTATGAGGCATTTGACTTGGCTCTCTGCCTGTGTGAGCTTTCAACTTGGCTCAGTTTGTGTGTGTGTGTGTGTGTGTGTTTGTGTGCATGTATGGCTCACTATTCTTGACCTCAGGCAGCAGCAACACACTCAGGCTACTCCTGTCAGCTCATCTGTGTGTGTGTGTGTGGTAAGACATATAATCATCACCACCTATGACACTTTCATGTTATATGAAGAAATTGATGTGTTTGTGGCAGGATGGAGAGTGTGTGTGTGTGTGTGTGTGTGTGAGAGGGAGAATGGAAAGAACTGCACTGAAGTAATTAGGTGTGGAAACAATGGTGTACAAGTCAATACCTTTAAAACACAATGGAGGTGAGTTAATGTTCCTCTGTTTTTTCCTGTGTGATTATTAGAAGCGCTCTCTCTCTCCGTCTCCCTCTCTCTCACTCTCACTCTCTCTCTCTCTCTTTCACAAACACACACACATGTATATTCATCCGAGAGTAACACAGAAAGATGTGTACCGTCATAACTGGATAAAATGATAAACCACTGAAAGTGACACGAAAGTACAATTATGTTAAAGCTTCACTCCATTTGGGTCTGAATTTCAGCGTGAGATTCTGAGTATCCTTCTCAATTTCTGTATTTCCTAAATGTTGAGCTTTTGCAATGCTGGAAATTCCCACAGACATTCCCAAACACAACATCTGTGCCAAAACTAAAATCTCAAAAACAGAACGCAGAGAGAATGTTGATTGTCAGATTGTTGGTTTGCTTTCAGCTACACAAGATGGCGGCCATGTGTATCCTGCATTTTGCTAGTTTAAAAACAACACTACAGGATGAGAGAAAAATAGGACAAGGCTGGTTTAACTGCCTGATTTAACACCCACGCTTGCGCAATAACACTGTTTTTGGCATTTTCTCTATATATACATTATCATAGCCGCTTCACTTACCAGCTTAGCTTGTGCAAAATCAAAGAAAGTGGCCAAAGAAGGTATTCCAGTACCGTCAGTGAGACAGACGATGCCCAAAAATGTCCTCCCGATGACCAGGGCACCTTCCTCCCAATATTATATCGACCTAAACATATATACAACCTCGCTAGCTAAGTGTAATTTCAAAATCACAGACTGATTATCATGCTTTGAGAAAACTCAGCAAAATGGGCAGAAGCCTAATCAATTCACTTTGCATTCAAAATATCCACTGTGACCCTGCGCCGTCACATCAGCATCAAAACAAAGAAGAGCGTGTACAGTCTCTGCATAGATGACAGCAAACAGAGAGAAGAAGTGAGTGAATAAGGGCTGTTTCACACCTGGCTCATTTGGTGCCTTTGTTTTGGAATCTGGTGCGTTTTCTCGCTTGGTTCGGTTCGTTTAGACATATATGAACACCGCAACCACATTCGTATCCGCACCAAAACAATCGGTCTGAAACCACCAGAACGAGGTAGTCTCAGCCCAATCGCAAATGAACTCTGGAGCGGTTCGCTTGCGGTGAGAAAGCAATCCGACCCAATGGACCAACGAACCAACCTAGATAGCAAAGCATGATGGGAACTGCATTATGTGTAATAGCGTGTTTGTTTTGCTAATGGCTTGCAATGTGAATCGCGGTTTAACTTGGATCAAAGACAAGGTAAAATGTCTCGTTGAAATTTGGTCTGAAGAACATATTTCTGAATAACTTTCAAAAACACTGAGGTTTACAAGGTGTTTAGCGAGCGACTCAAGGAGATGGGCTTTGATTGCTCTGTGAAACATCGATTCCTGCTCAAACTGATCAATTATATTAACTAATAAGAAAGCCACACAATAAGTTCACAGAGCTGCTGTCTCTCCATCTTGATGGACGGCGGCTATGAGTGGAAGTTCGAGAAAGTGTGTTGTTTTCAGAACTATATATAGTAGAAAATGTCCAAATTTGACCATGTAAAGTTTTTTCCCAGGGTACCACACACACACTTACAACCACACACAAAACAAGGACCAGTTCTGCTTTTGTCTCTGAAATCCATCCTCATAAAGCTGACAGTTACCTCCTCTATTCACACTATAAATATTCATTTCCAATTAGAAACCCATCCGTCTCAAACAAGGTCTAATTAAATTGTGTGGCTGCAGCAGGATAATTGGCCTCCTCGTTTCCTGTCTGGACACACACACGAACACACACACACACATGTCTGTATGGTTTAAATAAGCTCCTGATTGTGTTTCACAGCAGCTTCATTTTTATGTGTGAAGTGGTGAAGTGTGCACCAGTTCGACACCATTCACATTCCTGTGTCAGATTTTAAATGTCATGATGAACATGGAAACATTTTATTTAAATATCTGTCTGTCTTTCTGTCTGTCATTGACACTGTCTAATGATAATGATAGATAGGATTAGTATATATAAATATAAATACTATACAATGGTAAACTATATGATGCTTTGTGGGTTAGCCTAATTACTGTAATCCTAGTTTGTGGGTTATAAGGTTAATTCATGATTTGCATGTTTAATATAATGCTAGTTTGTGGATTAGAAAGACAGACAGACAAACAGATAGATAACTGGATTCTAATTTGTGAGTTAACTTGTTTACTATAATGCTAGATTGTGGGTTAGCCTGTTCACTGGATGCTAGTTTGTGAGTTACCCTGCTTACTATAATGCTAGATTGTGGGTTAGCCTGTTCACTGGATGCTAGTTTGTGAGTTACCCTGCTTACTATAATGCTAGATTGTGGGTTAGCCTGTTCACTGGATGCTAGTTTGTGAGTTAACCTGCTTACTATAATGCTAGTTTGTGGGTTAGCCTGTTTACTGGATGCTAATTTGTGAGCTAGCCTGTTTACTCTAATGCTAGTTTGTGGATCGATAAACACAGCTCTTTTTACTGTATGCTAGATTGTGGGTTAGCCTGTTTACCATAATGCTAGATTGTTGGTTAGACTGTTTATACTAATGCTAGATTGTGGGTTAGCCTTTTTAATGCTAGTTTATGGGTTAGGCTGTTTACCATAAGACTATAATGTGGGTTATCCTTTTTAATGCTAGTTTGTGGGTTAGTCTGTTTATTCTATTGTGTTAGACTCTTTACTGGATGCTAGTTTGTGGGTTAATTCACTGACTATAATACTAGTTTGCGTTTAAAATAATTTTAAAATAAATTGCTTCAAAAGAAATTGAGACGGCTAATCGCCCCCTCCTCAGTGTAAATCTCTGTGAGCAGATGAAATCACTTCAGACACAAACTACAATAATTTAGTTGTACTATTTTAGTACACCTAAAAATAGACTCATTAATGTGTAAGAAAAACAGTAATGTATTACTTTCTTCCAAGTTAAAACCATCGATCTGAGTTCAATGCACGTGATCTGTGTTTATGAGGCTCCCAGGAGGCGGCTAATCGCCAAAGTGCGTAAGTTTCCCAGCAGCTGCGTGAGGGCGTGGTGATGACTGACATGAACTGCCCGAGATTTGCAGTCACTTCAGTTTTTACACTCGCTGTGTCACTGTTATGTAACTGTACTTTAAAAAAAAAAGCAGAACATTTTAATATGAGGTGCACTAATGTTAATAGCAGAAGTGTTGGCATTTAAATTAAAGTACTGATGTTATGAAAGTAGCACTCAAGTGCTGCATGGAATCTGTTCCTTTCAAAGAGCAAACTTCTCCACAGCTCCGGATTTAAATCCGTTTCTACATTTTCATGTTTATGATTATCTCTATCCGGGTATAATCCTGATATACAAGACGAAACTTGTGACAATACTCACCACGATTTTGTTCTTGCAGCCATAACGATTCTGTTTAACAGGAAATTAACTAAATTAGCATTTTAAATTCATGGTTTATATACCTTGTGAATTTATATACTTTTATAGACTTTTTTTTTAAAGCACTACTACAAACAAACATGATAGTTATCAAAAAAGTTTCTAGCTAACACCAGCAAGTCAGCTATCTACTTAGCAAGCTAATAAGTAAACATTAGCAAGTAAAATAATTCATGAGAGTTTATGTACCTCTTGGAGCAAGTTAGCTTTCTGGGAAAGAAACATGCTAGCTGTCAATAAAGTTTTGAAATTTGGCTGCCAACAATCGCCCACAGCAACTTACACTGAAAAATAAATGACTTTCGGTTGACTGTTGCATAACGTCTAACTTTCTGCCAACTTCTAGTTTACAATATTATCAGTGCTTGTGATATTACCACAATGTTGTATTAAAAAGAAAAAAATTACTTAACTCCCTGAAACTCCATTCCTTAGTCGTAGCAGCACTTCTGTCCAACTCTTGTTTTGTTTTTTTTCATTTAGAAATCAGTAGTGGACAAATTACTAGGTTCACTAAGCTATTGGTAACCAGTGTTTTTGATGTTCGCAAAGTAAATGTTTTCATTTATATGTTTAAATATCACGCGCTTCCCAGCACCTGCTGCACTACACACATTGGCTTTTACTCGCCGGATGAATTAGACGATGACAGAAGATGAAATACCAGGAACACACAGGTACGCAAAGACGCGAACCAGTATAGCCCAAGACACAGCACATACCATCAATAATATCTTTTTTGTGAGATGTCAAAAGAAAACCCTACAGCTCATAGCCAAATTTGGGGAAACAGCTTTTTAAGGCATTTTGTTGGAGCTCAAACACAATACACACTTACTTTTAAAAAAAGATAATGGCTCGCCATATTTCTTTATTGTAATGTGTGTGAAGAGTGTGTAGAGTGTTGAAAAGTGTGTAAACTGAGTGTAGTGGTTATTAAGGGCTTTCCAATAATCGCAGCCAAAACTAATCACATAATCGTCATAATCACAGCGAAAGGCAAGAAAGAATAATAAAAAAAAAAAAACAGAAATCATCCGTCAAATCAAGACTTCGCAAAGACGCGAATTGTTGCGTCCTAATTCGCCTACTATCCGTCCTAAATCGCAGAATGTTGAAATGAGGATCCCAGAGGTACCCAGATGGTCTGCTATTTCCCGTTGATTTTCGAAGTGTGGATCTGTGGACACTTTTTCAGCTAACATTACCCACAACTCCCACAAGGAGGGTTTTTTTTTACCGCTTGCTTCGCCGAATTCAACCTGCAAACATGGTGGACGAGTGTAACATCGGCGTTGCGTCTTCAGTACTTCAGTGTAAGAACTTAAAAATTAAGCAGTAACCAAAGTGTTTTTATTGTAAGATTAATTGTTGGATGTTGTGAATAAATCAATGTAATGGTAAATTAAATGATATGGTATAAATTCTATAAGGAGTAAAAGCTGAAATGCAATGAGGAATCTGTTTACGCTGACGGTGTGCGTAACCGGGCAACAACGTTCTCTTCCATTACATGACGTGTTTGTTAGTTAGTATGGTATGTCCCAGTACTTACATACTCTCTTGCTACACACTCAAAAGTATGTACTTTTGCTTGACAAAAATGGTACATAATGTTAGTGCATAGTATAAAATAGGCAAACTAATTAAGAACGAACACAAGCCAGCTGGAAACAATCAGATGACATGCTAGTGATGGAGCAGGGTGGAGACAGGACCAGGAAGCCAAAACAAAACATGTCACAATAAGAGCACAGACTGTACATACTAATGACAATTATATAACATTAGCTATTGTTTTTTTTTTTTTAGCCTAGTCAGTTTCTGGGCGATCACAAGTAGCATGCTAAATTACGATTATGATTTCTCCACCCCTTGGAAATTGATGCGGTCTTTAAATTCTGCCAAAATAATGACCCTTATACAGGAGCTGCCCTGTTTTCATAATGGTGTGAATTTTAATAAACCTAGCCTAGCTACGCCGCCTCCACCTAATGCAATGCTGGGGTTAGTGAGGATATTCCAAATTGCCTACAATAACCTCATCATGCCTATTATATTTTGCAAGGTAAATGATTGTGGGCACACGCTTGACCCCGGTGCTGCTACTCTGAGAGGTTTTACACAGCCTCTGTTCTTTTCTCCATTATCAACACTGTAGCATCTGGAGTTCATCCTGACAGGCTGCTCGCTGTTCTCCAGGGAAAACAGCACAAAGACCAATTTGCATAAATTACATAACTGCAGAAGGTAAATAACTGGAAAAACAGTGCTAATGAACCGCCCTACAATAACAGTTGGGGTATGCAAATGAGCTGAAATGCTAAATTAGCACTCGGGGCACTAAAATATTTACAAAATAACTCCGAATAATTGCAGGCTAGGATCAGATAAGCATATGGTTCTATGGAGTTATTTCTAAGGCAAAAGTAATCCTACCTGAAATGACACAATGAGTAATTTTACGGTTTCGGAAACTCCGACTAAAAAAACCTGGAGTTCCACGAGTTCAATCTTCGCATTAGAGCTATAGATACGAATTTACGTCTTTACACCTTACATGTCAAAACTATGAATCACAGTTTATACACGTACAGCTATCGCGTTGTCTTGAGAGACGTTACGTACAACTCCAGAGAACTAAGGGGACGGGGCTAAAACAATTTCACCACAAACTGAATGTGTGAATAATGAATAAAAAAATGTAACAAGAAGCAAACATAGTGAAGTGAAGATGGATTTACAAAATAAATAAATAAATGGCATTCTGTATAATTTCTGTTGCGTTCATAATGATTATGTGTAACAGGAAATGAACTTAAGGCGCTAGCTATTTTTCTGGGCAATAAACATGCTATTTATCAATAAAATTTCTAGTTAACACTAACTAACCAGCTAACTACCTAACAAGCTAATGTCAGTGATTGAGAGAGTGGATGATTTATATACTTTATACAACTTGGGTAGCTTTCTTAGCATCTTTTTTTATTTTAATACTACTGCAAAAAAAAAAACAAACAAAAAAAAACATGCTAGTTATCAAGAAAATATCTAGCGAACACTAGCCAGCCAGCTACTTAGCTAGCTAACAAGTAACACTGGCATGAAAAAGAGTCCTTTAGTTAGTCTTAGAGTCCAAATCAAGAGCTAGTTACCAAGACAGTTTGGAACTTTGGCTGCCAGTACTTTTTAGATAAAATGGTTAAAAATGAGACTTGCTTAGTCTGAGAAGTTGCTCAAAGATGCTTTTATTACAATTTGAATAAATAAGTACAGTCTTGGACTTGTAAAAAAACTTACCTTGTAGTTTTTCAAAAAATCGTTACTTAAAAGTTGATTTTAATTAATGCTGTGTAATCATCAAAAGCAATAAAAGCTAAATAAATAATATAATTAATAAAAAGCAGCAGTACAAAAAGATCATTCATAATTTTTTTTCTAAAAAAAAAGGCTTGATTTTTTTGGTTCAACGTGGCCTCATTTCAGTTTTTGGGCCAGGAATTTTTATTTCATAATCCATTCGTTCATTCACACATTTATCGTTTTGTTATGATTGAGCTTCACTTCTACTCATTCGTTCATACACACATTTACTGTATTGTTACGATCAATCCTGGCTTTTACTCACGCCCCCCACGCCTAATTACTTTACAGGAAATGAACTTCATATCCACTCTCTGCTCATTATTAAAGATTTACACTGCAATAATTATCCGGGATTTTATTACATCCTGCTTTAATTATGATAATCTGCCAAAAACTGACTTTTAGCCTGCTTACACAATCTTCCCTACAACAGTAGAGTCACTTTAACAATATTGCATCACTCCATATCGTGACCATCAGCACATTCCTAGCGTGAGGGAGTCGACCGGATCGGACTGTACTGCCCTCATGTCTCCCAAGTGTGGTGTACAGCCACCTCATCTAACCTCCGAGTCAGCAGAGTAAAAAAATTACTGCGGTGGCAGTCCCTCTCAGTGTCTCACTTCCTGTTTCTGTGTCATACACACACACGCACACACAATAGAGTGTAATGGCACAATAAAGAAAGCTTCCACAATGACAGGAACCTCCCACACTGTAACTATGGGAACCTCCAGCGTGAGTGATGTCATCGTGCTACTGCATCATAACCTTGCGAAGACAAATGAGGTCATGAATCGTAAAACACACACACACACACACACACACACACACACATGTGGAGAGGAAAATAAGACCAGACTGACAGAGAGAGGGAGGAGAGGGATGAGAGGAGATGAGAGGAGAGGAGAGGAGAGGAGAGGAGATGAGCAGTGGCGCCGAGCTGCTGATGGAGGACAGGACACCCGGACAGACGGATATAATCCGGACCGGATTACTGAATGCTGAATTTACTGAAAAATAAACTGTTGGAGCAGATCAGACAAGCAGACACAGAGCAAACTTCTCAGCTTGACGCCTGCAGACATGCCTTATTAGTATGCAAACGCGTGTAGCCAATGAGCTTCGAGGGATTTGCATGCATAATGAATAATGATAGTAATAATAATAATAATATTAATAATAATTTGCATTGTTTGTTTTGTTTTGTTTTTTCGTGTCCAAAATGCATAAATGAAGGTGTTGAAAGAGACAGAGATGAAACAGTGAGGCTGGTTGTGCACACATGCACTGCATGCATTGCAAGCATGCGCGCGCGCATGAGCGACATAGTACGTACACACAGGCTACATTGTACTCTATGTCGCTCCACGCGCACAGTACATCTCTGTATATACGACGCCGCACGCGCGCTGCTCACACGCATTTTTGGTCGTGACTCCGTGCCAAGAGCTGCGTGTCTGTCAGAGACCCGACATCATGTGGAGCAAAGTCAGGACTCCAATCCAAAAAATTAATTAATTAATTAATTAAATAAAATAGTAATAATGATAATTAGCAATGCAACCCAGACACTGGACCTCAGGTACTGCGCTCGCGCGCACCGGGGTCCGAGCGCCATGAACCGAAAACAAACACAATAACGCTCGAGACGACAGCAGAGAAAGACAGAAAGGACACAGGAGTGTTGTTTTCATCCTCCTTACAGATTAAACATCGAGTCAGTAAGAGCAACGAGTATTAAAGACAAAGTAAAAAAAAACAAAAAAAACCAGCACTTACTTTATTAACGCGGATCCGCATGTGATGGTGCTGAGCTCCAAACTCAAACTCAACGCTCGTGCTCTCCTCCTCTCCGAGCTCATCAGCGCTCAGGGCAGCATGCAGGGTTGCCAGATCCGCACCGCAGCTGAGCCCTTCATTTCCACACCAAAAAAATCTTCACAGTTTTTACCCAAGGGTTACTTACGTTGCTGCAACGCAAGAAAATAAAATCTCCATCAGTGTTTTGTTATTATGACAAGATGATGAAGGAACTATTGTCTTGTAACACTGAGATGTTTTCTTTTAGTACAGAGATGCTTTTCAAGTGAAAACCAGAAGTTTTCTTGCTGTAACAAAATGTTTTTCTCGTAAAAACGAGATGCTTTTCTTGTGATACTGAGGTGTTTTTCTCGTAAAAGCAAGATATTTTTGTGTAGTAAGAAGATGGTGTTCTTGTAATAATGAGATGTTTTTTGTAATAATGAGATGTTTTTTGTAGTAATGAGATGTTTTTAGTAGTAATAATGCAATGTTTTCTTGTAATAATGATTTTTTTGTAGTATCACAGTGTTTTCTTGTAATACTGAAATGTTTTTTTTTTAGTAACGTGATGTTTTCTTGTAATGATGAGATGTTTTTGTAGTAATAAAATGTTTTTTGAAGTAAAGAGATGTTTTCTTGTAATAACGAGATGTTTTTTTGCAGTAACGTGATGTTTTCTTGTAATAACGAGATGTTTTTTGCAGTAACGTGATGTTTTCTTGTAATAACGAGATGTTTTTTGCAGTAACGTGATGTTTTCTTGGAGTAATGAGATATTTTTCTCATAAGAATGAGATATTTTCATGTAGTAACAAGATGGTGTTCTTGTAATAATGAGATTTTTTTTGTAGCAACGTGATGTTTTCTTGTAAGAATTAAATGTTTTTATAGTAACGAGATGATTTTTGTAATAATGAGATGTTTTCTTGTAATAATAAGTTTTTTTGCAGTAACGTGATGTTTTCTTGTAATAACGAGATGTTTTTCTCATAAGAACGAGATATTTTCATGCAGTAACAAGATGGTGTTCTTGTAATAATGAGATGTTTTTTGTAGTAATGAAATGTTTTTATGTAAAAATTTTGTCATAAAAACAAGATATTTTGTGTAGTAACAAGATGGTATTCTCGTAATAACGAGATGTTTTTCTTGTAATAACGAGATGCCTTTCCTCATACAAATGAGATATTTTGTTTTAGCACCAAGATGCTTGTAATAACATCATTGTAATAATGAAATGTTTTTTGTAGTAATAAGACGTTTATGTAGTAAAAACAAGATAGTTTCCAATAGTAACCAAATCCTTTTCTCAGAATGATGAGATGTGCTCTTGTAGTGGTTTTCTCATAATAACACGATGATTTTATCATAAAAATGAGATATTTTCGTGCAGTAACAAGATCTAACTCTCTGATGAGATGTGTTCTTGTAGAAGTGAAGTGTTTTTCTCATTATAACAAGATATTTTCCCATAAAAACAAGATACTTTTCTTCTAATAAAGAAAATGTATTTAATTTATTTAAAAATGTATTTCAATTTTCTTCTAATAAATAAAGATGTATTTATAGTAACAATGTTTTTCTTGGAATAATGAAATGTTTTCTTGTATGAGAAGTTTTTGTAATAACAAGATGCTTTATTATTTTATTATTATTATTCAACTGCAAAATTTGTCATGTAAAAATTATATACATATATATATATATATAGTAGTAATAATACTATAGTATAGTAGTATTTTATTTAAAAAAATGAATAATAATGACTTTTTTTTCTCGTAACAACGAGATATTTTCTTGTTATAACGAGATGCTGAAGGGATGTTTTTCCATGCCAGCAATGAGCTTCCTAAATATTGTATAATCAAGATCAATTGTTTGTTTCTATAACATACTGTGTTTATCCCATAAAAACGAGATGATTTCCTCACAGTAATGAGATATTTATCATAATAACGAGACAGTAATGGGGATTTGTTTTGTTATGTGGCAGCAATGTGCTTCTGTATAGCAGGTGCATTCTGATGAATAATCAGTTTTTTATTTAAGATAAGATAAGATAAACTTTTATGAATCCCTCCTGGGGATTTAAAGTGTTACCGCAGCATGATAGTGAGACTATAACATATGAGAAGGTAGACAAATAAATATAAATATAACAGAAGCAGTGTCAAAAATGACAAGAATACAGAATGAGTGATGGGAGCGTGATATGTAGTGCAGTAAATAGATATATCAGAAAATACAGAAGTACTGGAGCAGTATATCAGAGGATCGTCCTTGTGCTGAAGTGACAGGAAAGTAAGATCAGCAAGAGAACTAGTGCAATATACCACGTTATTGACCATATGTACAAACATACAAAGATAAGATAAGATAAGATAAAGTTTATTAATTCCCTGAAGGGAAATTCAGGATGAAAGGGATGAAATTTAATGACTGGATCTAGTGATCAAATTTTTAAATTAATTATTTAAAATTAAAAAAAAGTTTCTAGAGAGTTTATTTCTATTTCATTTTATTTACAAAAATTAATGCTAAATTAATTAAGATTAAACACACACACACACACAAACAGTGGTGGATTTAGTGGTTTGGGGTCCTTAGGCAAAATAAAAGAATGTTTTAACATCAATATTTAAATTTTTTGCATATGTTATTTAGCATTAATAATTAAAAATATATATCATTTGCATTTTTAGTCCACCCCTGCACACAAAGACAACCCAGACCAAATTTGTACACAGCCCAGGCCAACCAAAAACCGGTTTAAAAGCACACAATCTGGCAACACTGTCAGCTGGCAGTTTGTGCTTCCTTATTCGGCCGGAAAACCCGGAAGTCATTTTGCCCTGGAGCTACCAGCAGGCCAATCATAGGCCATGACGTAACGGAGGGGGCGTTGCTCATCAATCAGGCATGGAAAGCCAAGAAGACCAAACCATGCTTTAAAACGTTTCAAAAATGATTTTTTAAACCATTAATAATTAAATAAACAACTAGTTAAATATTAATGAGACACTTTAAGTGTAAAATAATCTCACTGATCCCTTCAACAAAGATTTATAATCCAACTGTTCAAATATTAGGCTCATTATTCAAACATGTGGAGTAATAATTGGTCATTTATTGGAGCCCTAGAGTTTTATTCCTGAACACATTAGGATCCAGGGGGACTTTATTTATAGGCTGATTGTTTGTGAGTTGCTGAGGTTTGGAGTAAAACCTACTGAATTCAAGAGACCAAGCAAAAAGGCTGAATAACTCGATCATAAATATATATATAATCATTTTCATAATGGAGGGTCATGATTTCCACCGCTCTAACAAAGTAAAAATGAAAAAATGTTCTCATGGGCTACCCCTGACTGTATCACGGACCCCTAAGGGTCTCCAGACTGCACTCTGAGAACTGCTGGTCTAAACATTTATTAATAAATCTGAGAATAATATGTCAAAGTAACATGTCAAAGCAATGTAATCAGGATGTTTATTGTGCAAGAGATAAAGTGCAGTGTAAAACCGCATTGTATCAATCCAACTTTGCTGTATGTTTAATAGAACAAGCTCAAGTTTTGTATCATACACAATTTTACACTACATTCCTTTTTTTTATGGATTACCTAGCCCAGAGGTCGTTAATTGGTGGATCGTGATGCGGATGCAATGAAGTGTTTCAGCAGACCGAACCGAGCACGTGAGAAAATACTGTAGCGCTGATGATAAGTATGCGGGGAAAAACCTGGCTGTCATTCAGTGACTCTAGTTTTCTGAACATGAGCTTGGATTCTGTAGCAGATTCTCTCTTGTGGTTTATCCAATTAAATGCGTTTATGTGCGGCTCACGGCGTGTGCGGAGTTCGCATGTTCTCCCTGTGCTTCGGGGGTTTCCTCCACGTACTCCGGTTTCCTCCCTCAGTCCAAAGACAGGCTGACTGCCATCTCCAAATTGTCTGTAGTGTGTGAATGGGTGTGTGTGTGTGTGTGTGTGTGTGCGATTGTGCCGTGATGGATTGGCACGCCGTTCTGGGTGTCCCCCCGCCTTAGATACGCTCCAGGCTCCCAGCGACCCTACGCAGGATAAGCGGTAGAGAAAATGGATGGATGGATGGATGAAGTGTTTATAAAGCTAAATAATTTACATAAAGAGGCTCACTGGGCCAGACTTTCACAGACAAATTTTTCATTTCATTTGCCCTTTTTGATGCCATGACACGACCTGTTAAAAAAAAAAAAAAAACAGTCAACAGTGAAAACAGAACAGAGAAGTATGCGTTTATTTTATTCTCCGTGGTACCGTAGTGGTAACGTGTGTAAGTGCCACTACAAACCAAAACATTACCCCCTTCAAATTGTTTTATTTAGGGCCATAAATTAATCATCTGTGGTTAAGCATTAACCCTCATCATTCCGTCGTTAGCAAGGAATTTCATATAGCACGAAAATCGCAATCATTCATTTTACTGTCCTGACCTAGAGAGTGTTTCTGAGACATTTATGAACTGTTTGGATTTCCATAACCAGAGGAGGCTGATTTTTTTTTCCCCCTCAAGTTTTCCCACCGTTTCCACTCACGCACTTCTCTTAAGCCTTTCTCAGAAAACCAGCTTTAGTTTCACGTGTGGACTGTTTATGAACTCGAACTAGAACTGGGTGCTAGATAAAAGTCAATAAAGTGTGCAGTAAAGCTGCCAAAAAGCGCTCGTGTCCTGCTTGATGTTCACAGCTGCTTCACCTTTAGTTTGTCATTAAAATAACAGACCACAAACACAGACGTCCGTTAAAATCAAACATGCCTGTACCATTTATTGCACACGGTGCACGGATTTCCACCTTTTCATACAAATTTCTTCATATCGTCTCATTTAAAAAGTGTGAAACCGTCATTTTTTTTTTTTTTTTTAAATCCAGTTTATGATGTCCTGTACTCTGCTCCTGGCTCTTCTATTCAGTCGGTCAGTGGTGTGAAAATGGCGCCCCCTGGAGGATGAAGGTGTGTTTGGGCCCACGTTTGGCAACGAAAGAAAGGTTGCATATCTTTTCAGTTTGTGCCTTTTACTCTCCAGGAAACACACACCTAAGGGCTGATTAATGCTCAAGACAAACACAGGCCCTGGTCCTTAGATGCTTCTTCCAAAGTTAGCAGCTGACTTGACAACTGGGGTTGCTCTTTTCTCTGACTGGCTCCCACACAGACAAAAACACACACATACACACACACACACACAAGCTGCGGAGTTAAACGGAGTGTTTAAGGAACGGTTCACCGAAATATGAAATTGAACGTTTCACCTCAGCACAAATGTGATCGATAAACCACGATATGATTAGTTTGCTTCTTTCGTTTTGCAGAGCTAATGTAGCTCACAAATAATGGAAGTCTATGTGAGCTGAATTTTTTCCCCATAAAAAAAAAAAAACAACAACAAATCTTCACGAATAAACGTTTTCGTAATAACAAGGATAATCGTTGTTTACAAATTTGGCTTCACGCTTTCTGCTTTCTGCAAACTAGAAGTCAAAATGATGCAAAATCTCACCACGAGTTTCTGGCATTCAGCTACACGGTGACGTTTTGCTCATTTATGGATTATAGAGGCTCTAAATCACATCAGCAAACCTGTGTGACATCAGTGAATAACTTAGATATTATTATCAGCAGATTATCATTGAAAAAAATTCAGTTCAGTACTCATATTTGACAAGGCACTTAGCGTACTCTAGAAAAGCAGAGTGGCCTTAGCTTTGTTTTAATTCAACTTTGTATGTATTTAGTTGTTACTTTTATTACACTTGTTAATTCGCATGATTTACATGCTAATTCACGGATCTAGTGCCCATTTGTACAAATTTATCGAAACAAATGTTATATACGGTCACCAGAAATTCGCATACAAGTACACCGTGTAAATGTAAATTCGCGATGAACCGTTCCTTTACAGGTAAGCTTGACGAGAAGCAAAACTCAGGACTAAAAGCTTGATTCTCAAGTTGATGTTCCAGAAATGACAGACACAAAAACCAAACGTACATCAAATACGTATATACATACAGTCGAATCAGTCCAAAGAGTTCGTACGATCTTTTGATTTTCCACGTATAACCGTAACAGCCGCGTAAACTCTCCTGTTCATTACACATCAGTCTGCAAATCACTTAAAATTAACATCCGTCACTCAACCCCATGGATTAATAAACACGGATCTGGAAGAAGGAAGACGTACAATAAGACGAGACGAGACAGGAGACGAGACAGTTTGGTCTTGCGTTTGGTTACAGGTGGAGGTTAAAGACTCTATGTTTGCACAGGTGAGCATTTCTGCTCCTGAAAAAGCACCTGAGAATGACGCCTTCGTCTTCTGTCCTGTACACCAGGTGTGTCCCAAAGTGTCTTTTTTTTTTTTTCTTAAAATAATTATGGCTCTGTTCTGCGACCTGTCCCTGGAGTCCAAGGTCAAAGTTCATCGTTCTCCATCTGTTTAAACGCCTCCAGGTCCTCCTGCCAATCGGCCATTAACGAGTCCACCGATTGGTCGTTAGGATCCTCGTCCTCTACAGGCTCCTCCTCCACGGTCAGAGGTACGTCGTTGCTAAGCCCCTCCTCCTGCTTTCCTGTCTCCTCACCCGCTACATCTTGGCCCTGAGTGGTGGATTGTGATTGGTCAGGTGTTGACGAGGGGGCGGGATGACCGTGGTCCTCCTCGCAGCAGCCCTCTTCCTCGCCTTCCTCCGTTTCATCTCCACCTGAGAGCAAAAGAGGGGATCGGAGAGCTGTCAATCAACACAACATCGACTTGCAACATGTACATTGTTCAAAAATACGTTACGTTCAGGAACGTTCACAAAGTTTTGCAAAATTTAAACCAATTTCTGAAGCAAATTTCTTTGCTTTCTACTGTACTTTATCCCAAGAAACATGAAAGTTTCTTGGGCAGGTGAAGTTAGCTAAGCCTTCTTGGTTACCATGACAACTGGCCACTGCACTGCCGTACCTGCATTAGGATTTCACCAACCGTATACCACAATTCTTTTCTTGCTGGAGATTAATCATTATTTTCCACAATCTGGTTTCTCAACTGTCCAATTGGCAGACTGCTAGTGAGTAAGGACAGCCAGTCGTGGTGCAGAAGGCAGGAAAAACTTTAGCACAAGAGACGGAATTTGTCGCAATATGAGCGGAAAACAATAAAGTGGTAACAGAGATCCTTGCTAGTTTAGTGATGGATTGCTTGTTCTCGTTTTAGGTGTACACTGTACAGCTTGCAAGTGAGTCAGCGAGTCAGTCAGATAGTCAGTCAGGGAGTCACTGTGTGAAACAGTGAGTCAGTCAGACAGTGAGTCGCTGAGTGAATCAGTCAGTCAGTGAGGTATTCAGACAGTGAGTCAGTCACTGAGCCAGTGAGTCAGTCAGTCATTCTGTGAGTCAGTCAGTATGTGAGTCAACGAATGTGACTCATTTGCAAACAGACATACTGACTGAGCTACTGAGCCAGTCAGTGAATTGGTGAATCAGTAAGTGAGTCATTGGGTGAGTCAGTACTCAGTCAGTGAGTCAATCAGCCTATCAAAAAGTGTTTCAGCGAGTCAGTCAACGAGTCAGCCAGTGAATCATTCTGTGAGTAAGCCAGTCAGACAATCAGTGAGACAATCAAAGAGTCAGTGAGTCAGACAGTCAGTGAGTCAGACAGTCAGTGAGACAATCAAAGAGTCAGTGAG
>CM075010.1:2311075-2325024 GCA_037576675.1 Pangasius sanitwongsei
GTGAGACAATCAAAGAGTCAGTGAGTCAGACAGTCAGTGAGTCAGACAGTCAGTGAGACAATCAAAGAGTCAGTGAGACAGACAGTCAGTGAGACAGTCAGTCAGTGAGACAATCAAAGAGTCAGTGAGACAGACAGTCAGTGAGACAGACAGTCAGTGAGACAATCAAAGAGTAAGTGAGACAGGCAGTCAGTGAGACAGACAGTCAGTGAGACAATCAAAGAGTCAGTGAGACAGACAGTCAGTGAGACAGACAGTCAGTGAGACAATCAAAGAGTCAGTGAGTCAGACAGTCAGTGAGATAATCAAAGAGTCAGTGAGTCAAACATTCAGTCAATGAGTCAATCAGAAAACAGAGACGAAAAACCCCTGTACATGATGAGGATGAAGAGGAAAAGAAGGAAGAGCTGTAGATTACTTACTACCATCCAACAGGGTGCCCGGCAGGGCTTTTCCCTTAAATATGGCTTCTGCTCATCCACAAGAGGAGCGGGAGGAGAGGAAGCAGAGGCAGAGAGAGAGAGAGAGAGAGAGAGAGAGAGGAGAAGAAAGGCAACAGTTACAACCTCATTGTGAAAGCAAAAGAATGAGTGAAAAAGATAGGAAAGAAACAGAGAGATTGAGTCTAGTCTGTAAGTAAATATTTTCAGCATGAACACTGACAGTAGAGAAAGTACACACTGTTCCTTCCACTGGAGTCAATTAGGACGATTCACTCAAATGATATTTCACATCAAAACACTCAGCCCGCAAAACTGTGGGCTTAACACCACTACATTCTGATTTAGGGGCATAATCAGACACAACACAAATCAGTTATGTGATCGAATTTTTTTTTTGAAGTGAATGAGTCTTGTTTGAGGACGCACATCTCATTGCGGCTCCTCGTGACTCACCTCTGTCTCGCGCTTTCTCGCTGAGCAGCACCTCCACCTCCCTGTGCTCCTTCAGGGCCTCCAGCAGGATGTTCCCTTCCTTATGGAACAGGAAGAGGAGCGGCAGAGTGACATCGTCGGTGCTCCGGCCGTCCCCTGCCATCTGGAAGAGCGGCGCCGTGTCGCTGCTGCTGCCCTCGTTATCGTCTGAGAGAAAACGTGGAAATGCTGAGTTGGGTGATATCCCCTACACTAACACACACTCAATCAGCTCATGGAGGAGTCAAAAACCTGTCCTGTTTTTTTGTTTGTTGCTTTTTTTAGTCAAGCGCACAGTTTCACTTCATGCTGCAGAGAGCTTTTTGTTTGTAATTCTGTGTTACAAATATAATATACCAATTTTAACCTATGCATACGCACATTACAGAAATAAATCTGACTCATAGTGTGTGAAATGTGGTTCGTTTTTAAAATCTGACTGGCTGAGCAGCGTTCAAAACCGACATAAAACCCTCGATATATTCACACACCTGTGACTGCATCACAATAATTAAATTCTGTATTTAAACCAGGTTTTTAAACATTCGGTCCATAGATTACCCTAATCTTAATCCTGTTATGTTGCTTAGCCAACGAATCTTACTGTTAAGAAACTACACTGCATGGCTTGTGCATTTGTTTATAGCAAAATTTTTGTTAATAATATATTCAGTTATTTATTGAACACTGGATTTGTTGATCATGTTGTTTTTGTCACCGTTTTATATTGCTTTTTATGCAGCATACCTAAGAACATCCTTAAACTTCATGAAATCGATGTAACGCATGCCCTTGTGCTTATTGCCTGATTTTATCACATGATTAAAAGAGTCAATTTTGTTTAAAAACCGAGATAGTGGTGTTACGAGAGATTTTATTGGAGAACTCTGGCCAGGCGTCTGTTATAAACTGGAAAATCTGGACTATATAATTAATTTATTTCTGTACACCATAATTAGAAGAGAGCGTCATTTTTTTTTCCTGAATGCTCCGTGTGCCTCACCGATGACGATTCCTCCGATAGCTCCAGCCTTTTGAATGTTTCTGGCTTTCTCGGCGAACATGCACTGTCCCCTCTGCAGCAGAGCGATACGGCCGGCCACGATCTCAGCGTTGCTCAACTCAGCGCAGCCGGAGTAAGGCTCAGCCACCGTCACGAAACCACGCACCTGAGGAAAAACGAGACAGAAAAAGAGTCGATGGACTCTCATTATGCGTCTGTTGGGAAAATAATCCTTTATCATCATTTGGCCGAGAGATAAGCACAATAATGCTAGTGGTCATGGTTGTGGTTGTGGTTAGTGCTAGTAAAGCGACAGTAAAAAGAGAATGGATAGGGAGAAAGTTAACCAAAGACTTATTATACGACAGTGTGTTGTATTCTGGATCTAGATTCGTTTTTCGAGTCATTCGGACCTACTCACCCCTAAGTTGCTCTTAGAAAGGTCCATTCCGAACTGCGCGGGTCCGGCGGTCAGTACCACTCTGCCGAAAAAGGGGTGGGAGATGATCTGTACGGCGCGGGGGGGAAGCTGCTCTTTCTGCTGCTGGCTGGAGAGCTCCATCATCTCCTGCATGAAACGCATGCCGTCCTCGGCAGCTACGGCGCTGACCGCCTACACACACACACACACACACACACACACACGTATAGACATTATACACACACATTAATACCCCATGCATATGGCATTATTCAATTGAATGATGCCATATGCTGTGAAAATAATCATGCAATATTATAACAGAGATCATATTTATAGAAGAAAAAAATAAAATAAAAGGACTACAATGAAACAACGGATCTGATAAATCTCTTGAATATAATACACAGAGGGCTAAATCTCACAAAAGATCATGCCATTAGCTCACTGTTACAAAAGTTCACTAGTACAAAGAGTGTTCAAATGGCTTTTGTTCTGCCATCTTGTGCAATAATGCTTTTCTAGAAGCAAGAAGAAATTTTTTACTTTTCACACTTTAGAGAATAAAACTATAAAACCGTGTGCGTGCGCCGTTTAAGCTAAAACAACTGGTGGATCGGCTGACGTACCTGTGCGGCGTGCTGTACGAGCTGAACTCTGCCGTCCTTCAGGTGGATCAGCGTGACCCCCATCCGCTTCAGCAGCTCCAAGTGCTCCGGATTATTAGCCATGAAGTCCTGAGCTCTCAGCGGAGCACGACCCACTCCTGGCTCTCTGAAATACAGAGAAAGAGGAGTAATTATTATTACATAAAAGAGACATTTCTTTATTCGACTCGACTTACACGATCCTTACTGATCCTTACATTAACCCTTGTGTGGTCTTAACATTATGTCTGCTCCCTTTGTCCTAAGGGTCAAAAATGACCCGCCTTCACTAACCCCTTAAAATAAAGAGGCTTCATAGAATTTTAAACCCGAAATCTATATTTCATGAAGAAACAATCGGTCATTGATCAGATACTTTGTGAATATCTGGGTTTTCCCTCTTCACAGTGCAGAAAGACTGCATTTAAGCAGTGGACAGCACTCGTTTTCTCGGGTGGTAAACATAAACATCATTTTTGACCCCTAAGACAACACAAGGGTTAATATAAGAGCTACTAAAGCTACAAGAAAAAGTTTTAGGATTCAATTTAGCAGAGGCCTTATAGAATATTATACCACAGAGCTGCTGAATTCTTCAATCTGATTGGACAGAAGGTGTTGATTATTTTCCTATAACAGCAGCTCTGACAGTTGTGTTTATATTAATGCGCTTGTTTAAGTACAAACACAGGGACTTGCATATTGGACGCTACACAACACAAACAGATTTAAAAAAAAAAAAAAAAAAAAAAAAAAAAAAAAAAAAACAAGAAAAGAAAAGGTGTGTAATTGTTGATATGGTGAAATTTTCTGTAAGGAGATGTAAGGAGTCTCCAGTGTCAGGACAGAGGAGGTTACATCTTGCGGTTTCTCGGTAACAGGACACTCTGCGTGTTTTTGTTTTTTTAACTTTTAAGAGAGAGGAAAAAACAGAAGCCGGTGAGGAAACGACTGTTTATAGCTGCTGTAACGTAAGTGATAACAGGTATAACTTGTTTAGTGGGCGTTTCACAACATTAAACTATAAACTGATTAAAAAAAGCATCATATAGTAAACAAAAAAGATTGTTAGTGCGGGCTAGTTGCTGTGGTATAAGAGGAATAAAATACTTCAGGACATGCTGTTACAGGAAAATAATCAACTTTTGTAACCCTGCTTCATCACATCACATCACATTATCCCACTGTTGATTGTTTTCCTGTGACAGCACAACCCCAAGTGTTTTATTATTTATATAAGAAAGTAAAACTCATACGGGTCCAGTCACCACCACGTTTGTCACATTAGCATGTTTGCACAAAAACCACCTTATTCCTAATTAATTCATTTAGGAATTCTTACCGAGGGGGTGTGGGGCGGGGACAACTCTTGTCCACCGCACTCCTGATTGGCTCCCGAAGGTTCCGCGGGTAGGCGGGGTCAGGGAAAAGGAGGCGGGTGTTGGGACAGGTCCATTCAAAGTTCGAGTCGTCTAGGTCCACCGGTGCCTGAGAGGAATTAAGAGACTGAGAAATTACATTAAATTAATAAAGAAGATATTATTAAAAGTGGGCAAATACATGAATGTGTTGCTGTCTAATAATATGTATATAATTACATAATAATATGATTAAATATCAAGGCAGTCCAAAGAGGTGCGTGTTTTACATCGATATTGACTTTTTTATATGACATAAAGGAACGCCGATATGTCCGAAGCAACTCTGTGTGTAAATCTCAAACATAGAAATAAAAATCTTTCTAATAATAATAATAATAATATTATTATTATTATTATATAATTCCAAAAATCTAAAGGAAATGAAAATGTTAATAATAAAAGAGAAATTTTCACATGCAAATATAAAAGCTAATAGTAGGCAGCTGATTTGATGTTAGACTGAATCTTTAAAATTAATAATCTTTTAGACTAGATTTAAATTTTATTTATTTATTTATTTTTAAATGCAACACTATTGTTTTGTAGGTTTGTTAGCTAACCTATACACGTTGTGATACATACTGTTTATTGTTTATTGTAAACATCTTCAAGTATTGTGGTATGATCATTTTTGTCATATCGCACACCCCCTGCGCTCCACCAATCAAAATCAAGCCAGACCACCAACGTCGATGAAAACATGGACCGTTGAGTGAAATATTAAAACAGATAAATAGATGAAATAGATTTAATCTATTAAATTAAAAGAAATGTAAAATACCCAGGAAAAAAAAAAAAAAAAAGGCAAACCACATTTCTATTACAGCTAAGACCAATTTTAAAAAACATAAATACTGTGATGCGTTAAAAACGATACTCATCCTGTAAATCTGCGTCTTTCTGAAACACATCGGTGTATTTATATTTAAATCAAATAAACCGCAGCCTTAATTTGCATCTAAATTAGTGGTAATCATCATCCCAGGAGGTTTAAGTACTGTAATGGACTGTAGCGTGCCGTACCGCAGCATGCAGTACTGTGGAGTTGCCTGCAGGGGGCGGGTGTGAGCGAGGAGCGATCGAGAGCGACAGTGGGAGCAGGTGAGCCTCTGTGGTGAAGACATAGTCCTCCACGTCGAAGGGTAAATCCTCCTCCTCAGCAAACAGCAGGAACAGATACTTAAACATCTCAGCCAGGAAAAACGAGTCCATGCTGAAAGACAAAGAGCACGACGCAGCCTCCATTCAGTTCACTTGAACACAAATTTAATCTGTAACACACCTGCGTTTTCAATTCTGATGTGCCTCCTGACCTTCTACGTCAACTCTGTTTAGTCTAACTGCCTGGAAAACTAAAATAAAATCATAGGTCATGTGACACATGATGTGCCAAACACAAGATAACACAGTGATAGTATGTGAGTGTGTGATTATCTGAGCAGCTTTTACAATAATCTTTTACTACAAGCATAAAACCCGAGTCTCATATTTGTCTCAACAGCCCTGCAGTGGCAGCTCAGTTGTGTGGGATTTGACCCCACAACCACCTGGTCATTAGGACAGATCTTCAGCGATCACTGGCTATTTAAATAAATAAATAAATAAAAAAAAATCAGCAAAAATCATGATGGGATTAATCTGTACTGTGTGTCTCACCGGTCCTCATGGCTTCCTGTCCTCACGTCCTTCATGGCGGCAAAGCCACAGGGGACACGAGCGAAGCGGTTCAGGTTTTCCAGAACAGTACGTCCCACCTCCAGATAATACGGGTCCCTGGTGGCCTGGGAGAGGGAGCACATCAGGAAGTGTTTGGGGACAGCAGACAGCAACAATAAACAAACGAAGACATTTATATAAACAGCAGAGAAATAACAAGGTTGGATTTACGGCCTTGTGGATTGTGCAGCCTGGACACTCCTCTCGCAGTGCGTCAGAAATTATACAATTAATTATACACCCGGGCAATGAATTATATTTTAATCATGTTTGCAATTTCTGTAAACACTGTAATTAATTCATTATCTTAAGTTACAGCTAACTAATTCTTTTAACCCCCCCCCCTTTTTTTTTTTAAATCGTCACCATCCCAACTTTGCACTTTGTTAGCGATATAGTTACATATTTCATGGACTATTAAAGCCACTCCTATGAGAGGGAGAGAGTAGAAGAGAGGGAAAGAATAGGAACAGGGAATACATTTATAAATAAATAAATAAATAAATAAATAAATAAATGTAAAGTTCAGATTTTTTTTTTTGGTGCATTAAATTATAAGCTTTCCATTTTTTTTTTTTTTTTTTTTACAAGCATTCCAGGTTTTATTTACTTTACTTCTTTTATTTATTTACTTATTAATTTTACTTATTGGTTTAATTACAATAATGATCATTAATCAATTAATCAATCAATTAATTTTCACTCATTGCTATGTATTATTATTATTATTATTATTATTACTTTTATTATTACTGTTGTTTTAGTGATAATAATCGTAGTCGTTTAATGTATTCAATGTATAAATGATTAAGTACACATTTAGTAATAAAAATGTTATTTATTATAAAAATGTTATGTATATATAATTGTCATGATTAGATGAACATAGAGACACACACAGGTTTAGTGTGTTAATGTTTATCTATTTCGAGATCCACTTAATTAATGGGACTTACCTGCAGTCTTATTTTTATTCATAATAACAATTTTATTTGAAGATGTTAAGAAATATAGACGTATAATGTAACACTGGCTTGAAACATTAAGCCACAAAACAAAATTGTTTTGTTACACGTCGGCTCCGCAGAATTCTAATCCACTAAAGACTAGTTTGGTCAACAAACCATCAGTACTAGGTGAAGTGAGGAGGAACTAGAGCCTGTTCAGCAGGAGTTTGAAACAGAGAACGCGTTATCATTATGAACTTTACTGTACAAACACACGAAGTAACTCAAAATGCCTAGTCAACACCCTAAAGCGCAAATACGCCACTGATAGTGCAAACAGTCTGAGAGATAACGTCAGTGCTGTTCTAGGACATAATACCAGCACTCAGCGTGGAGCTGGAGAACACGCACTGTAACCTGTTGTTAAAAAAAAAAACAAAAAAAACACACCTTGTAAAGAAAGTAGGTGCTCTCTGCAAACTCGGGTCTCAGCGGATGCTGCGCCCAGTGAACCCTGAAATCTGTAGTGAAGGCCTGATGGAGGGAGAAAAGGAACAAAGAGAGAGAGAGAAGAGGAAAGTTAAGCGACATAACTTAAGGTCTTAAGATGCACTCGAACGGTTGCTCCAAGAAAGAGGAACCTACCTCAGGTAGGAAGTTGTGTTTCTTGGTGACCTGATACAGCATTTCGTGGGTTTCTATAGCCGGGCGGATGTCTCCTTTTAGCACCTAAGAGAGTGCAGTGACGGAAAAAAATGCTTGCAGTGACATGAAAATTTCTGATTTCTTTTATTATTGCATGTCACATGTAACTGTTTTAGATCGTCAAACTAAATTTAATATAAGACAAAGACAACACAAAATATAAAATATAGCTTTTAAACGATCATTTCATTTACTGAAGGAAAAAGTTGCTCAATGTCAACTGGCCCCGTGTGGGGAAAAAAGTAATTGCCCCCTAACTGAGAATTGGGTTCAATTAAATGTGACACACTCAGGCTTGATTACTGCCAGCCCTGCAACCAGACAACGACCTGAAGCATGAGAGCGAGTCCACCGTTGAGGGGTTCAAGAGAAACAGAATTAAGGTTTTGGTGTGGCCTAGTCAAAGTCCTGACTTGAAGCCCACTGAGATGCCACAGCAGGAGCTTACATGCTCGAAAGCCCTTCGATGTGGCTGAACTAAAGCAATTCTTGCGCAGATGAGTGGGCCAGAGGTCATTCAAAGCAATGTGAAAGACTCATTTCAGGTCATCAGAAACATTGGGTTGCTGTTGTTTACACAAAACTGTATTTTGTGTTTCCTCATGTTCTCCTTGCCTAATATTGCATTTTGTATGAAGATTGTATCATGAAAACAGGAGGGGGCAAATACTTTTTCCACAGCACAGTACATACACACTTAGCAAAAAGGGGTTCCTCAAGGGTTCTTTGGATGGTTAATGCTTCTAGCATTCCAGAAAGTAGTCCTGCTTTTTAAAAAAAGTAAACCCTTTGGTGTGGAGTTGCCCCAGTCCTTGGTGGCTTCCCACCATTCTACTCCTCAATCCATTCCTCCATTTATCTATCCTCTTATCTGTACATTTATATATTCTAACCTTCTCAAAAAAAACAGTTTTCTACCCAACCTTTTTAACTGTTAACTTCCAAAATCATTGTGGTTCATGACTCTTTAACGGTGGACCTCCAATCTGTAAATCATTCATGAAGTCAGAACATGTCTGAATTACATCCATAGGCACTTTTAAAGAGAGCAAAGGTCATGCCAGTACATCAGTAATGAATGGTACTGAAAGGTCTCAGGGCTGATAGTATTTTTTTTCCCCCCTCAGATTAAGGTCTTGTGTACAGGAGATGCGTTTCTGACCTGCAGGCCGGGGAAGAACGCGAGCAGGGAGTCCATCCAGGTGCGTGCGGGCAGCAGGGGTTTGTGAATGTGTACGTCCAGCAGCAGAGGAGGCTGGCTGATGTACTTCATTATAGACGCGTAGTGCTGAAACACACGCAGGCAGAGAACAAATGAAGCTCTGCTCTTATTCCACGTCACAAAAACACAAGGAAATAGGCTAAGGATCATGTTTCTGTAACACAGAAGAAGGTCTTGTCCAGGGAACCGTAAAATAAATATCATGAATGTTCTGCAAACCCAATGCTTGCACGACTGTGCAATTTTTTTTATTCGATATTTATAACTGAGGAATTATTGTAACATTTTATCATATGTCAGTAACACGTGCGTAAAATAAACAACAACTACAATCCTTGTTGGTTGACTGTAAATTTAATTAATCTTATTGGGCAAATCGTCTCATAAAATATCTCCTTTTATAATATTAAATTTTAATTGTAATTACAAACTTTAAATACGTCAAAATGATTAAAACCTCTATTTTAAAAAATTCAGTACTGATCCTTCAGAAACCCAGTCACTGATAATTATTTGTCTCAGTAAAAACATTTGTGGAAGGGGTTTTTGTAAGGACGGAGGAATTCGCACTTTTTCAGCTGCATTTTTTTCCTCATTAACCTCAAGAGGAAGTGATTTATAGCTACTATAACATACAGGATAACAGAAACGAAGTCGTTTGGAGGAGGTTCCACGACGTAACTTTAAACTAATCAGAAGTACGACATGTCGTTCTTTAACAAACTGCTGTGGTATGAGAGGAATAAAGAATAAAGATTTCTCAGATTTGTTCTGTGGTATGTTTCATCTCTCTTTAGATTAAAAAAAATATATAAAATTCTTTGCGTTTAATAGGTTTGTGAAAAAAAAAAAAAAAAAAAAGAATTTCATTTCAGAGATTTCGGTAGGTTGAATTTCCATAAAAATGTGTAGAGTTTAAAAGCACATGTTTAACCAAGAGAATAAGATCTGATTCTAATAACTGCGAGTGGATATTGATGTGTATGTGTGTGTGTGTGTGTGTGTGTGTGTGTGTGTGTGTGGTGAGGAAAGCTCACTATATTAAAGCGCTGAAGTAACTGGTCGTCTCCCAGCAGAACGTAAGCCTTCAGCAGGTATTCGTAATACGAGTCAATCCCAGCTCCTACACCGCTGTCTACAATGACAAAGAATACAGAAATATGCAACGAAAATCCATCAGGGTTTCTCTGAATAATGGTACAGTCCATAGCGGGTTCCCCCACCTCTGCGCACCCACTCCCCCGAGTGGATATTGATGGTCGTTCCCACTAGGTTGCTGTTTCTCTGTCTCTTCTCCCACAGGAAGTCGAGAGCTCTCCGCGCATGGGCCTGGACATTATAAACACAACACATTAACATCTTTAGCACAATTAAATACCTGCCTCGCTTTTATCCCACATTTTTACCAACTATTATTTACTAAATGCCACTATGTAAGTCAAGTTCATTAAATCGTATGTGTCTCATTTATAAAAAATGTTTAATCGAATATGTTCTATTAATGCGCTCCGTTTATCAAGCTGGATATGAACGGATTTATTCGTAAATGATTGCCGTTAATTAAAGAAAATGAAAAATAAAGAAACAAACCCGTAAACTAAGACAAATAAAAGTAATCATTCAGATACGACGAAGGAAATGCTGGTGTATAAACCGAGGACGCGTAGCCGTAAACCGTAAATAAATACCCCAGCTGATGGAGAAATTAAGGTCACACTTATGAGCGGAAAAATGTTTAAAAACAGGTATTTTTTTTTCCCCAGAGCATTAAAACTGGTTAATAAATCGGCTCAGTTCTTTTAACGCTGTGCAACACTTCTAAAAAGTCACCCAAAACACTTACAGCCATTTTAAAATAGCAGTTTCCCTGTGGGAGGTGCTTGGTGTGCATGGTCACCTGGGTACAGAGTAGATATATTCTTCTCGTCTGCTCACTTAATTCACACCTAATTCGCCTTTACTGTAATTTGTCTCTAGATTTTCATCTTTTCAGGTGCTGGTAGACTGCTAAAAGTTTTTATTGTTATAGAAGTGAGTCAAAATAACTTCCGCCTTTCCTTTCACTATTTAGTAGTCACTTTGTGGTTCTACCCCTCTATGCGCTATGAGTCACTAAATGCAAACGAGTGTGTCGGAAACTCGCTCTGCACTTTACGGGTGATCGACTTTTGTAAATACGTCGGAAAATTTGAGTTTGGTTTTGCTTATTTCAAACATTTACACACAACTTTACTAAAAGGTTGTTTGTTTGTTTTTAAACCATAATTTCATGGTCTGCTCTCAAACAATGTATATAAAAACATACATCTAAATATGTTTAGATTTTAATAGGCAAATACATAAGAGTCTAAGAATGGATCATTATTAGAGTGATTATAATGTTTCTAGCATGTTATCTGTTTGGCAACAGTTCTTTTAATCTTAAAAGATGAAGTGTGTAGCTTTTTAGTTCTTTAATAACCATGTAGAAAGACGCATCATGGCCATATTCCAGGACGACACTGCCAAGATTCATCAGGGTTAAAATTGTGAAAGAAGGTTCAGAGAGCATGAAGAATCATTTTCACACATGAATTGGCTCCTCTGAGTCCTGACCTTAACCTCAGTGAAAGGCTTTGGGACGTGCTGGAGGAGACTTTACGGAGCGCTCACTTCTTTCACTGTCCGTACAAGATCTTGACCAAAAACTGATGCACCGCTGGATGGAAATAAATGTTGTGATGTTATATTCTTTCACAATTCTAACCCTGATGAATCTTGGCAGTGTCGTCCTGGAATATGGCCATGAGACGTCTTTCTACATGGTTAGTAAAGAACTAAAAAGCTACACACTTCATCTTTTAAGATTAAAAGAACTGTTGCCAAACATAGAACATGCTAGAAACATTATAATCACTCTAATAATGATCCATTCATAGACTCTTATGGATTTGCTTATTAAAATCTAAACAGCGGCTTTTTTTCTGGCCGGGCAGTGTATTTTACCAAACATTATTTTACCAAAACTGATTTATTTGCCTTAAAATATTGGGCTTCATGTGACCCTTAATTTTGAAAAACCTTCATTTTTAAGATATTGAACTATTATGGTTCATGAAGCAAAACGGTTAACGGTATTTTGATGTTTTCTATACCTCGAACGTGGGGTCTCCAGTGAAGCGGCTCAGTGCGGCGAACTCCAGGATGATGGTGCCTGCGCAGGCGGTGCACGTGTCCGTCTCAGTGCCTGTCCGAGTCTCAGGACCCTGAACCCCGTGGCGCAGGTTGATCTAATAGGACAACGGTAACGCTCAGTAATCAATACAGAGCCTCGTTAGTACAATCAGCAGTATTAATATCAGCTACACAGTGAAAGCTGCTCTTATTGGAAAACCTGTTGTATAAAAAAATCTCTTTTAAATGTAGTAAATTAGCCATGTTTTTGGAAAAGAGACAATGAGAAAGATACGTTAGCTTTTTTTTTTTTTTTTTTAAACATGTCTGCCTACAGTTGAGGTGAACTATCCTTTTAAGTGAGTTTTTATAAATTTTGCTTTTAAACACTGTGGGTAAAACTGCTAAACTTTATGCAAAAGCAAACACCAGCCACCAATTAAATGCAAAAAAAATCTTATTTATAAACAGGGTGTATAAAAGAGTTACATGTTATATAGAATACTTATAACACAGTGCTTCTGAATTCTCAAATCTGATTGGTCAGAAGGTGTTGAAGCAGTTTACGTTTTGCGGTTTCATATCGTTTTTTTGTCTTATTAACTTCTAGATAGAGAAAAAAAAATAGAGGTTGGTGAGGGAAGGAGTGTTTATAGCTGCTGTAATGTAACTTGTATTGTGAACGTTCCACAACATGTAAATGTACCTATAAATGGATAAAAAGTATGACTTGTCATTCCAATAAATAAAATGTGTAACTGTTGGGAAATTGCTGCGGTTTGGGAGGAATAAAACACTTCAGGATGTGCTGTTATTGGAAAATAATCACCTTCAGGGTGATAACAGTAACTACATATTAGGTCGCATCACACCCCCCCATCGTTGATTATTTTCCTATCACAGCATGAGACGGAGTGTTTTATTCTTACTTGTGCACAGAGTTACTGAGACAGTGTGAGAGGAAGGAGTAGCGAGGCTGAGACAGAAATTTCACGGTAGCTGAACAGAGCTCAGTCATGCAAATTATGTGATTATTCAACCAACTCGAGAAAAACACCGTGTCTCTGCACATCCACCTCAGGGTCAGTGTGTGTGTGTGTGTGTGTGTGTACACACTCGGGGGTAAGGCAGGCCGCTGCTGGTGTTGAAGGCAGGCAGGAGTCTCAGTCCCAGGTCTTTAGCCATGTGCAGGAGCTCATCCTGATACCACTGCATGTGCTGTCCTCTCTCTTTCCACATCACCGCCATGGAGTGACCTCCCAGCAGCCCTCTACACACACACACACACACACACACACACACACACACACACACACACAATAAAACAATTATTAATAAAAGAAACATAAGCCTCTTTTAACTGCAACATTATTGGACACTGTTCTACAGAATGTTCATGTTCTCCGTCATTCACACTGAACTTACACACACACACACACACACACACGCCATAAATGTCCTGTTACACACAGTGTAACATAAAACAAATTTAACACACTTAAATGATGTTACATTCCTGCATAAAAGTCTGTGTGTGTGTGTGTGTGTGTGAGAGAGAGAGAGAGAGAGAGAGAGAGAGAGAAAGAGAGAGAGAGAGAGAGGGCCTTCAGTGACACTCAGCTAACACTATGTGCAATTATGCATAACTCCATTAACCAGTTAAGGCGTGGCCTCTGTACCTGTCAGTCTCAGAGAAGGAGGCGTGGCCTCTGTACCTGTCAGTCTCAGAGAAGGAGGCGTGGCCTCTGTACCTGTCAGTCTCAGAGAAGGAGGCGTGGCCTCTGTACCTGTCAGTCTCAG
>CM075010.1:2338712-2354218 GCA_037576675.1 Pangasius sanitwongsei
GGTATCTTTTCTCTACAGAATTTCTTTGAAAGTCTTTCATATGTTCTTTATTTATATATATATATATATATATATATATATATATATATATATATATATAAAATGTGTGTGTGTGTGTGGTGGTGTTCTTTCGGCTCCTCCCGTTAGAGGTCGCCACGACAGATGATTGGTCCACATGATTGATTTGGCACTGGTTTTACGCTGGATACCATTGTGTCATTTTAATAAATAAAACACTGTAATAATTGGCAAAGTTCTGTGGTATACGAGGAATAAGACACCATCATTGATTATTTTCCCATAACAGCACATTTCCCTGAATTACTTTAATTGTTTATCTGTTTTTTTTTTTCTTTTCAGTTTAAGTTGCAGGACGTCATCACATTCTCAAACAGTCTAGGTGAGGTCATAGATTACAAAGCTGATTATGAAACTAAAAATATCAGTCTCCTGTTTTTTCGAATGTCAGCTGTACGTCTCATGACTAGATAAGAAAGTGTCTCTTTGTCTCCTGATCCTTCTCTAGGCTTCGACCTGGCCATGAATAAGCAGGTGATGAGTTTGTGTTCCGGCCTGCCGATGGGTCCTCCGAGGCTGCCGCTGCTTCCGTGGCCTTCTGATCGCATTCAGGAGGTCGTTAAGAAACTCCAGCAGGACATGGAGGCCTATCCTAAATAAAACAACAGCACTTTGATCAATCAGCCATGCTGGATATGTGCAGGTCCTTGGGGTACCACACGTTTGCTTATGAGACATAAGCTGTGATTAGCTTGTGCTAAATGAATCAGTAATCTAGCTTTTAAATCAGTGAAAAAGACTAATATAGCCAGTAATACAGGAATCCACTTATATGGATGGAGCTTTATGTACCACTCCTGTAACTTGATCTCTTTTAATAATTCATAATATCTACAAAAAGGAGGCCTCGTGAAAGCTGAGACGGGTTTCTTTCGTTCACTGATGGGGGCAAAAAGAAAGGAAGAAATCTATGGTGTATAAAATCCACAGTTTAGTAGCAATGTGGATTTTATACACCAGAGATTTCTTCCTTTCTTGTTTGAAGGTATTGTTGTTTTTCCACATGCATTTCACGCAGATATAAAATGTAAACTAATTTACCGTATATACTACTTTATACTACTTAATCGTTTATGAAATAATGAAACGCATCTGTTTTCTGAACTTTTACCAAGAATCAGCTTGAGTTTAATACGAACAGTTTGTTAACTTTCACCGCTAAAACGTCTCAGGTTTTAATTCATTTGTAGAACTCCATTTCCATACATTAACATTCAGATAATACTTTTTTTTTTATATATAACATCTGGTGTGTTTTGTTTTGTTTTGTTTTATATCCTCGAGCTTGTAGGTTTGTAGATTAGGGATGTGTCTTCTGTCTAATTTTATTATTCAGATATGAATGGATTTTCGGTTAAACACTAGGAGAGGGAGAGGAAAAAAAAAAACCAAACCAAGTCTTTAATATGGTGTAATCAAATATCATTTTCCACTTCAGTTAAATGGTTATTCTGTTTGTGTTTGACAGTTAATGAAGTACAGATGTTTCCATGTTATATTTTACTAAACCAGTGAATTAAAATTGAGAAATGAAATGAATCATATGATCATACACTCATATTAGCAAGTCAGTCATGTTGCTTGTGTAATAATATGTGCTTAGAGAGGTTTGAAAAATGTAAGTCTTTTCATTGTTTTTGATTTTATTTTATTGTAAGTCTTCATGTGTGTTTTCGATCGTGTTCTTGAAAGCACAGCACCTTAAAAATCTCTAGCACGAAAATCTCTCGGCAGTAAATCTGATGAACCTTTTGTGTCAGTTATATAAACTGTGAAGCTGTTTCTCTGAAATGTCTTTGGAAATGTACTCGTACTGTATTTTCTGAGGAGCATTTAAAAACATTGACATCAAAATGATTTAGAGATGGAAAAGCATTAAACAGACATTAAAACATTTTTAAAAAAATCTCACTGGAAGTACTTGAATAAAAATGTTTGTCACGGGAGCATTATTGGTCCTTCAGCGGGCTTCGTCACTGCGGATAAAAGCGTCTGCCAGATGAACCAATGTAACACTTCATTTACTTCTTCGAGACTTTCATAATAATTAATTGCATGTCTGAAAACCTTCATAAACACTCTCTCTCTCTCTCTCTCTCTCTCTCTCTCTTTCTCTCTACCTCTCTCTCTCGGTCTCTCTCTCTCTCTTTCTCTCTCCCTCTCCCTCTCTCAGTTCCATCCCACAGGAGTAAACATTCCACAGATTGAGAAATTCCAAAGTGCAAGTATTTGGAAAAACAGAGAAACCTTCATATCCAATCATTTCAAACATCACGGCAAGTCAAAACTGTTTCTGGACGAGTGGGAGAGAGTGAGAGAGAGAGCGTGCGAGAGAGAGCGAGAGAAAGAAACAGTATCTGGAAAGGTGGAGTGTGAGCTGCAGGAACACACACGGAGTTTTCTTCTCATTTTCAGGTCCATTAGTCGGTTTTAGAGAAAAACACGGTATAAATTGCTCTGTAAGCTCAGTCTTAGTGATCGTGTTGTGGCCGCACTATGGTCTCGAGCGTTTTGTGGATCTCGGCTCGGATGCTGGCGTTTATGTGCCTCCTGGCGCCAGGCTCTGGGTATCTGTTGCTGCGTGAAGGAGAAAAATGTGGAGGCTGGATCGAGGGCGGTTGCGAGTCCGGTCTCATCTGTCACTCTGATGAACCCTCGGACGATTTCTTCTACGCTGAAGGAGTGTGCACCAGTAAGTGCAAGTTTATTACTACACATCCACAAACACGCTCCTCCTGACTCTATATCGTCAGGGTTTAAGGACTGTCTATTTCTTTATTTAATTGTTTTACAAAGTTTGTGTCAATGTTAGATATATTACAATGTAATTCCACACCAGTGGGACAACTTCGCATTTTAAATATGTGGCTGTAATAAATCAGTTCTCCTGCTACATGCTACATTTCTCAGGGCCTACAGCTTGTAACTGCTCCGAGGTCCAGTGTCCAGCGATACGCCGTGGTGGCTGTCGCAGCCGTCCAGTGAGCGATCCGTGTGGGTGTTGTTCCCACTGCCCCAAGACGAAGGGGCAGGTGTGCGGTGGGCCGAGCTGGAGATATGGTTACTGTGATTCGGATTTGGTTTGCGCCCTTGTTGTGGGGCTTGATTCGGTCAGACCTCCACAGATAGGCGTGTGCAAAGGTACTACTACTGCTACATATACTGTATATAACTCCTTGTAAAGTGCTTTACAGAAGACAGAGTAAAAGTGCAAAGAGAAAATTAAATGACATAAGAATAAAATCAACAGATTTATGATTCATTGTTAAATTCATTATTCATTGTTCATTTTTTTCCCCTCTGTATTTATACTGCTCTTTCATCATTGTTATCTCTCTCTCTCTCTCTCTCTCTCTCTCTCTCTCTCTCTCTGTCTCTCAGCGGTTCCAAGTCATTTCAAAGACACCTTCTCCAGCCCTCCATGTCCTGTTTGGTATGGTTGCAACGTGCATGTTGGAAATTGTGACTGTTATTCACAGCAGACCTGTGTTCCAGCATTCACATATAGCACCTACGACGCCTGCAATAAAGTTCTAATGGGTAACATACACAAAACAGACCACAGAAATTCAAACACACACACACGTGTTCACGTAATGGCCATATTCGCAGTTGAGTTAAGGCCACAGTGAAGAGTTAATCTCGGAGTTGAGGACCTCAAGTCTTTTGACTTCAACATACAGCTGTGTGTCCTTAGCATAGCAGTGGAAGTTAATGCTGCATTCAACTAAAGGTCATCACTTAAATTCATATCTGACTAGAAAAAAAACAAAGAAAACTCTCTCTCAACTTGGAATTCCTACACGGAGACTCGGGATGGTCTCCTCAACTCAAATCAATATGGTGGCTCACAGCATCAACAGTAAACAAAGTAGCGCTTCTTTACGTTTAAATGCATTCTACAGTATTTGCTTTAGATCATTCTACATACAGACCTATTCGCTTGTTACAACCGTATCACTGACTGAGGTAAATAAACGTCACACACGACAGTTAGCTGGCTAGATTGTTACTACCAAAAGAAAAACATGGAGACATCCATGTTTTTTTCCCCCCACTTTGTATCTCGAATGCATGGAGGTAGAAAAAAATTGCGTCACTCCAAATTCAGACTTCCTGCTTCCAAGGTAAGTTGAATGCAGCATGTGACCATGTTTATGAATAATTACCCAGTGGCAGCATGTATAGGGAAAAACAGCAGTGGGCAAAGAACAGAGGCGTGTTGAACATAAAATTTTATTCCTGTACACACAACGAACAAATTGACAATATTTAGTCAGATCTGAGAAAGGAAATGTTAATCAAACCTAAAAAGATTTTACTGACTGCCAAATAATGTGGGTGGATTCCAGATTTGAGGAATTTTTGGGGAAAAAAAAGGGAGATTAAAATGAATATCACAACTATTAAAAACTATTAAAGACAATATATCAAGCAAAATGCATTCTCAGTGTATTTTGTATATTTTTTGCTTTTATGCTACATAATATTGCAGCAGACAACAATTCAACATATGAAAAAGTTCTGTTTTATTAGTTAATTATTAATTAATTAACTATTAATTTTTTGACGAATAAACAAAGGCAGCTGCCGAGAATATTAATAACTTCAACCAAGTAACTACTGATGCTTCTTTTGAATTTTAGTCACCGGTTCTGAATTTAACCCCCCCACACACACACATGCTCACTCACCCAGACACACTCATAAATACGTTATACATGCTAAACCTTTAAAGTAGCTCATTATCTCAGAATTCTCAATAAAACTTTTTTTTCCCCCCTTTAAGAATTCTTGATGTATGACATTTATGACAGCGACGAAAAAAAAAAGCCTCCCAAACCAGAGAAACCTGCACGTGTGTGTATGGAGTGGGGTTGTGAGGTTCGGGGCTGCGAGTGTGTGTGTCAGCAGAGAAAGTGCGACGACAGGACACCTCCATTGTACGAAGAAGCCTGCTGCAACATACTGAGTAAGAATGTGTCTTTTCCTACATGAAGTTTGATTAATATTGATGTTTTGAGGTTACTCTTGAGCAGCTCACTGACAGTGCGACTTCTTGATTGAAAATTCTCTCTCTCTCTCTCTCTCTCTCTCTCTCTCAGAGGAATCTGGGTGCCGTAATGCATCCTGTCCTGAGATTCCCACTCCACAGTGTCCAGCAGACTCCTTCATTAGTGAGCCTCACACTGATCCCGGTCAGTGCTGCCCTGTTGTGCCTGCTATGTGCACCTGCAACTTCCAGACCTGCGCTCCAAAACCCACATACTGCCCCAACCGTGGAGTTCCCAAACTTGTTGCAAAGGGCAACGGCCGCCCAGGGACCTGCTGCGACCGTTATGAGTGTGTGAAAGAAGACGATTAATTAGGATTAACACTCACAGACCCAAACCCATGAGCTCTTTTGTTTCAAACCTTTAATCTCTTTTTCTTTTTCTCCTTCAAACATCTGACTGGTGCTTAGAATTAAATTGAATTGAATAGCTTTATATTTGTCTAAAAAAAAAAAAAAAAAATCTCATTTGAGTAAGTACGAACAAGAATTGTAGTTTATAAAATTGTATTAATTTGATGAAAACATTGGAAAAGTGCACCGGATCATCCGAGACTGGGACTGAAACCCTGTGCATTAATGATTAACAGCAAATCTCTGGTTCTGTTTACCTTTAACTGAGCTCATCATCTACTTAATTGTTGTGAAGAATTGTTCATTCAGTCATTAAATCTTCAATGGTTACTTTGGAGACAGATGTCTTATTGCAGCATGTGTACTCTAGTTAAATCATTTATCCCAATGTATTAAACAAAACATTTTATACAATTCAATAAAAAAGTAAAATGCATTGCTCAGAAATGACTTTTTGTAGTGTTTTCAGTATGAAAGAAAACCTTGATTCTTCCTTGTTCCTGGTCCTTCTCTGACCCTGAACCCCATTTCTGTGCCTGCTTTCAGTCAGTGAGTCACTGCCACTGATTCCATCCCGAGTATGTTGCAAAACGGACCACTTGAGCTGGTACAATTCTCATTTCCACGTCTTTGTCTGTTCCATAGTATCATCCCTGTTCTCATCTTTTGTTTTTTTTTTATTCCTATTATATTCACAATTAACCAATGATTACATCACATTATTCTAAACATGTTATAAATATTATAAGTGCATTATTCTTTTATTCATTATTCATATTCAAGAATTCATTATTCAGCCTCAAAACAAGTTAGTTCTTAACAATCACCAGCCTCTCTTTTTTTCCCCCCTCTATCTTCAACTTAATTAGACAAAAAACACTGACTGATTCTGTGAAAAAGTGACTCTGAGGAAGAATCAGCAGCCAAGACAGACATTTTTCTGCGCCACTGTGAGCTGGATGGATGAGACTGAAACTCATTTACTAAGATCCCTAATGTTAGGAAGGACTTACTCTCCTTAGGCTGATCTACTGGCTAGTTAACTATTGTCTCCCGACTCGAACAGACCACTGGCCCTACGTGCTGCAATTTACATGAATTTGCACCTTAATTGTAATATGTGTGTCCATAGCTATAGTTGGAAGCCACTGAGGCCAACTCACTCAGTTGAACCCTAGAAAGGACCAGCCCAAGCCATGAGCCCTGGGTTGGCCAGCTCAAGCAAGATTAAGGTGGTGTTCACGTTGTTTTGTTTGTTTTTGATAATAGTTGATGGTATGGGCTTATAACAAAACCTCCATGACAAAAAGATCCCAACTGAGAGAGTTCTGAGAGATCATGCAGACACGCCACCCTCAAGCGAAAGCTACAGTATCTTCCTGCCGTTAGTTAGTCTGATGACTGTCAGCTTGATGATGAGGTGGTTAGCAGCCCCGGCTCAAACCTGAACGTCAGGATCTATCCCTAACCTATGAGTCCTATCCTAACACCTAATAATGACACTAGTGGGAGGAAACCTGGAGAAGAAGAAAAAAATGTCTGGTACTCATAAGAGGAAAATATAGAAGTGCAATTTCTGCCAAAAAAACAAATATAACACTTGACATAAAGGTTTTCTAGTCTTTCACACTGAATTGCGTGTCTGAAACGTTCATAAACTCTTTCTCGCTCTCAGTTCTGTCACGAAATGGTAAAAATTTGCTGATTGCGAAAGACTCAACGGCTTATCAGGTTTAGAAAAACAACAGCAGCTTGACTTTAACACCAGCTCATGCCTAATCCCATCTGTTTTCTGTTTAGATAAGTAAGAGAGAGAGAGCTTGAGACAAGAAACAGATTGAAGAAGAGAAAGAGGGATAAGAGAGGGAGGGAAAGAGAGGTTGATAGGAGAGAGAGAGAGAGAGAGAGAGAGAGAGAGATAAAATGTGATGGAGAAAAAGAAAAACGGTATCTGTTAAAGGGTGGAATGTGTTTTGGTAAGTGATCTCCAGAAGCACACTCACACACACACTCACACACACACACACACACAGCTCTGTTAGACTACTTATAGCACTCTGTTAGACTACGTATAGCACTTCTGGGGAATGCCAACAAGAGCAAACAGATCTCTCTCACGCTCTCTCTCTCACACACACACATGCATACACACAAGTTTGTCTTACTATCCTAACCATAACCTTAATCTCTGTAACCAAAATCATTTGACCCTTTCAGTTTTTCAAAAAAAATCTTTGCAGTTTGGGGGGAAAAAAAAGCAAAATGTCCCCAAATGTCCCCAGGAAAAAAAATGTCAGATATTCTTTGAATATATTCTATCATTTGGGGACATTTGGTCCCCACCAAGACATGTCCCAACGCCCCCTAAAACACACACACACACACACAAACTAAAAAATGCCCATTGTTCCCGAAAACCAATCACTCATGAACATTGTTCCCAACAATTACTGATCACCATTTTTTGCCAATGACTAATCACTCATTAATTTTGTTCCCAATGACCAATCACATTTAAGTAAAGAATAAAACACTCCGTGTCGTGCCGTTATCGGAAAATAATCAACAAGAGGGTGGTGTGATGAACTGGAGTTACTGTTACCACCCTGGAGTTGATTGTTTTCCTACAACAGCACGCCATAATGTGTTTTATTTCTTTTATACAACAGCAATTTAAAAATGTAAGAAATTACAAACTGCCTCTAAGCAGATTCTGAGGTAGGTGTTAGAACAAGCTCATCCCCCAAAAAGACTTAATTATCATCGGGACAATTCATCTCGGTCTCAGCAACATTCAAAACAATTATAGCATGGGAGCGGCAGTGGGACGATCCCTGAACAAAGGGGTATGTGACAGTAATTATCATTCAGACAGACATCTGTCTAGACGATCGTATCACTCCACCATTTGGGTGGTCACACCTGTAACAACATCAATCATGTGATCACTTCAACTGTCATCCTTAATTTACATTTAGAGCGAACTTCATTTTCATTATGGGCGAGAAAAATGGTTTGAAAAACAGTATAAAATATCTGAGCTGTTATTGTTCCAGGTTCATTTTGACTCCGATGAACCTGAAGTGCTTCGTGTACTTTTGGCGCTGCTGCAATGCAATAAAGTAAGTCTTCATTGAGATCTTCAACATCTTCATCATTTTTTTCTTACAATGGCGAGCCAGCCAGGAGGGATTCCCGAAGTAAAAAGCAGGGGGAAGATAAGAAAGATGGATTTTTCCTCTTTTATGCTGTTTTTGTCAGGGATCCCCTTCGTTTAAAAAATGTAGAAAAGAACATTTAAAGAACAGAAGAGGATTTAGTTTATTCGGCATTAGCAGGAGGAACAATTCTGTGTAAGATTCTAACAGAACTGAATCAGACCGACGTAGTGTGCTGACAGAGTTGTATTGGAATTATTGTAACTGAAGCAAAGTGCTTAAGTTTATAAGTTTCTAAAGTTACTGAAACTTGGTGTTGGGCTGTTAATTCTGTTAAGATTCTAAAGTAATTGAATCAACCCGAAGCAGTGTGGTGGCAGAACTGTAACGAAATAGTTTCTAAAGTAATTGAAACTTGTTATAGTGTAGAGAGCCCGACGCACTGTGAAGTTTAAAACAAGAACCTGAAGCAGTGTAGTTTTGCCCGACGTACTGTGGCAGTGTTTTAATCTTGATAAATATTGTTTTAAGCCTGTAAAACAGTACTTCACTGTGGCTAGGTAGACCGTTTTAAAATATAACACACACAAAAAAATGATGTAGTGTGGGTTTTGTCCAATGTACTGTGGGAGTGTTACATTTAAAACTGTTAGCGTAGTTGAACTTGAGCGGCCTGATGGAGTGCGGCTGTCCAAAGCAGTGAGACAGAAATAATTTTAAACTCATGAAAACACGCAGCATTATTAAACACTTGACCACGCTGACCAGATCCCTTTCCAAAGTAAGTGTGCCGAAACGCCGTTCAGGAAACAATCATTTCCTCACCAGTCTCTCTTTTGTCTCTCTGTTAAAGTTAAGAAGAGAAAAAAAAGTTACTCATTACAGTGAAAACCACAAAACTTAAACTCCTGTTGAGTTTCCTGTGGTAGAAAACTTGATGACTTTTACAGAGCACTGACACTGGAGACTCCTTCCATAAGCGTTAAATAAACGTCTCCTGATAGAAAACTTCACCATATCAATAAAACCTTCTTGTACATAAAGAAGAAGAGTGTAGAAAAACACCAGCAGCTTGTATCAGGTTTAGCAAAACACCAGTAGCTTGACCTTAACACAGAACATCACATCACACCTAGTCCCATCTGTTCTCTGTTTGGATAAACATGAGAGAGATAGAGATAGAGAGAGAGAGAGAGAGAGAGAGAGAGAAGGGGGGCAATATATTTTAAAAGTTGCAATGTTAGCTCTGTTAGACTCAGACGCAGTGTAAATTGCCCCGTAAGCTCTGTTTTAGTGATCGTGGCAGCACTATGGTTTCCAGCACTTTGTGGCTCTTGGCTCAGATGCTGCCGTTTATGTGCCTCCTGATGCCAGGCTCTGGGTTCCTGTTGCTGCGTGAAGGAGAAAAATGTGGAGGCTTCATCGAGGGCATGTGTGAGTCCGACTCCCTCTGTCTGTCTGATGAACCCAAGGACGAGAACATCTATGTAGAAGGAGTGTGCACCAGTAAGTAGAGTTTTCTCTCTATGCATCTACAAACGCACTCCTGACTGTTTTAAGGAAAAGCTTTTGGGGGAGATAGACTTCCTCATAGCTCCAGCACAAAAATTACTGAAGCCTTTATACACAAACATGCCTTGGCTGGTCAACTACATTATATTTAAAGGGTTTTATTTTTCACCAAGCGACAGAGCACAACAACTCGGTATTCTTTAACAAACCCAAGTCTGTTTTGTTACATGATCCCTACTCTGTCTGGAAGCCTGTTATTCAAAACCTGTAAGTGTTTTAGGGGACCCAGAGGCGGACGTTAGAGCTTAGAGTTAGAGTTAGAGTTAGTGCCCAAGTCTTTTTTTTTATTAGTGACTCATGATTTATATTGCTATCCCTGCCAGAGAACTCTGTGTGTTGAGCTGACTGGATCATTTATGACTAACTGTACTCCTGACTGTTCCATGTCAAAGTTGAATATATTACATGTTATTTATAACTGCCTGCGTATTGTATATTTATTACATAATATATGTACAGTTGTATGTGAAAGTTTGGGCACCTACAGCTAAATTAAATAAACACAACCTCTACAGCAAAGTATTACAAAACATTTTCAGCTAATTTTAATGCACATTTACTTTATATTTGACAAACTTCAACAACAAAAATTAAAAATATATCTAGTAACTGTTGTATGTGCAAAAGTTTGAACACCTGTCCAATTGTAAAGTTTCAGAACTTTTATTAATTTTTATTAATTAGACATAAATTGACGTTAGTATGACAATTCCAGTGTATAATAATTTCTCTAAACTCTTCAAACCTTCTGCTAAAACCCAGCAACCACGGGCTCCTACAAGCAGCTGACTGAGGATCTGAAAATTGATGCCTACAAAGCAGGGGAAAGTGCTTCTGGCTCACGATTTCCACTATCCGAAATGTCATTAAAAAAAGGCAGTTAAGGAGAACTGTAGATGTCAAGGCAAGAACAGGAAGACCATTAACACACTAATAACGGCCTGTATGCTGGGCAGAAAGGCAAAGCAAAATACCCATATGACAGTAGTGGTGATGCAACCTTCTAATATGCAGTGATGCTTGTACAAACATGATCTGCATGGAAGAGTCATCAGAAGGAAACCTTACCTGCATCCTAATCATAAAAGCGAACATCTGAAGTATGCAAAACAATATCTAGGTAAGCCAGAGGCCTTTTAGAAACAAGTGCTGTGGACTGATGAAGTAAAAATGAAACTCTTAATCACAAAAGGAGAAGCATTTGATGAAAAGAACACCTTGCCTTTAAGCTATTAAGCATGGGAGTGGATTTATTGTGCTTTGGGGTTATGTGACAGTCAGTGACACATACACAGGAAACATTTCACAGTTAGATGGAAGAATGGATAACAGTAAATGTTAACCAATTCTGGAATTAAATGTGACGCAGCCAGTGCAAAGAGATCAGCTTCTGCAACATGAAAATGATCCAAAGCATACCTCAAAATCAATTATTTCAAGAAATAGAAGCTAAACTTTAGGAATGGCCCTCAAAGTATTCTGACTTGAACATCGTTTAAAATATGTTGGTGGATCCAGAATATCTCAGAACTTTGTCATTGTTAAATATATTACAATGTAATTCCACACCAACTGGATGACTTGAGGTTTTAAATATGTGGCTGTAATAAATCGTACTTCTCATGTTTCCCAGGGGTTCCAGCTTGTAACTGCTCCGAGTTCCAGTGTCCACCACGGCGCCGCGGTGACTGTCGCAGTGGCGTAGCGACCGATCCGTGTGGGTGTTGTGTCCACTGCGCCAGGCAGAAGGGGCAGGTGTGCGGTGGCCCAAGTTGGAGATGGGGTTACTGTGATCAAGGATTGATTTGCACTCTTGTAGTGGGAATGGATTCTGCCAGAGCTCCACAGATAGGCGTGTGCAAAGGTACTACTACTTCACAGAAAACTGAGGAAATGCAAAGACAAAATTTAAACAACAAATAAGAATAGAGATTAACAGAATATGTTTTATAAATCTTAATTACGATCAGATTCATTAATAAAAATAAAGCAAATGTCAGTTAAATCACTAAAGATACTAAAAAAGATTAGGCAATAAGCAGGAAGAAAATTTAACGGAATAAACAATAGTGCAATATAATATTTAAGTAAGAAACAAAACACACTGTGCTGTGTTTGTATTGGAAAGTAATCAGTGACAAGAGTTACTGCTTATGTTCCTATAACCGTCCTAAAATGTTTTATTCCTCCAATTTGAAAACTGTTGCAATTTTTTTAATTAAAGAACAACACTTTATACTTTTTATCCATTTGTAGTTACATATAATGTTGTCCAATGCCTGAAAAACAATTTAGTTCCTGCTTTAAACATTCATTCCATCACAAGCCTCTCTTTTATCACTTCTTTTAAGTTAATAAGACAAAAAAACGCAGCTTGTCATGTTACTGATAAATCGCGAAGTGTAAACTCCTCTGTCCTGAAGATATCAGAAAACGCAAAGTTACAGCTTTACTTCTGACTCCTTCAAAGAACTGACACTGGAGACTCCTTCCATAAATGCTAAACAAACTTCTCCTCACAGAAAACTTTACCGCTTGTCCTTGTTTTGGTTTAAGCGATGTCTGATTTGAGAAGTGATTTAGGTGTTTTTGTGAAAGGAAACCAGTTAGTGGCTCAGTTGTACCTTTTATTAGTCACATTTCTTTTGCATTGTGGAATCCCATTTATCAGAAATTCATGGAAATTTAATCAGAAGACGCATTAAATTCATTATTTACTAAAAATGGTTGTTGTACGGTTGTTACATGTAGATTCCTCTATTTCAAATTAATTTTTGATGTTTTCCATTCTTTTTTTCCTCCCTGCCTTTACTGCTCTCTCTCTCTCTCTCAGAAGTACCAGATCACCTCACTGAAAATTTCACACCTATCCCGTGTCCAATTCGTACAGGTTGCAACATTCATGTTGGAAATTGTGACTGTTATTCGGAACAGTCCTGTCATTCATTGTTCCGTTACAGCACCTTTGAGCAATGCCGGCAAGATCAAATAGGTGACACACACACACACACACACACACACACACACACAGAGTCACTTGCAGAAATTGGCCCTGTCCCAAATGGCACCCTAAACCCTACGCTCCTCATCTGAGTCATCACTTTGGTGACGTCAATAAGAGGCGGGCCTTGAGTGTGTGAGTGATCAAGAGCCTGATGTTGTAAAAGCGAGCATTTGGGGCAGTCCCTCAAGACTTACTTACCCACATTCCTGAAGCTGATTGTAATGTTAAGTGAGGTGCTTAACAGTAGTAAATCAGATGTTCTGAGAAATTGTCCTACTTATTTTAGACCAAGAGTTTCTGTGCATGCACAAATCACTGTTGCACACCCAGGATGTGTTTGTGTTTTCACTTTCTGGGCCTGTCTCCGCCCTTGTTTTGTAACATTTGATTACTTTGTCTTTGTGACATTTTGTTCAGTTAACTTGGGCTTCTAAGCCTGTCTCTCCTGTTCCCGGTCCCTCAGGTTTAACCTTCCTGTTTTTAACTGTCGTGTTATTAATCATCCCTGTTTGACATTGCCTGCTTTTGCTACCCTTAATAAAATAAGCATGCTGCATGTTACAATTCTGGAGGCATTTTCTGATACAGTCACAGTCTTAAAGAAGACAACATACTTGCAACAGTGCACGAATCTCTATCTCAGAAGAATCAGCCTGAGATGCGCTTCACTATAGCATTGTGTGTGTTTTTTCTTATGACTGTCGGTGGTGCTGTTGTGCTCGGCTCTACAAAAGTACAAAATAATCTTCTTTAAGACATTTGTTAACAGCAAATAATTATGATATGAATGCCAAAAATGTGATGGCGGTTTATCTTTGAAAGAGCTTAGCATTGCTAGCCCACTGATCCCAGCTGCGGCTGCAGAATATGGATAACTTCAACATGTTTCTGTTGATGGATATTTCACTCAGATACACACATCCACATGTTAAACTTTTGAAGTGGCTCATTTTCTAGTTCAATGAACAGAATTCTCAAAAACACTACATATTTTTACTAAGATGAAGAAATATACTATATCACCGGAGAGCTTCCCAGAAGAGACAGACCTGCATATGTGTGTATGGAGTGGGGTTGTGAGGTTCAGGGCTGCCAGTGTGTGTGTCAGGAGAGAAAGTGCGACTACAGGACAACCCCACTTTCCGAGGCCACCTGCTGCAACATGCTGAGTAAGAATGCGCAAATGTTTTTCCACACAAAAAAACATTAGCTATCATTAAAATTGACGCATTGAGGTTACTCTTAAGCAGCTTGCTGAAACTGTGACTGAAACTGAGAATTTTCTTTCTCTGTTTTTCTCTCTCTCTCTCAGAGGAATCTGGGTGCCGTAATGCATCCTGTCCTGAGATTCCCACTCCACCGTGTCCAGCAGACTCCTTCATTAGTGAGCCTCACACTGATCCCGGTCAGTGCTGCCCTGTTGTGCCTGCTATGTGCTCCTGCGACTTCCAGACCTGCGCTCCAAAACCCACATACTGCCCCAACCATGGACTTCCCAAACTTGTTGCAAAGGGCAACGGCCGCCCAGGGACCTGCTGCGACCGTTATGAGTGTGTGAAAGAAGGAGATTGATTAGCATGTGCAATATAACACACACTTTTATCTTATTGTCCTTGTAAGGAATAAACCTAACCTTCACCTGAGTAACCAAAAGGAAACATTTTGGCTCTTTTAGTTAGTTTTAGTTAGTTAGTTCTTTGGTTTTGTTTTTTTCATTTAAAAGAAAGTTTTCCTCATGGGGACCAACCAAATGACTTGCTGTTTTATGCAATGCTCAGAATGTTTGCTATTCAAAAATCTGGATTATAGGGGCATGTATACTGCACGTATCGACACACAATTCTTATTAAGATAAGTCTTAAAGCAGCTATAAAGCTCAAACATTAGAAGAACCAAACACAAAGACTCAAAAAGTACCTCACTGGACTCCTTTAGGACACTGCTACCACTTCCCATGAACTTAAAGATTGAAACATCTTAACATCTCATCTAATCATGTAGCAGTAACAGCAAACCAACAAAAGAAACTGAAAATGTAGATGTAGTGAAACATTTAACCATTTAATTAATTGTAAAACTTTCAGGGGTTTTGGGACGATCCAGGCCATATGCAACACAAGCCAGTGTTTTCATGTCATAAATGAATGCACTACGCTGACTGTGGTGGAGCAGCAAAGAAATGAGGTGTGGTGTTCAAAATCTGTCAGTGAAGCAACTTTGTCACTAGATTCAGCACTTTTTTAGACTACTTTAGCATCTTTATTAAAAAAAAAGAGAGAGAGTCTCA
>CM075010.1:2360002-2372502 GCA_037576675.1 Pangasius sanitwongsei
ATAGATATACAGATATACAGAGAGATAGAGACATAGACAGAGAGACACAGACACTCAGACACACACACACTCCTAGACAGACAGACAGACAGACACAAACACATAGAGAGAGAGAGAGAGAGAGAGAGACAGACAGACAGAGAAAGAGACAGAGAGAGAGACAGACAGACAGAGAGACAGAGACAGACAGAGAGAGAGACAGAGAGAGAGACAGACAGACAGAGAAAGAGACAGAGAGAGAGAGACAGACAGACAGACAGAGAGACAGAGAGACAGAGAGAGAGAGACAGATAGACAGAGAGAGACAGAGAGAGAGAGACAGACAGAAAGAGAGAGAGACAGAGAGAGAGAGAGTTCAATGTAGTACAAATATTCTAAAAAGATATTTAAAAATAAGGTTAAAAGAATAAATAGTTTTATATTATTTTATATTATAGTTTTATAGATTTATATTTTTCTGCTTTTATTTCTCTTTTTTTTCATGTTGTTTCCTAATGATTAATAGCTATTATATATTATTTTTATTGATGCTAATAGTAGGGTTTTTTTTTTATTTTCCATGTGAAGATTATACCTTCTTCTTCTTGGAATAAATGTGGCTGATGTCCAGCAATTTTGAAAGTATCCATATGTATTGTATGTACAGTGGATATAAAAAGTTTACATACCCCTGTAAAAAATTTTTTAAAGTTTTTGTAACGTAAAAAAATGAAACCAAGATAAATCATGTCAGATCTTTTTCCACCTTTAATGTGATATAGCAACCAATTAAATTCAAGTGAAAAACCAATTGAAAAGTTTTAGGGAAAAAAAAGAAAAAGAAAAAAATTTACCTTGTTGCATAACCTGGTTGCATAAGTATACAAACCCCTTAACTAATATTTATTAAAGCACCTTTTGCTTGTAATACAACACTCAGTGTTTTTGGGGTAAGTGTCTATCAACTTCTTGATAGCATATCTGGATTTGGCAATTTTATTCCTCTCTTCCTTGAAAAAATGCTCCAGATCTATCAAATTGTGATCGGATCTCCTGTACACAGCCCTCTTCAAGTCATTCCACAGGTTTTCGATAGGATTTAGATCCGGGCTCTGAGTGACCCGTTCCGAAAGGTTGATCTTCTTCCTCTGAAATCATTCCTTTGTTGACTTTGTTGGTTTGTGCTTTGAGTCGTTATCGTGCTGGAAAACTGCATGAAGCTGCTCTTCATCTTTATCAGGTGCTGAAATAGATTGATATTTGGAGCCATCAATGATTCCCTCTAGCCTTTCTAGAGCCCCAGTCCCAGCTGAAGAAAAGCAGCGCCATAGCATGATGCTACCACCACCATGCTTCACTGTGAGTATGGTGTTCTTTGGGTGATAAGCTGTCTTGTTTTTGTGCCAAAATTATCTTTTAGAATTAGACCCAAAAAGTTCTACCTTGGTCTCATCAGACCATAACACATTTTGCTGCATAGTTTGGGGTGATTTAGGCAGGCTTGGATTTTTTTTTTTTTTTTTCGTGAAGAATGGCTTCCGTCTAGCCACCCTACCCCATTGCCTAGACATGTGAATATGAAGAACAAGAGATTGTTGTCACATTCAGGGAGTGACCAGTCCTTACCAGATGTTCCTGCAGCTCCCTTAATGTTGCTGTATTTCTCTTGGCAGCCTCCCTGGTAAGTTTTCTTCTTTCTGCTTTTGTCTATTTTGGAGGAACGTCCCGTTCTTGGTGATTTCACTGTGGTGATCTTTTTTTCCTCCCACTTGTTGATGATGGCCTTCACGTTGTTCCAGGGTACATCTAATGCTTTGCAAATTCTTTTGTACCCCCTGACTGATACTTTTTGCAATGAGATCCTGTACAGGCTTTATAAGCTCTTTGTGGACCATGGCTTCAGCTGTCAGATGAAGCCAAGAAGATGTCAAGGAAATCTTCCAGAAACAGCTGATCTTCATTCGGGGTTAATCAGAATCCCTTTGTTGATGACAAGTGTATGATAAATACTTTTGATTGGTTAATTCTGAGCAGAGTCACATGCCCCATTATAAAAGGACGTGTACACATATGCAAACAAGTTACTGTATTGTGGGTGTTTTCCTTTCCTTTTTTTCTCACTTGAATTTTGTTGATCACTATATCACATGAAAGGGGAAAAAATATCTGATATGACTTATCTTGTTTTAATTTTTATTTGCATCAAAATAACCTGTAATTTTAACAGGGGTGTGTAGACTTTTTATATCCACTCTATCTATCTGATGGATCAGCATTTGGGAACAGTTTTAATTTTGTAGTAACCAAACTGTGTTTGCTGTGAACTTACGTGACCTCATCGTCTGCGAGGCTGGAAGGATGATAAAGGTTAGAGAGCACATCAAGGCCTTTATAACACATAGCTCCTTTCTCCAGAACCTCTAGCTCAGTAAAGTAAAGATACCAACGGTTCTGGTTTGAACCAGTTTTGCTCTTCATCATCCTGGTCACCCTCTTGCTCACGTGTAATGAACAGATGATGATTTTATAAATATTCATAATGATGAATAATATATGTTAATGTTATGTTATCTTAGCCAGTGAATTTGCTCTGGGGAGTTCTGTACAACAACATGTAATTACAAAGGAACTAGTCTCTCTCTCTCTTTCTCTCTCTCTCTCTCTTTTCACACCCTTCTTTCCCTTCTCTTCTCTGTAACTACTTCTCAACAACTTCTTCTCTAGAAATTCTTTCTGTGAAGTTTCCTGTGAGCTTCTCTTCTGTTTCGGAACAAACTCTATCTATAAAATGTGGCTGATGTTTTTTTTTTTTGTCAACTTTGTATGAGTGGAGGTAAAACATCACTGATGAATGTCAGTAATAGAAATAGTAATAGTAGTGAAAGATTTGCATTTGTCTGCTAAATACTGTGAAGAAAAAAGAAAGAAAGAATAAACGGAAAGGTGCTTCTCATAACAAATCAGGTCATGAATCAGTAACTATGAATCATTCCATGAGAGACAGTAACTGACGTTTATAACCGAACCCTGTGTTGTTGTTTCTAAAGCAGCTTTACAGTAATCTCTAAACTGTTAAAATAAGATAGAATTTTTGCATCTTTGCTGCAATGTTTCACATTCTGGAGTATGTGTAGTATATAGCAGGTCTGTGTGTGTGTGTGTGTGTGTGTGTGTGTGTCTCTGTGTATGTTGTTATTCCTGCCCGTCTCAGCTCCTACCTTCTTTTTCCAGCTCTATCCAGTCAGCGTAAGGTGGCGCACACACACACACACACACACACACACACACATATTCACATTTACACACACACATACACACACTCACACACACATATACACACATACTTCCCACGGAAGTGTTAAAGAGGTCATATGGAGAGAAGGAGAGATATAATCCATCCTAAATATACCTCTCTCTCTTCCTGTGTCCCCCTCTCCTCTTTCACTTTACAGGGCGATGAGCGGACAATGTTTCCGGATGTCTGTGTGTGTGTGTGTGTGTGTGTGTGTGTGTGTGTGTGTATGCGATGGGACACCGAGGACACCAGCTGTCACTGTGGACTCAGCATCTTTAGAGAGTAAATATATACATTGACCTGCAGGACTGGGACAGTGAGTTTATTACGCTCAGGGTCTCAGGGGTGAAGATGAAAAAAATGTATATGAGGGTCAAAATGTTACAATTTATTTACATTTTATTTATGGCTGTGTGTGTGTGTGTGTGTTTACATTTTTTTCACAAATCTGTATGGACATTGATGGACATTTACATAAAAAAAATGCATATAATGATATTTAATAGTTAATTCAAAGTATCCATATGTCTGTTGGTCTCTCTATGTGTCTGTCTATTGGTCTATGTATCTGACTGTCTGTTTCTGTATCTATCTATCTATCTGTCTGTCTGTCTGTCTGTCTGTCTGTCTGTTTTCTCTCTCTCTCTCTCTCTCTCTCTCTCCAGACCTGTTAACTTCCTTCTCGTTAAAATGAAGTGGTATTTTGGTGTGTCCTCTTTCCCACGCTGTGGATGGAGGGACAGAGAGCGAGTTTGGTAGGTAACTGATGCTGAATGGTGTGTGTGTGTGTGTGTGTGTGATTGCTCTTCTGATGCCATCCAGCCTCAGTATATCACAGCTTTATCTGGCCCATGACACCACTGCCATGCATGATAAATCTCTCTAAACTCTGACCTCGTCACGCCAGCAGCAGCGTATTTACAGCGTCGTTATGGCTAGACACACACTCACACGCACTTTCCCATGCTGCTACTATAACTGTGAAGATGTTTCTTCACCTATTCATCCATTCTACTAAATGACAAAGGTTGTGTTTTTCTGTTTTATCTATTTTACCTGATTTTGCAGTAGTGCTGGGCAATATGATTATCTTATTTTATATTGTTATAGCGATATTTTTAAAAGTTATTCACAGTAACATACATCTTATTGGACATTAAAATCCATTTTTGTAACAAAGGTTTTTTTTTTTTTTTTTTTTAGTAACAATGGGGTTTGAAGACCTGGCAGTTTCCAAGCAGCCTAAAAGTATCATGAGATATATTGTGTATAGTGAAAAAATTTCCTCAAGGTTTGTGACATACAATATTTTGGCCATATCACACACACACCAGTAGTACAACTTTCCATTAAAATCTGAGATAATGGTTTCCAAGTGGCGCAACAGAAAAGCGCTCGTTATCATCCAGAGATCATGAGTTTGAATCATGAAGCCCTCTGGGTGGGTCTCTGGGTGGGAGGGGCATACACCCCTGTCAATCATAGCAACACTAGCCAATTGTGTGCATCTGTGAGCTCATGTATGAGGAAGGGGGTAGATAGTGCTTTTCGACAGGTGTGAAAATGGTGCTTTCCTCCCCTGGATAGTGTGTGAGGTGGCTTGGGAAAACCAGTTGGATATCGCTGTGTTAGCACCTCGAATTAAAAGATGTCTAAAACGTTGCTAGCTAAGTGTGATTTACTCACAGAGTGCATGTCATGCTTTGATCAAGTTGTTAAAGAGCGTTGAGCCGTAGAAAAATGTACAGTACTTAAGCCTACGGAGTTCAGATTGTAATCAGACACCGGTTGAAAAAAATATCTGCAATTTTTAAATGCAATTATCTCCCTTTACACTTTTGGATGTGAAAAGATTTTAAAAAGGTACAACTTTATTTGTGGTTGAGATACACACAAAAATGAAATGTATGTCCATTCAGGAAAGGGTGTATTTTTCAGACCTAAATACACAAGTTATAATTTCACCATATGAAGGGTTTTCCCAGGCCACCACACATGCGGTCAGAATGAAACTAGTACAATATCAAGTACAGGTAAAAATATGAAACATTGTGTATGTTATTTCTGATGTACACATGAGCTGGAGATTATATGAAGCAATGAAAAGTAAGAAAAATCTATAAAATGTTTAAGAAAATTGACTTATGCTAACTTCTATCACACTACATGCTAGAGGAAAGGTTGTTTTTCTGAAAGTGTTTCTCAGATAAGTAGACTTGTTGGAGTTTGAAATCATGGGGATTTCTGGGAAAACTATTACAGTTACCCGAGTCTTTAACTGGAAACAAAATTATAAAACATGGCAATCTGTTGACGATAATGATGTAATGTAGTTTCTCACTTTTATAGGCATAAGGAGACTTTCAGAAGATTGCAAAATGTCATCCAAGGCAGTTGTTTACTGCTTTGTTTCTACATTTGATGTGTTCATTTTAGTTTGTTTAAAGTTTTTACTGTATCATTTATATCATGTTTGCCAGAAATTAGTCAGATGATATTTATATGCCTAAGCTCAGCCTTTTGAATAACAATTCCATTATATCAGTGTTAAAAACCTCATATAATAACAGGATTAAACTGTGATGTTCCCACACTGTTGCCACCCATAAAAGAAACAGAGCTTCTCCAAATCTTAATTTAACCCCAAAATCAATGCAAAATGTTTCTTATTTAAAAGAAGTACTATTTAAACAATCCAATATGCACCAGTAGGACAGATGTATGTGTGTTTCTGCAAGTTAGTGCATGAGTGTATGCCTGTAAGCATGTGAGTGTGTGTATGTAAGGGTGGAGGGATGGCATAACTGCTGTTTAATAGGTATTTTCCAAAAATTAATGTTGATACATGCACAGCATATTAGATCTTCCATGAAGAAACCCCCTACAACACCATTTAGGAAAAAAAAAAAACAAAAAAAAAAACTGGGAGGCAGAGTTCCCATTGCCAGCCAGTGAAAGTGATGAACAGCGCTGTTGAGTCAGTGACTATAGGTGTGTGTGTGTGTGTGTGTGTCGAAAAAGTTTTCTTGCTCAAAAAGTTCGCATGAAAATAGCAAGAGCTTTTTCCCCCGGCAATATGAATAGCAACTATTATTTAATTATTTAAGCAACTTTATGATTTTACATAAATAGTTTTTTTCTCCACAATTTGGCTAGATGCCAACTCGGGAGTGTGAAGGCCAACAGGCGCTTCCTCTGAGACTTTCTGCTTCCTCATGCGGCAGCGTAACACGCTCGGAGGAAAGTGCTATCGGGGCGGACTTAGCACTAGGCAAAGGTAGGCAACTGCCTTGGGCCGCCAGAAGCCAAGGGCCCACTAAAAATGCAAATTATATATATTTTTAGTTATTAATGCTAAATAGCGTATGCTGAAAATTTAAATATTGATGTTAAAACACTGAAATGATTCATAATCACTGTTATCGAGGTAAATGTGTGCAATCGAATAGGGACCCATTCCTATAGTATAGTTTGCCTCGGGCCCCCAAATCACTAAAATCCGCCCCGAGTGCTATCCACCCTCTTCTGCATACATCTGCTTACAGACGTCCATGATTGGCTAGTGACACTCTGATTGACAGGTGATAGAGTAACGACGTCCCTCCCACCCAGAGAGCACGGCCAGTTTTGCTCTCTAGACTCCCGGATATCGGAGGCTGTGGCATCATCGGGATTTGAACTCATAATCTCCTGACGATAAGGCGAACGCTTTTCTGTTGCATCACTCAGGAGCCATGATCCAGATGTTTTCTTGAATCTTGCTGATCATTTGTTTTTCATGGGTCATAGTCAACTACTTTAGCCTGTGAGCAGCGAATCACAGTCGATCTAAGATATCAGTAGTGTAAGATAAGAAAATAAGTTTCTACTGTGCCAATTTTTAAATAGCACTTAAGTAAAAAAATGATATTGAAAATTTTGCAGTGTTTTTTTTGTTTACCCAGGAATTTTTATGTAATTGTAAGGACTCTTGCATAAGACAAACACACAATATTTTCCATGACCTCTTTTCCAGAAACCTTTATGACGTTTAGGTTAAAATATTTAGGTTAAGGTTTATGTTGTTTCAGTGTGTTAATGTTTTGCATGTGATCCTTTCAGAAATGGTACCCAATGTATAATTTGTAGCTCAACAAATTTCTATGTGACAAAAATCTCACACTAAATGTCTCTAAGTTAAGCCTGGCCCGTGTTAATTTAGAAAGTTAGCAGGGTGTCGGACCCCACGAGATCTCTGTAGTGTTAATGAGATCTATTCAGTGTGAAGTCTCCCAGAGAGCATTTGAATACTGAACACCAAAAGGAAGTTTAATGTGTTTATTTAGAGCATCTTTTGTCTTAAAGCTATTAAATTAACCAGCTGTTACATGGCTGTGCTGTTATTTACTAGATGCAAATACCTCCAGACTATTTAATGATGTTAAATATGTTAGCAGAGTTAGCAACACATTTTCTCTCATCCAAAATACAAATATTATATAACGACTTAAATATTACTTGTTTACATATAATATATACTGTAATATCTGTGTGATTGTTAAGATCTATTTACTTATTTATTTATAATGGGTAATAAATATTTACCTATTAATTTAGCATAAACACTATTTACTTAACCTTTGCTATCATTGTTATCTAAACACATTTTAGGCTTCAAATTATGATACCTTTAACAATATGTACACCCAAAATAAGTTTTATTTGTTTAAAGAAACCCACAATTGCTAGAACATCTAGTATATATAAATATATACAATTATAAAGAAAAAAAAATATTAAACATGCTAGTTTATGCATATGCTAGCATGTTAGCTTTGGAAAATCTTTCTAACATCATTTGTTTTCTAATGAGTCTTTTTACATTTGTAATGAAATGAAATGATCTGGGAATTTTTTTTAACAGCTACATACACAAATAATTTGTTAAAAAATTATTCGGAGAAATGGTGGGTGGCGTCTTATTTTTTTTTTTTTCTTTTATTAAATCCCGTCAACAGGGGGTGAAAATTTCACGTTATATTTGAGTCATAGAAAAGGGCTAAGTCCCTACAGCACACTACGCTACTAAACAGTACGTCACGTAGGAGAACTATGGCGGAGCAGCAGTGTGACCTAGCCTACTGTTTAGTACGCTAGTATGCAGATTTAGTCGGAGTTGGAAATAAGTAAAAAAAAAAAAAAAAATTCCTCCGCCGTGGTCTATGGTATGATGTAAAAAAAAAAAAAAAAAGAGTATTTAACAGATCAGACGGCTGAAGAAGGTGTTTAAACGCAATGTAGGCGCATTTTTTAACCTCAGACGAGTAACATTCTGCGTTTAAAATAGCTCCGTTTAGTAAAAAACGTCACGATATTTGACTCAGTATAGTCCCTGCTGTAAACTTCACGCGGAAGGATACCGCTCCTCCGAGACTTTAGGTGGAGTGACGCGTCCGGCTCGAGGGAAGAGAGCGAGCGCGAGCGCGAGAGAAGCTCAGAGTTACTTCAGAGTCGCTTCATGGACGGAAAAAAAAAAAGAAAGTCGTAAAAAATCTCAATCTTTATGGATTTACCCGCTCGAACCGGAGACCGTGAGAACGAATGAGGGTTTCGACGCGATTTCAGAGACAGTTTTTGAAGTTTCCGGGCCAATAAGTTGAACATTAGGTGTTTTTTTTTTTTTTTTTTTTTTCTCCCCCCATTTACTGAGTTAAAGGTTAGTCTTGAGGTAGAGCTCGCCTCGCGCTCGCGACGCTTATGAGGATTTCTCACAGAAAAATATGGGCCGATTTCCCGGTATATCTTCGGGCAAAGTCATTTTCTTCACCGTTTCCTGTATTCATCTTTCATACGGTAGGTTATTTGTTTTGTTTTAGATGCTTGTTTAAAGTCTGGAGACGTGTTTTTTGTTGGTTTAATGCATCTTTAAGGTGAGCATCATCGTCATCTCTCGCTCTCTGTGCACGAGCGCCTGTGTGCTGCTTCTCATTTGTACAGTATACAATTTACATAACTCATTTGCATATTACCATAAAAAGTGATGAGATAAATGGTTTTTAAATAGCATCTAACAACTCATAACACAAACATTTATCTCCTTATCTTTATATATATATATATATATATATATATATATATATATATATATATAAACACACACACACATAATAGTGACTACTTACTCATGCTGTTGAATTATAGTTAAAAATGAAAGTTTAAGCACTTTTTTACAGCTTAAAATAACTCTTTACATATCACTAGCAAATCCTAAACCTCAGGAACTTCAAAATTAGAAAGTTAGACATCTAATATTAACCTGTTAAATACATTATTTAGATATTTCTATATAAAAATAGCTGTTATAAAGCTGAGTATTTTAGTGTGGTATGTTGTTGTTGTTGTTGTTATTGTTGTTTTTTTTTTTCCCTCAATGTTCCTAACCACCACTGCCCAGATGTTGGTCTGCATTTACTAAGCATGGCTGCTGGTGTGTGTGTGTGGGTGTGTGTGTGTGTGTGTGTGTGTGTGTATATGTAAAGGGTTTGTATCTGAATAATTAAAAGCGATTTTGGTTCCTGAGGTTGGTGTTGAAATTAAACTCCTCTCTGAAACAGAAGACATGTTTATATAATATTAAAAATATTTATGATTAGTGCTTCAGGTGTTAATTTCTTACCCGATGTTTTCTGTTTTGTTCCTCTTAGAGTTTTTTGATGTCGGGTGACATTGTTATCTCTAGCACAGTTACAATGGCGTTCATTAGGTGGAGAAAGAAAAAAAATTCCTAGTAGTGAAATCAGGTTTTGGTGTCAGTAGTGCAGACGTTGGTAAAAACAAAAACAAAACGTGAACGCTGACGCTTTTGGAAACTGATGCGACTGACCGAAGGACTAAAGCGCAGCCGCATCGCCGTCTTTGGATAGAGATGAAGCGACGATTGAAATCCCGCTACGAGCAGGCCGTGGAAGGGTATCTGTTAACCGAAGTGAAAATAAGACCGATGTCATTGGAAAGAAGTTTAAAGTATATTTAAAAAAAAAAAAAAAATACAAAATGAATCTTGGACGCTGTTGAAGATCACAAGTTAGGTTTTCGCTTTAAGGTTGAACAGCATTATTTAGTTACACAAGGCAATGGATATACAGAGCAAAGATAGTAACACGTGCAAACGTGTGTGTGTGTGTGTGTGTGTGTGTGTGTGTGTGTGTAAGCTGGACTATGTAGTGCGAAGGCAAAAATGGACACGCTTGTAAAGGACGAAAAAGTGATACGACCATCTTTCCTTTGTACCATGAGTGAAAACAAGATGTTTAGACTCCTCCTAGATGGGTATAAAATACGTTGCAAAAGTATTCACCCCCCTTTAGAGCATTGGAGTGGTCCAAACCAAGACCCTTGAAAGGTCCGGTCCGATCCCTGGTCTCAATCTGATTGAGAATTTGTGTGAAGACTTGAAAAAAAAAATTGCTCTTCACCAGCGTCCAATCTCTTCCATCCAATCCGCCAGATCTCGAGCAATTTTTTGGCAAAAATATCAGGATCCAGATGTGCAAAGCTGATTTAGACGTGTCTCAGACGACTCGGAGCCAGATGTGGTTCTGATGGGGTTGGGGGTGGGGGGGGTGAATACTTATGCAAACGATAAATGTCTGCTTTTGTGTTTAATTAAGCTTGGTGTCGCATTAAGCAAATATTTCACAGCTTCAAATGTTAGACAAATGGTAAAAATATCAATTCAATTCATTTCACTGGAGGGGGTAAATATTTATGCAACAAACTGTGTTTATATTTTTATATATATATATATTAGAGAGTGACGATTTTGTCAGGAGTATCGTATTGTGATACTTCAGTACATTTCAACACAATACATTAAGTGTTGTCCATTACGGTATTTTAATTTTTGATATTCTTCTGCCGGCACTTTGTAGCTAAATAAAAAAGAAAAGCGTTATTTACGCATCAGCCTGCGATACCGGTGTCGCGTATCAGAATATCGATATCTTGTCGTCATAGAAACACGTTTTAAATAAGCTAAAATCGGAGTAAACTGGACGGAAGTCGCGTATCGTGACGTGTATAAGAATATTTTTGTTTATGATGTTTATCAACAATCTGCCAGCGAAACAGCGGCCAAATAAAACATTAAAATGTTCGTAAAGAATGTGGACTAGGAAAAAAAAAAAAATCGAACAACCGAGACAAAAATAAACTTTAAAGCATCAAGTGTTGCTGTGAGAAAAGTTTATAAAGCGTAGCGTGATGTCATTTATCGCTATCAGTATTGTGTTGTTACACGGTCTTTAGCGAAAGTGTAGATTTCATAATCGTAAAGATGGAAATGTGAACGAATGCCGTGCATTTATTAGATTTATTTAAAAACATTTCTGCTTGATTTATAAATGATTCGTTTCAAACAAGATTTTATAAACACGACATGCCGCGATATATTATTTAGACCTTGTTGTGGGGAAATAAAGATCAAGCAGCTTTTGGTTGCTGAGGTTAATGCACAAGTCAGTGGAAATGAAAATGGCTCACAATGATTGTTAAAACCGTGTGTGTGTGTGTGTGTGTGTGTGTGTGTGTGTGTGTGTGTGTGTGTGGTGGTATGTAAATGTTCCTTGACTCGACAAATGTACCAGAGCAGCTATAGACATAATTATTTACATAATCAACTGACAAAAGGTTGATTTGTTTGTTTAATTGTGTATAAAAAGGAGAAATTTTAGTAACTGTTTCAGAGGCAGCGTTTTAAAAAAAAAAAAAAAAAAAAAGGCTCCATTTCCTCTGCAGACTTTTTTCTGAGTCGTGTGTCTCGCTCTAGAGTTTCCACTCCCCTGCTGGTTGGTTTTTGTGTTTTTCTTGTCTCGTCTGAGGACACGGGCAACGTCACGCGGCGCTCACGTTTACACACGTTTTATACTATAAGTGTTGTTGTTGTTGTTGTTGTTGTTATGGGATGTTGTGTGTGATTTGTGATTTCTATTCCAAACTGTTTGGCGTTTTGGAAAGCTAGGCGATGCAGACGCAGCTGGAATGCTGCTGTTGGTGTTTCACATTCCTCACTCACACACACACACACACACACACACACACACACACACACACTCTCTCTCTCTCAGTGCTGAACCCTACCCATTGTACCCTGCACACTCTGTTGCTTCTTGCTGCGCGGTATTAGATTTCCTCCCCAGAGGTAAAACTCAAAGCCATGTTCTTTTTTTTTTTTTCTCTTCCTTCTTCT
>CM075010.1:2386756-2397208 GCA_037576675.1 Pangasius sanitwongsei
AAACGGGTATTTTAACATAACTTTGTGTGTGTGTGTCCGTTCAAGCGCAAAGAGGCATGAAAAGAGGAATCAATTCGGTGTTCATGCGCTGTCTGAATCGCGCGCGAGTCCCGATTCGAGTTCTGTTCCGCGTGAATTTTTAAAAATTGCTTGAATGTGTAAATTGGCAAGACAAAACACCAGCAAATGATAAACCTTGACTCTATGATGGTTAAACGTAACATTTAATCCGCGAATCACATGCGTGCCGAACCGTGGGGCCTGGTCCGTACGGATCACGGATCACGGATCATCTATGATCCGTTGCACCCCTACTGGAAGGAGTCTCCAGTGTCAGACGTAAACTTTTTTTGTAAGTCTTCCGACATCTTCAGGACAGAGGAGTTTACGTTTCTCGGTAAAATAACAAGCTGTGATGTTGAGATAAATCTAATCGCGAAGGTATGAAGCAGGCAGCTTTTGTTTAATTAATTAATTAATTAAATATTTTGTGGTGTTCTTTACTAACTCCATCTTCTTATTTTCAACACCTCCAGCTTTGGACTCGAAGGCCAGCAACCTGTCCAGCTTGTCCAAGAAATACCGCAGTGACGCCAAATACCTGAACACGCGCTCCACCTACGCCAAGCTGGCCGCCGGCGGCGTCTTCTTCATCATGCTCATCGTCTACGTCCGCTTCTGGTGGCTGTGAGGACGAGGAGGAGGGAGGAGACGTGACGGAGGCTCGGACGTCGCGCCGAAGGCAGCGGAAACGAGACGCCGTCACTCCCCCTTTCCTCAGAGACTGATGGTTGCGGCACTTTCTCTCCCCTGGCAGTTCGCAGACTGAGCTACGAGTCTACGATTGTTCATATGTTGTATGTTTTATTAACCGACGCAGAAGGATGAGTGAGTGAGTGAGTGAGTGACTGAGTGTGTGTGTGTGTGTGTGTGTGTGTGTGTGTGGGGAGATGGCGATGTGAATAAGGGCGAGGGCGAGAGAGAGCTTTTCCCGAGGAATCCGCCCACAAAGAGCGCCACCAAGTGGACAATTTGCCTTATTTCACAATCTGTCTGAGAGAATCAGAAAGACAAGAAGACAAGTCGCTTCAAGGCTCATTCACTCACTCACTCATTCACTCATTCGCTCACTCATTCGCTCACTCATTCGCTCACTCATTCAATCATTCGCGCTCTCAGTGGACGGATTGCAGGTTTTTCCCCCAGGTTTACAGGCCATGTGTTAGGCAGTGAAGTACACAGCTGTGAAAACCACCACAGTGAGAAATTAAAAAAGAGGAAAAAAGACTCTCTGGTGTACTTTTGCCTTTCAGTTGACAATAAAGCGGTTCAGTGTCTGATGCCTGTAGTTTCAGTGTCTATTCTAATAAACAGCTGATGTTTCGTTTGTTGTTCTTTTTTTAATTTCAGCTAGAGGTCATGACTCTAACAATAAAGAATATCGAAACGTGTAGAAACTAAACACAAATGAATAAATTTTTTTTTTTTTTTTTTAAACTTTTCCATTTTTTAAAAGGTGAAGTAATAAAATCTTCCTGAAGGAAACTCAAAGTAGGTCCAGGTGAAGAATTATTTTAAAATGTTCAAGTTTTATTTTAAGGCAGTATAAAAATATTTATTTAGACACAGCTGTCAGTGGAGAAAAGAAAGGATTATAACGAAGAAAAATAAGTGGATGACAAAAAAAAAGTAAAGACAGAAGGGGAGAGCGGGTGATCGATATCATTTAACTGGAAATTTTTGTAAAGCATAAAAGTTCGAGTGGAGTTTATTGTCATTTCAGCCATATACAAGTACAGAGTGAAACGAAACAACGTTTCTCCAGGACCAAGGTGCTACATAAGACGACACGGAACAACACAGAACTACAGGGACGACATAAATTATACATAAAGTGCAAACAAGTGCACACAGCACAAGACAGAACAATAACTACAGCGCCGTACGCAGTTCTGTTTAAAAGTGACCAAGTGACAATAGTGCAAATATTACGAGTACGATATAAATAGCTGAAATAGTGTAAACATAAGAGTAGCAGCCTATGTACAGTAATAAGTCTTTGTAGCAGCATAAACATGTGCAAAGACTTGCAGAGAGGATGGAGGATGCTCAGTTGTGTGTGTGTACATATGTGTATGTGTGTGTGTGTGTGTGTGTGTTCCTTCAGTCCAGTTTCTAAGTATTGAGGAGTCTGATGGCATGAGGGAAGAAACTATTGCAGTCTGGTCGTGAGGCCCGAATGAAGAATGAAGTTAGATAAGTGTCTGGTACTTGAAATTATTGAATTAACTATATATATATATATAAAAAGGATAATAAGGAAAAAGAAGTGTGCATGCTAACTGTGTAAACACTAATTATTCAGGTAAATAGTAAATAGTGATGGGCACTCCTGATCTTTTGAGCAACATGAAACAGTTTCTGTGGAAGTTTTGAAATCGTTTATAACTTTTTGGTGCGCTGGTTTATGAGTTAAATGATAGCTTGATATTTCTATTGTGCTGTATTCATTTGGAGGTTGTTTTTTTTTTTTTTCTGTACCAAAGGTAAATAAATAAAAATGAAATAAACTCCTTAAAAAAATCAGTTTTACTGATATTTATTACAGTTACTGTGACCAAAAGCAGTCGTTTGAATCCCAGTGGATGTGAGATAATAAAAGGGGAATGAAATCTTTACATGACGCAAGAAATGGCGGATCAGATATCTGAGGAAAAAAAAAAGGAATGAATTTGAGCAAATCCTGTAACAAATTATAACTAAAAGACTGGATTTGGGTTTATTTTTTCATACTTTATAATATTTTTTAAAAATAATTTAAAGGTTAATTTTTATTTGGGTCAGTAATTGTTTACATATAAAGATGATTGATTGTATATATTTTTTTGTCAGGACTGATTTTTATTATATTTACACTTTATTTTGCATATTTTGTGATTCATGTGTGAAAGCTGTGGTTTTGTATAAGTCATGTTTTTAGCTGTGCATTTTTTCAAATATTTTTTTTGTACTTTAAATACTTTAATTTTTCATAAATAATTTTTAAAGTGGTATCATACCACCTCTACTTCAAACACGTCTATCTAAGCTGTCTGATTTCTTTGAAAAGCTTTTTGATGTGCGTTTTTTTTTTTTTTTCTTTGCCATGTTTCCTTCACATGATCCAAAATGTGCTACATCTCTTTGCCCTTTTAATCCAAGGAAATGGACAATAGACAGAAGATTCAGTCCGAACATGTGATCAGGTCATGGTCTTGTGGCTTTCTGGGAGTCTCGGGATTTAAGCTCATAAGCTTCCGGTCTGTAACTCAGAACTTTTAGCCATACAGTATTCACACTGATCACTTCATTTGCTAAAGAAGAGATCATCAGGCTCAATAGCAATAATGATTATAGTTTGAATATTTGTCTGTTTATTATTAAACCTGCTGTGCTACTTTAGTCTCACCAGGGGGTGCCATGATACCAACAGTTAAATAAGATACCGTTCAAAGACTCCAACTCAGGCTGAAGTGTACTGTGGGTATAGAAACCCTTCTACACTATACACTATGTAGTGCACTTCTACAGGGAGAAATCAGATGTATATTAATTAAATGTCTATGTCCTATACCTTTTGCAGTGCACTTCCACTGGGCTGGCAGAACTAAACCTCAAAAAGCTTTCTATAAGACATCCTGCATTATTTAGGGTGTGGAAAATCTTACATTGTAATAATACTGTGGAATAGTAGAGGGAGTAAGCGGACACGTCACAGAGGGATCCCCTTTAGTGCACTTCATGACAGAGAAGTTGTTCCATACCCTAAAGTACTGTATATGTATGTATATAAAGAGAGACAAACAATGCAAGAAAGAGACAGACAGATAGAAAGACAGACAGAGAGAGAGAAGGAGTGAGAGAGAGACAGACTGAAAGACATATACAGAAAGACAGACAGACAGAATGAGAGAGAGAGAGATACAGACAGACAGATAGAGGGAGGGACATGTAGAGACAGACAGACAAAGATAGAAAGAAAGAGAGAGAGAGAGAGAGAGAGAGAGAGAGAGAGAGAGAGAGAGACCGATGGCCTGTGGGACGGTAGTAAAGATCTGGATAATGGACTCACACAGAGAGTCAGTATAGGTGTGACAGGTACAGAGCTTTTTTTTTTTTCTTTTTTTTGCTAACCAGCTATCAGCATATCGTTTCTTTAGCCTGATATTTGCATATTTTGTGTGTTTGGTTTCACTCATGTTCCTTCTTTATAAAAAAAATGGTTTTACATCTCTACACTCTTAGCAGATGAACAGTTGTCCCTCTGGAGGAAGCCTTTAAGGCTTGATGTGGAACGTTACCTCAATATGTTTTACTCTCTGAATGGTTGTAAAGTGGAACCCTTTTAGGAGGCTAAGAACCATTAAGTATCCAGTAGACCCTTAAAGAACCCTCGAAGAACCTTGTTTTCTAAGCGTGTATGGTAAAAACTCTAAAAAGATTGTTAATTGATAATTATTTTCTCCTTAATAACTGTCAGTCATTTAACATTCAGCTGAACTGTCTTGATATACTCTTAGAAAGAGAGAAAGAGAGAGAAAGAAAGAAGGAGACAGACAGAATGAGAGAGAGACAGATAGACGACGAGACCTATATAGAGAGACGGATAAAGAGAGATACAGGCAGATAGGCAGAATGAGAGTAAGCGACAGATAGAGGGAGAAACATATATAGAGAGAGACAGATAAAGAGAGAGAAAGACAGACAGATAGAGATAGACAGATGGGATGAGAGAGAGAGAAAGACAGATAGAGGGATATATATATGTGTATATACAGTATATGTAATGTATATTATGTTATATATGAGAGAAAGAGCGAGACAGAGAAAGAGACACACAGAATGAGCGGGAGAGAGATAGAAGGAGAGACACACATATAGAGACATACAGTATATACAGAGAGAGAGACAGACAGACAGAGAGAGAGAGAGAGAGAGAAAGACAAAGAGAGAAAGAGACAGGCAGAGAAACAGAGACAGAGAGAGAGAGAGACAGAGAAAGAGAGAGAGAGAATGAGAGAAAGACAGAGAAACAGAGACAGAGAGAAACAGAGACAGAGAGAGAGAGACAGAGACAGAGGGAGAGAGAGAGAGAGACAGAGGGAGAGAGAGAAACAGAGAGAGACAGAGAGAGAGAGAGAGACAGAGACAGAGAGAGACAGAGAGAGAGAGAGAGAGAGACAGAGAGAGAGAGAGATGTTCAGTATGTTTTGCAGAGAGAAGCTGCACATCCTGTTATTCTGCAGTTCACTGTAGGAAAGTGTCGATTTGTCTTTATTTTTAATCACTTTTCTGCACACTCCACTCAGAACACGACAACGGCCCGGTCTCTGGATGACAACGCAGGATTTTTTTCTTTTTAATGCGCATCAGTTTATAGAGAAAGGAATCTGACATACACGTCGTGTACATTCAACCAGATCTACACTCTGAGTTAGTTAAGGGATCTTAGCTTGCTAAAAGCATTCTAACTGGTGATGGTGTGGTGTGATGAAGCGGAGGTAACTGTTACCATCCAGACACTGATGACGTTGATTATTTTCCTATAACACCGCTCCCTGACGTATTTTATTCTTTTTTTATCCCACAGCAATTTGCGAATCTTTTTTTAGCTCGTGTTATTTGTATGGCTGTACCTACTTTGTCGTATTATCTGTCCACACTTAAATGAGACTAGTTGTTGAACTAGTTGTTGAATTTGAAGTAAAAGTGGAAAAAAGACATGAGTCATGATCTTTGAGATTTGTAACAAGTACACATAAATTCTAAATTTAAGAAGAACAAAGTTTTCATGGAATTGTAAAACCCAAAAAAATAGTACCAGTCTTACATTTCAGTTAACCTCAGTATGAAGCATCTTAAAGATTATTGTATGTATAGTGTGTGTACAGCTGCACCTACACTGTACTGTTTGTGTTGTTCATATTTGCAGTGCTGTTTATATTATTAACACGATACAAGATACAAGATACAAGATTCTTTATAGCCATGCAACAGTGTTGGTGGTAATTTGGTTCAGTACAACTCAACAATCATCAGATAACAATCAACAATCAAAAATACATGTGCACACTGCTCTCCAGTTTCCACTTGGTGTGTGTGTGTGTGTGTGTGAGTGTGTGTTGTCATACCAGACGATGTCAGGATACTCTGGATGATTGCTGAGTAGAAGTGTATCAGCTGCTGCTTCCTTACTCTATAACCTCGTCAGTTTCCTGAGGAAGTAGCGTCTCTGTAGGGTCTTCTTCCTTGATGGAGGTCATGTCCAGGTCACGCTTAAGCGAGCTGCTGATGTGTGCACCCAGGAACTTGGCACAGGATGCGTCTGTGATGGTTGTTGGTTGGTTGCTAGTTGCAAACAGGGTCTTTGTGGTTTGGGTATTTCCGGAGGTCTATGATCAGTTCCTTGGTGTTGGAAGTTGTTGAGAACGAGGTCACCTCCTGTTGGTAGGAAGACTCTTCTTTTTTTATATTGTGTCCATCCACGTCAACTCAACACCAACTCTAACAAGACACATTACTAGTATGTGCAAGTGTTCCTGGCCAATAAAGGGATTCTGATTCTGTATGTGAGTCTAAATATGATTCTTATTATGAATCTGAATCTGATTTGTGTTGTGATTCCGAATCTGACTCTGATTTTTATTCTAATTCTTGTTCTGATTCTGAATCTGACTCTAATTCTGTTTCTGATTCTGAATCTGACTCTGATTTTTGTTCTAATTATGTTTCTGATTCTGAATCTGACTCTGATTTTTATTCTAATTCTTGTTCTGATTCTGAATCTGACTCTAATTCTGTTTCTGATTCTGAATCTGACTCTGATTTTTGTTCTAATTATGTTTCTGATTCTGAATCTGACTCTAATTCTGTTTCTGATTCTGAATGTGAACTCGACTCTGACTCTTATTCTGCATGTCACTATGATTCTGATAATTATTCTGAATCTGAATCTGACTTTAATTCAGATTCTGAATCTGACTCTGATTTTTGTTGTGATTCTGAATATGACGTTGATTCTGATTCTGTATGTAAATCTGATTCTTATTCTGAAAATGGATTTAATTCTGAATCTGACGCAGACTCTTGTTCTGATTCTGAAACTGACTTTAATTTGGATTTTGAATCTGATTCTGATTCTGACTCGTATTCCTAATCCAAACCTGACTCCAATTCTTTTTCTAATTCCGACCGATTTATTTTATTCTGATTCAGTTTCTTATTCTGAATCGAACTTATTTTTATTCGTGTGTGTTATCTGCTTTCAGTGACCTTCTGCTTATAGTACATGTCTATAGTTTACAGTGTCACGTCGTATCCTTATCTGTACATCTGTGAAAACTCGACACATCACATGGTTTGAAAGGCATGTGGTTTGAAGCAGATATTTATAAAGATTTTGGGTGACTCGCATTACCATTACTAATGAAGCAAACAGAAGAACTAAAGAAGCAAACATCATACACAAACATGGCTCTTTGAGAGTCAGAAAGTTAAAGAAAAAATTCTGTCGCCTGTCTGTAACCTCGTGTTGTTTGTTTGTTTCATGTCCTCTTCCTTCTTCTCATATCTCCTGTTAGATCTGTATTGTGTCATGTACTGTATAGTATAGAGCTGATCTGATCAAATAAAGTCCACCATCCATGAAAAATAAACTAGCATGCAAATGAATGAATGAATGAATGAATGAATGAATAAATAAACATCATTCACATTGATCCTGGAAGACATGTGGTTTTGGTTAAATGTCACAGCATTTGTTTTTTTTTTACTGAGTACCAGAGAAATTATTATTATTATTATTGCTAACTCAGTGTATCCATTACATTACACACGCACACACACACTCAGACAGGTACACGCTCAGACAGGTTGAATGCACAGACAGAGCTGATGTTTGTGCCATTTTCATTTTTGTTAGCACTTCCCGTTCAGCAAGCTGAAACTGGAGGGGTGAAAAGTTTGGCCTGTGCCCTGCGGTTAAAGCTTGACATGCTGCTTCTCTTTTTTTCTCAGCGCCCACTTCCTGCGAAATGAGGTAAAGAGCTTCTCTCAAATCAACTACACAGCTCTTTCTCTTCCAGGCTTTTTAATAAGGACAGGAGGCTAAAGGCCAAGTGGCACCCTTCTCCCTACACAAGTGAACTATATGGAGTATGAATGATATAACCTGGTGGCTGTAACACACTCTATAGTGCAGTTTTGCCCATTCAGATCCATTCTCCCTGTATAACTGCACGGCACAGGGTATAAAAATGGCACTAAAACTTACAGCTCATTTCCTTATAAAACTGCACACACTGTACCCGAGACTACGCTTTTTTTTTCTTTTTTTTTTTAAGCAAAGGATCATCACACCAGATATTGACTGTGTTTCATTTAGTACTATTTGCTGCTCTTTTTTTTAATGTAGAAACATTTAATTTCATTATTTTTGGAGGCATCTTTGCTCTACAGCATCTCTTAGGATGTGTCTAAGACTTTTGGACAATACATTCAGCTCCCTTCTCACACTCCACAGGACATGAAATAATCTTTCCTACACCCTACATAGAGCACTGTATATCCAATAGGGAGCCGTTTGGTATTAATTTCCCTTCTTTTATATGTAAATGCCCTATGTAGGGTATGACATAATGACTCTAACACACTATGTAGTCCACTGTAATTCGAGTAGAGAGCTACTCTCTACTCCACTTCCCTTCCCTTCTCTTAATACAAATGCACTACATGAAATAATGGCTTACACATATTATGTAGTTGATAATATACCCAATAGAGAACTATTTGAGATTTTTACCCCTACTTCTTACAAGTACACTGTACATAGTACAATACGTCCAATAGGGAGCCATTTGGTTCTTCTTTCTGCGTAAATGCAATACATATTATGGCATAATGGCTATAGCACACTATGTAGTACACTATATGTAGGGGATCCATTTGGCCTTCAGACCCAATCTCCATGTGTACATGGTATAAAATGGCTCCTACACACTATGCAGTGCACTATTTGTGTAATATGTCTATTCTCATTATGTAATTGCAGTACACAGGGTATAAAAGTCTCTCTTACACTTTATGTAGTTAACAGGATACCCAATAGAGAGCTATTTGGGTTTTACCTTCCTACTCATTACAAGTACACTACACAGGGTACATAATAATATTTTCTACACCCTATGTAGTGTATTGTGTGTAGTAGGAAGCCGTTTGGAGTGTTAGTAATTACCAACACACCATGTAGTGCACTATATGTCCCGTAGGGATCCATTTGGCCTTCAGATCTACTACACTTATCTAATATATCTATTCTCATTATGTAGCTGCAATACAAAGGGTATAAAAATGGCATCTACACACTATGTAGTTGACAGTATAGTCAATAGAGATCCATTTGGGACCCCACCCCCACCCAGTACCTACAAGTAAACTACATAGTAAATGAAATAATGTTGTCTACAGCTTACATAGTGTAGTAGGGAGCCGTTCGGGGTTCTGTTCCCTTTTTTCTCTGTCATAGTGTATGACATATGAGCTCTAACACACCATGTAACGCACCATATGCCCAGTAATGCAAGTGCACTACACAGGATATGAAATAATGGCATATACTTCCTATGTAGCTGACAGTATATTCAACAGAGAGCCATTTGGGATTTATATCCCTACTCCCTTCAAGTACATTACATAGAGAAAATAATGTTTCCTACACCCTACATAGTGCATTGTATATCCAGTAGATAGCCATTTGGTATTCAGTTCCCTTATTTCTATGTAAATGCACTACATAGGGTGTGTCATAATGACTCTAACACACTATATAATGCACTAGGTTTCTAATACGTCCATTCTCCTCAAGTAACTTCACTACAGGGTAAAAAAAAGTGGCTTCTACACACTGCACTTGATAGTCACTACATACATGAAATAATGCTCACACCCTATATAGTGCATTGTATATCCAATAGATAGCCATTTAGTATTCACTTCCCTTTTTTCTGTGTCACTGCACTACACAAAGTGCACTATATTATACGATACTGTATATTGACTCAGGAGCTATTTAATACAAATACACTATATATGGTATGAAACAATGCCTTGTATGCAGTTGATGCACTATGTAGTGGATTACACAGTATGTCCTTTAGGGAGCCATCTTGCATCCTACTTTCTATAAAGGTTCAGTGCATAGAGTATGAAATAATGGCTTATAATGGCATTAGGGATACGGATCCTACCTGAAGTGCACTACAGTGTAGGGTAGGACACAATCTAGTGCACTATATTTACAGTCTTCTCCCTACACAAGTTCACTACATACACTGTATTACCAAAAGTTTTGGGACACCCCTCCAAATCATTGAATTCAGGTGTTCCAGTCACTTCCATGGCCACAGGTGTATAAAA
>CM075010.1:2418223-2429417 GCA_037576675.1 Pangasius sanitwongsei
ACATTTAATTTAATTATTTTTGAAGGCGTCTTTGCTCTACAGCATTTCTTTGCATGTGCCTAAGACTTTTGCACAGTGCTGTACATCTGTCCATGTGACTCCTAACCGGCTGATTGTACCCCCGTCTCTGTGCAGTTTACCTGCCGTCTTCCAGTTGTTACCAGACCTCAGTTACTTGATTTTGGTAATTCCTGCTCTCCAGAAGTGCTGTCAGATGTATGTGGTATGATAGCGTTCTGGACTGGATAAGCGGTTTGTGGAACAGCGGCTCTTCTCAGCTTTTCTCCAGCCTCTGTGCTCTCTACAGTTGGATGGTTTTGACCCGAGAGGATGGGTAGAGGATCAGATAGAGAACAGAGGCATGAGTCCAGTCCTGTCCAGTCTAGACTTCCTAGAATCCTCTTCTAGATTTCCTTGATCAGTGTCTTTGGGGGTTCGAGAAGAGTGAGATGATACCACAGCATGAAGACGATCAGTTTGTTGTTGACTTTGTACCTTCCCCCCTGTAGAACAACTGGGACAGGACACTGAGACAACTTGGCACTCACCTTCTCCACTAACTTCTCCCAGTTCTTGTTTTGAAAGTCTACTGTTCCTAAAAACACTCCAGTCCAGCTTTTCCCCACTGGAGACTGTTCTCTCACATTTGTCCAGTTGACATGTGCTGAAGAAGCTCCTACATCAATGGTTAGGTTATGGATCAGAGCTTGAACGTCACCTTGGTTCTTGATTCATCTGGGTTCAACATTCTTCAGGTTCTGGTGTTTTCCTTTTCTCGGGAGATTGAAGAAAAAGGCACTAGATGCATTCATGTCCTTAATGCTGGAGATGTGAGATCTTATTAGGGCTGCTTTGGCTTGTTCATGAAGGAATGAACTCCAAGCCTTTCTCCTTCCTTCCAGTAGATTGCCCATGCCAATGTTGTTCCTGCTGAACATTTTATTTCAACTAAGTTTATTTCTTGAACTTTACCCTTTATTGTCCCTGATGGTGTTCTGTGTATTTCTGATGAAACTCTTTAATTTGTGCTTTTCCCCAATTTCCACCAAGAAAACAGACTGTTTTTATCCACTCTTCCCAAAAAAAACCCCAATTTATTTCACAAAACTCCTCACTCTGAAGTTTTATATCCAGTTTTGCATTAAGTTGACAGTATAATCTGTGTTTTTTGGCATCAGACATCATCAGATCTTTTGAGACTAGGCGATGATCTGAAAAACCCGTGGGGAACATGACTGCTTTAAAAACTCTTCTTCTGTTTGTTTTAGTGATGTAGAACCTGTCCAGTCTCGCTGCAGTGATCATTGTATCACTAACTTTAACCCGGGTGTTTTGTTTTAAGCCCCGATTTTCCTCCCTTCACGCCATGTCAACCCAGCCACACTGACAGATGAGCCCATCAAGTGCATTAGCGGTGTGGGTGTGGGTGTGGGTGTGGTTCCTCCCTGTTTCTGTTTAAAGTGAAGCCTGTAGTGCATTCCAGTCCCCTCCCATTACCGCTATGGATCTACTGCTGCTCTGTTGTAGCGATTTTCTTTATTTCGTCAAAGAGCTGTACCCTCTCACTGCCGTCACTGGTGGCGTGAACGTTTACAAAGCTAAACTCTGTCCTCTTTATTTCCCCACACTGACATTAGACCCGTGACTAAGAGAGGACTTCCCTAACTTTGCTAGATGGTTCTTTAAACAGTATCTCTTTTTTTTTAGTCTAGTTCATCTTATTTTACTGCTACAGATGCTATCAATTGGTCAACATCTGGGGGGAAAAAATCCTTGTTGTGATTGTGCTTCAAATAAAGATTCAGAGCACTGAGGAAAAAAGTTTTCAGAAATAGAACATCATTCGCTCTCATGCCATACCCCACACTCTCACCCACCACCTCCCAGCATGCACCAGAGCGAGAGAGAGAGATAGATAGAATGAGAGACCAGGGAGAGAGAGAGAGAGAGAGAGAGAAAGAGGAGTGAGAGACAGAGATGAGTGAGAGACAGCCAGGGACAGAGAGAGACAGGGAGAGAGATGAGTGAGCGACAGAGAGAGGGGGAGAGAGAGAGAGAGAGACCAGGGAGAGAAAGGGAGGGAGAGAGAGAGAGGATTGAGAGACAGAGATAAGTGAGAGACAGCCAGGGACAGAGAGAGACAGGGAGAGAGATGAGTGAGCGAGAGAGAGAGAGAGAGAGAGAGAGGGACAAAAAGAAAGACAGTAAGGGAAAGGGAGAAAGATGAGTGAGTGAGAGACAAGTGAAAGAGGCAGTGAGGGACAGAGAGACAGGGTAGGAGATAGTGATGGACAGAGTGAGAGAAGTAAGAGATGAGTGAGAGACAGAGTGCGAAAGACTGCAAGGGATACGTTAGAGAGAGAGAGAGAGAGAGAGACAGAGAGACAAGTAAGAAACGAGTGATGGATGCGAAGCGACGGAGAGAGAGAGACAGTGAGGAACAGGGAGAGAGAGAAGTGGTACTGAATGTGTGGAGAGAGATGAGTGTGGGAGAGAGAGAGAATGACAGAGCAGTGAGAATGATAGAAATAATGCAGAGTAGGTGGAGGGAATGAGAGGAAGACAGATAACTGAATAAAATGAGTGGGATAAGAGTTAGGAATGGTCCGGACTGTTGAATAAATAGAGAGAGAGAGAGAGAGAGAAAGAAAGAGACAAATAGAAACGGAGGAGAGTGAGACAGAAAGAGAGACAGAGGAGAGTGAGACAGAAAGAGAGACAGAGGAGAGTGAGACGGATTGGAGGATTGAGGGAGAGAGAGAAATAGAGTGGCAGAGTTTCACCAGCGCTGTTTTGCAACGCTGTAATTTCTCTTTTTCGTGTTGTACTCTGGAAGGTCTGCAGTGAAATAACGCAATGCAGATACACGTCCTGCTGTGACCTTACAGGAATACACACACACACACACACACACACACACACACTCTCTCTCTCGCTCTCTCTCTCTCTCGGCATGTGTGTGTACATAATGGCTCAGAAGTGCCCCGTGCGCGCAAGATTTTGACACAGATTTTGACACAACTTCAGCAGCACTCGCAGACAGACTGGTTTACACAAACACACACACACAAACACACACACACAAACACACACACACACAAAGTTTTGACCCCTGAAATATTTTTCTTCCTGTGCTCTGTACTCGGGTTTAGCGCTGAATTAGCATTTCCATGCATCACTGTTTCTGTGTTTCTGACAAGTTGATTTCCTTTGATTGGGTGTGGCACACACACACACAGACACACACACACACACACAGACACACAGACACAGACACACACACACACACAGACATAGACATAGACACAGACATAGACACAGACATAGACACAGACACACACACAGACATAGACACACACACACACACACAGAGCCACTTTCACAGAATGATTACTGTGATCACACTGAATAGAAGAAAAACTATTTTAAAGTACAATAAGTATTCTTTCCTGTGGTGTCTGTGTGTCTGTGTGTCTGTGTGTCTGTGTGTGTGTGTGTGTGTGTGTGTGTGTAGGTGTCCTCCGGGTTACCTGGGCGAGTACTGCCACCATAAGGACCTGTGCCAGCCGGATTATTGTATGAATGGAGGGAGCTGTAGGATGGCGAGCAGCGGCCCGCCCGGTAGCCCTGTGTGTGTGTGTCCGCTCGGGTTCTCCGGTTCTCGCTGCGACGTGCAGAACGACTCGCCATGTTACCCCAAGAACCCCTGCAGCAATGGGGGCACCTGCTCCCTCCTGCCCCATGACCGGTACACCTGCCAGTGTGCTCCTGGATGGAAAGGTATATATCACCGGCATATACCTCATATATCTCATCTCTCTGTCTGTCCTTCTGTCTCTCTGTTTCTCTCTCTCTCTGTCCTTCTGTCTCTCTGTCCTTCTGTCTCTCTGTTTCTCTCTCTCTCTCTGTCCTTCTGTCTCTCTGTCCTTCTGTCTCTCTGTCCTTCTCTCTCTCTGTCCTTCTGTCTGTCTCTCTTTGTTTCTGTCCTTCTTTCCCTCTGTCCTTCTGACTGTCTCTCTGTCTGTCTCTTTCTTTCTTTCTGTCCTTCTTTCCCTCTATCATTCTGTCTCTGTTTCTCTCTCTCTGTCCTTCTGTCTGTCTCTCTGTTCCTCTGTCTCTCTTTCTTTCTGTCCTTCTTTCCCTCTATCCTTCTGTCTGTCTGTTTCTCTCTCTCTATCCTTCTGTCTGTCTCTCTGTCCTTCTGTCTCTCTTTCTTTCTTTCTTTCTTTCTTTCTGTCCTTCTTTCCCTCTATTCTTCTGTCTCTGTGTCTCTCTGTCTATCCTTCTCTCTCTCGGTCTGTCTTTCTGTCTCTTCCCCTCTGTCCGTCTGTTCTTTTCTGTCTCTCTGTCTGTTCCCTTTTGTGTCTGTCTTTCCTCTTTGTCATTCTGTTCTTCCCGTCTGTTCCTCCCAAATATAAATAGATGCATTTATTATAAATAAATGGTATAAACAAAATGGTTGAGTCGCAAAGCAAACACTGTGTGACGTACTTAAACAGGACGCTGAAGATTTTTGTAGCCATTTTGAATTTTGTTCATTATTCGTAGTGTGGATTTTTGCCAGTGTCTTTATTTTTTATTTTTATCCCTGTGGACATCTTGCGTAATTTTTGCCATATTTAAGCAAACTCGTCTCTCCCAGGTGTGCGGTGTGAACTAGTGGACAGCTGCGTCTCCTCTCCGTGCGCCAACGGCGGAACCTGCACGTCTCTTTCTGACGGCGCGTTCTCCTGCACGTGTCCTTCCGGCTACGACGGGGCTCGCTGCCTGAGCGACGTGGACGAGTGCGCGCAGGAGCCGTCGCCGTGCCGTAACGGCGGCGTGTGCGTGAACGCCCCTGGCTCGTACCGTTGCAGCTGCGCCGCCGGGTTTACGGGCTTCAACTGTGAAAAGGTGTACGTCCCCTGTTCTCCGTCTCCCTGCATGAACGGTGGAACCTGCAGACAGACATCTGAGACCAGCTACTGGTGCCACTGTCTTCCAGGTGAGAGAGAGAGAGAGAGAGAGAGATGGGGGTTAAACAGGTTATTGATATGATTACAGAGAGGATTAGTGTCACGGATCGAGGACGTTGTACTCGACGGTTTTGTTAACAATAGGAAAGTTGACCGCACAATAGACAAACAAATCAAAAACAAAATCCAAAATCTACAACACGTGAAACCAGAAAGCAGAAATGAACAAGAGCTCGATAACATGCACACAGAATCAGGTTTCTTGTGATCGTTTGGGACACAAAGGCCGCGTCGCTAGAAATCTAGAGCTTTGTGTGGTTTTTTTTTTTTTTTTTTTCCCTTCTGTCGCTCTTCGGTTTAAAGCTTTAAGCTTGTTTTAAAGGCAGAATTAAAAACGAATGAGACTGAAACTGAGACGATCTGCAGCTCAACAATCTCTGAAACACACATTCATTCACACCGATACTTGGATTATTAACGTTATTTCTAAAAAAAATTCAGTATTGTTTACAGTCAGGCTGCGTTGTGCTTTCTTTAATATGCAGCTGAGCTCTTTAAAAACCAGTCTCAGAGATTACAGGAAGATTTCTGTGGGTGTTTAAATTACAGCTAAATGGAGTTACAGCTAAATTACAGCTAAATTACAGTTAAATGGAGGGTGCTAGCATTTTTTAGCAGTGATTTGTCGTCGTCGTTCCTGACAAGGAGAAAGAAAGCTTGGGTCCTGTATCTGCAAAACCGTCTTCAGAACGAGCCCTCGCCCTTTTCAAGGATCTGTAATGAATTGTTTTGTTTTTTTTTTGTTTGTTTTTTTTTTACAGATGATGAACAAACACCATGAATAAAACGCTACCTTTGATCGTGACACAACTGAACCCGATACGGTTCGCCGGTTTGTTTTAACAACGTTTAACATGTTTAACACGTTGCAGTGTCAAAGCCGTTCCTACGAGAGAGAGAGAGAGAGGAAAAAGGAAGGGGGAAGAAGAAAAAAATTAAAACAGGAGAGAAAAGAGACAATAATAATAATAATAATAACAATTAAAACTCACTCCTAAGAGACAAAGAGGAAAAAAAGAGAGGGAAAGTTATGGAAGAGAAAGGAAAAAATTATTATTATTATTATTATTATTATTATGTTATAATTCAAGCGACTTCTAAGAAAAGGAAGGAAAAAAGAAAAAACTGTTAAAGTTGCTACTATGAGTAGGGGGGAAGAAAATAAATTAAAAAAGAAAATAGAAAACACATTTATTATTATTATTATTAGTGGTAGTAGTTTCAGTATTATTACATTTATTAGTACTAGTTGTATTTTCACTAGTAGTTTCGGTATTTTTATTTAGTCGTAGTTTCAGTATTATTGATTTTATTAGTAGCAGTAGTATTTTTAGCAGGAGTAGAGTGATGACCCAGCCTTAGTGTGTTTTATTTTTGTATTTTGTTTTCTTGTTTCCTTTTATGTTGGTGTGTAAACTGACCCAGAGTATGAAGAAGGTGCTACATAATTTTTTTTTTTTTTCTCTCCTGTATTATTGTTGTTATTAGTGCTCACATTCTAACCTCACTTCCTTCTCCCTTTATCTCGGCGCTGAATGTGTCACTCGTGTGTTTGGAGTTCAAACACAGAAATTCCTCTTCCGAGTTTCGAGTTTAAAGGCGAGTACGTTGGCACAACAAGGCAGCAAGCCGTGACCGGCGTCTCCCCCGAGGCCGAGAACCCAAGCTGTGGGAAAGCGATTTACACAAAAAAAAAAGAGAAGAAAAAAAGCGAGAGAAAGTGATGAGTGTTTAATAAAGTGTGATTATGATTAGGATCTGAGAGAGAGAGAGAGAGACAGGGAGATGAGATAATAAACCACTGAAATGTAGGAGTCAGTTTCAGGATTTGGATTTGATGTGATTTATTTCTGTAATAAATTAACGCCCGTTTCCGTTCCTCCGTCTGCGTCTGCGGTCAGGTTTTAACGGCACAAACTGCGAGGTGAACATCGACGACTGTCCGGATCATCAGTGTCAGAACGGAGGAACCTGCATGGACGGAGTGAACACCTACAACTGCCAGTGTCCGCCCGAGTGGACCGGTACGAGCCTGCAGGATTTTTATTCTTTTCCATTTAGTGTGTGTGTGTGAGAGTAAAAGAGAGGGAAAGAAATGAACACAGGTGTGTGTGACTGACTGACGGAGGGGATGATTGACAGATTCATTACCTGTGTCTTGTTAAGCCCTTTTTTTTTTTTTTTTTTTTTTTGACATTCCTTCAGGTCAGTTTTGCACGGACGACGTGGACGAGTGTCGCCTGCAGCCCAACACCTGTCAGAACGGCGGCACGTGCAGCAACACGCCCGGCGGCTACACCTGCGTGTGCGTGAACGGCTGGAGCGGCCTGGACTGCTCGGAGAACATCGACGACTGCGCTGCCGGACCCTGCTCGGCCGGCTCCACCTGCATCGACCGCGTCGCGTCCTTCTTCTGCAACTGCCCCTTCGGCAAGACCGGTGAGCCTACTCAGGGTCCGGATCGGAGTCAGATTGATCCGTCCGGTTCGGTTCGGTTCACGCATTATTACTTTATAGAATCAAAAACATTGCTCGTAGAACTCTTTCATTCACTGCTCAGAAATACAGCCATGTAGAAATCAAGCAAAGCAAGTGCTTGTAGAAATCGCAAACATCACTCAAGCGTGGAGAGCCGGCGCTCAGTAAATGATTCGATAATTATATGAATAACTTTAAAATAGTGTGCATCACGTTTTCTCTTTTTTCGGTGGTCCAGATTCCTAGAACACATAGCAGCGCTACAACGGGGCGTGACTCCTGTGCTTGATTCACTTAGATGCTCTCTCGGACCCGAGCGTGATTCTCTGGGGTTCTCCGGAACGACGTGTCCGTTTCCTCTCTATCATGTTTCGTTTATCCACGTTTTTGCGCCACAGTTGTCGTTCTCGGCTGTGGTGTTGAAAAAAAGCACGGGTGTTTTTGACTCGTAGGCACGGGCGTATCTTACGATCGTACCCGAAGAGGCGTGCTGAAATGTGGGAAATCCTGCACATGGTCAAATTTTGACATTTTCTACAGTTTTGAAGGATAAAGGCTTTCGTCATGAAGCGAAACATGTTTCTGTTTCTCATGCGTCTCAACCTGAAGTAAAGTTCTAGCATTTTAACGTCCATCAAAAGTGAAAAAGGGCGACATTTTACACGTCTTTTACGCACGTTAACTGCACACAAACGCCAAGGCGAGGTTAGAAAATAGCCATTTCGCTTCGGTAAAATTTATTTATCTTTTTCTGAAGTAGTGTATTTTCAGCAGATTTTGCTCAAAGCAAGATTTTTATTTTTAAACGGTCATTTTTGGCCGTTTCCAGTGACATCTGATGGGTTTTCCCAGACCGCCACACACACACACACACCTATCAATTCATATCATAGCTTAGCAATCTAGCTTGCATTCGCAGTGAGGATTTAAAAAAATTCAATAGAATAGAAATCCTCAAAGTTCGTACTAACTAGCTGTTTAAAATAATATTTGAAATATGTACTTTATGAATGAAAATGCCGCGCTTCTTCCTAATCAAAGCCTTCCATATATGGACTGTGCTGCATTTCTTTCTGTTGTTTTATAGACACGCCCCCTCAGTGCTGCTTTTATTCTCATGTCGCATGTTTTTGATTATGATGGAGAAACTTATCCTGCTAAAGCATTAGACTGTTGCACTAACAGGAAAAAACATCCCTATAAGCAATTTAAGCAAATTACTAGTATATATTACTAAGATGTATATATTAGGGGGGAAAAAAATTGAACGTTTTGGAGATGTACCGAGTTAGATTTTATAGTTTGTTACTTCTGGGAAAGTTTTTTGATCACAAATTCAATCGTGATCATCCAGGTAAATGCTCTCTAAGACCATATATGTTCCCAGCAGCAGAGTCTTAGATTGTTGGCGACAAACATCGGTGTGTTTTTGGTTCTGCGTCTTCCCACACACTATTTCCTTTTCTAAACTTCGCTTGATTACGGGGAAAAAAATGCTTGGTTTTTTTTTTTTTAAGAGGGTGGAATTTCTACGAGGTCAAGGTTATGTGTAGGAACTTCTTAGAAATCTTTTATGAAATTTGGGCTGCTTGCTTTGTTGCTTTATCAGCGAGCAAGAGCGCTGTTTCGTCTTTAGACATCGCCAGGGCTTCTCCGTTAGCAAGAGTCGGTAAAAGCCTCTCGTTAAAACTTTTTGCTGTTCTTCAGTATTTAGCTAGCTCGCGGCGGGGGTGTGGCATGGCGCATCTCGAACGCCGTTGGCTGTTGTGTCGATCGATCGACGTTACTCTGACTTTCAGAAGCAAATGTGTCAAATCGGTGCACAGCTCATATTTTAAGGAATGCTCATTGCGTCCAAATTCGCAAACGTGAAAAAGAAAAAAGTGTAGAAATGTACCAAAACGGAGCTCTGTGGCGTAACGAGGCCAGCTCGGGCTTGTTCTCTAATAGATGTTCTCACTGATAGGACTGAGTGACTTCACGCTGTACCATGACTGTGGTGTGTGTGTGTGTGTGTGTGTGTGTGTGTGTGTGTTCCTCATGCAGGTTTGCTGTGTCACATCGACGATGCGTGTATTAGTAACCCATGCAGGGCGGGATCTCAGTGCGACACCAATCCCGTGAACGGAAAATTCAACTGCAACTGTCCTTTCGGATACAAAGGCAACACCTGCAACGAAGACGTCAACGAGTGCACCATCCGTAAGGGCAAAGAGTTCCGCTATATCTTTCTGTCTCACTCTTTCAGCCCGGCACTTTATCTCATTATTATTTTCTTCGAAACGCTGTCCTTCCTGTTATCTCCTTCTCTCTCTCTCTCTCTTTCTCTTTCTCTTTCTCACTACTAATCAACATCTCAGCCGTCTTCGAAAGCTTAGTGCCTTACGCGTATCGAGGTATCTTCGATCTCCCTATTAACCCCACGCAGTCAGATGCAGGAGAGATAAAGGCTTCCTGTAGCACATTGCTTTCCATTTAAGGAATAATCAATCATCTAGAGCATGTGTGCAAGTTTCACAGGCAAGAATATTAACATGCTTCCCTGAACTGAGGAGAAAAAAAAAAACCCGTCCTGTTTATGACAGATTCGCTAATAATGAACTGATAAAGGCGAAGAGCTGTTCACTTTTAAAATATGAAGTCGGAAAGGTCTGATGTGAACAGCGAAGTTTCTATCAAAGCGGTTCTTATGGAGTTTTATCCAAAAAAAAAAACCCCAAAAAAACCAAAACAGGTAACTTCTAACTTTTGCATGAGGACAAAAAATAAGTTTCATATCTGAAAGGAGGAATTATGGAGATTTATTTGAATTCTAGATGCTGATTGGTCGATTAATTTTTCTGTAACAGCAGCTTTGGCAGTCGTTTGCAGCATTAGCTTTTTCTAATACGTTATCGTTTCTATGGTAACAGCTCTTTCAATGAAATGACCTGGAGCACGTTGTTCTTTATTTAAATTTAAAGTGAAGTAAACAACCAGTACAGATAAATGTTTAAATTCTAATCTGTGTTAATCGCACGCTTATTTACACACTTTTAGTTCTGGAGAAAAGTAAAAGAAGCTTTTCACCCTCAGCAATTTCTCTCTTTTATTTATTTATTTTATTTTATTTTATTTATTTTTTTTTAGACTATTGTTGATTGATTGTCTCCTGTGTGTGTTTTAGCGGGGCCGAACCCGTGTGAGCACGGCGGCACGTGCGAGAACACGGCCGGCTCGTTCATTTGCAAGTGCGCACGTGGGTACACGGGTCCCCGGTGCGAGCAGGATGTGAACGAGTGCGGCTCGAACCCCTGCCAGAATGATGCCACCTGTCTGGATCAGATCGGCGATTACACCTGCATCTGCATGCCAGGTGAGAAACACACACACACACACACACACACACACATACACACACACACACACATACACTCATATACATATTGCCACATATAATTGCTTGTTATTTTAAACACTGACCTCTGCCTGTCCTCGTGTGTTTCTGTGTGTGTTTCTGTGTTTCTGTGTGTGTTTCTGTGTATGTGTGTGTGTGTTCTGTGTGTGTGTTTCTGTGTATGTGTGTGTGTGTTTCTGTGTATGTGTGTGTGTGTTTCTGTGTATGTGTGTGTGTGTTTCTGTGTATGTGTGTGTTTCTGTGTATGTGTGTGTGTGTTTCTGTGTATGTGTGTGTGTGTTTCTGTGTATGTGTGTGTTTCTGT
>CM075010.1:2432416-2444926 GCA_037576675.1 Pangasius sanitwongsei
CACATGCATGCATACACACCTACGCTCATGCACACTCAAATGTGTACACACACACACACACATACACACACACACACCCTCGCTCTGTCTCTCTTTCTCACACACACACACACACACACACACCCTCGCTCTGTCTCACACACACACTCTCACACACACACACACACACCCTCGCTCTCTCTCTCTCTCTCACACACACACTCTCTCACACACACACACACACCCTTGCGCTCTCTCTCTCTCTCTCTCACACACACACTCACACACACACAAACACACACACACACCCTCGCTCTGTCTCTCTCACACACACACACACACCCTCGCTCTCTCTCTCTCACACACACACACACACACCCTCGCTCTCTCTCACACACACACACACACACACACACTTGCTTTTCCTCTTTCTGCCTTATCCATCTCTCTTTCTCTCTCTTTATCTCTTTTCTTTTCTTCTTTTCTCCGTTTGTGTGTTTTTGCCCTTTTAATTTTTCATACTTTCCCTCTCTCTCTATCCTTCCTTTGTTCTCTCTTCATCTCACATCTCTTTCTCTCTTCCTCCTTCTCTCAATCCGTCCTGCCTCTCTGTCTCTTCCTTTCATTTCTTGTCCTTCGTCTTTAATCTTTTCCATCTCTCACTTTTCTTTTTCTCTCTATGCCTCTTTCTTGCTCCCTTTCTCCTTTCTTCTGTTCTCTCTGTTCTTTGCCTTTTTTTATTTTTCATATATTTCATTTTCATTTTTCTATCCTTTTCTCATTCTACTTTCATCTTATCTTTCTTATTCCTAATTTTCTCTTTCTTCCCTCTTTCTCTTTACTCATTTTCATATCTCGCTCTTTCTTCCTCTTTCAATGCCTCTTTCTCACTCCTCTTTTTCTTTCTTCTCTTTTTTGTCTTTTTCTGTCATTTTTATTTTTATACTTTCCTCTTTTATCTTTCCTTTGCTCTACTTTCATCTTACCCTCCCTGTTCCTGCATTTATTTCTTCTTCTGTCTCTCCCTCCATCCTCTATGTCTCTAACGCTTCCTGTACTTCTTTCTCTTTAATCTTTTCTGCTTTTCACTCTTTCTTCCTCTCTCAATGCCTCTTTCTAACTCCTTTCCTTTTTTTCATTCTCTGTCTTTTTCTATCCTTCTTATTTTCTCTCCATCCTTCTCTCTTCGTTCTTCTTAACTTCACCTCTCCTTCATTTCTTTCTCTCTTCCTCTGTCTCTCTTACTCCATCTCTCTCTTCCATATTTCTCTTTAATCATTTCCCTCTCTACCGTATGTCCTTTATCTCTATCCGTCCTTCGCTCTCCTTTCATCTTACATCTCTCTGTCTCTCTCTCACTCCATCACTTTCACTTTCTGTCCTTCTTTGTCTTTAACCTTTCTTCCCTCACTCTTTTTCCTCGCTCTATGCCTTGTTCTCCTTTTCTCTTTCCATCTCTCTCACACTCATCTCCATTCCCCTGATTCTTCTTCTTTTCCCATCTTCCTCTCTCTCTCCACCTCCACCTCCTCTCATTCTTCTCACTGTATTCTCTCTATCCTTGTCCCGTCCCCCGTGCCCGTGTCTCTCAGGCGAGCGGTGCAGCGTGGAGATAGACGAGTGCAGCTCGAACCCGTGTCTCAGCGGAGGGACGTGTGTGGATAAAGTAAACGGGTTTGAGTGTCAGTGTCCGGCGGGGACTCACGGCCTGCTCTGCCACTCCGGAGCGAACCACTGCACCCCGCAGCCCTGCCGCAAGGGAAAGTGCGAGGAGGTGCAGAACGGGTACGAGTCTGCCTTTTCTTTCCCTCCGTTCATTCCGCAGTTCTTCTGTAAACTCTCCTGAGAACGATTTACAAACAGCTTGACAAATGAGTCCCATTTATTTATTTATTTATTTAAGCTTCATTCTCTTCAGTTTACTAAAAGTGCTGTTGTGTGCATTTGCTTGTCGTGTGTGTGTGTGTGTGTGTGTGTGTGTGCGTGCGTGTGTGCGCGCGCGTGTGTGTGTGTAGGTACCGCTGTGTGTGTTTCCCTGGCTACGAGGGTCAGAACTGCGATCAGGAGAAGAACGAATGCGAGTCCAGCCCCTGTCAGCACGGAGGAACCTGCCTGGACGCTGTGAACAGCTACACCTGCAAGTGCCTGCTTGGCTACACTGGTGAGTGAGTGTGTGTGTGTGTGTGTGAACGAGTGTGTCTGTTAAACAGTGCACGTGTTAGTGTGACACTCTGTGAGCTTCTTTTTTTTTTTTCCTGATCACTATGATGCTGGTCTTCCATCCCTATAACATATTATAAGGCTAATAAATAAAAAAAAAAAAAAAAGGATGGATAAAACATCTATAAAACCTTTCTCTGTCTCCCTCTATCCGTCTCTATCTTTCTTTCTCTCCATCTCTCTCGTTCTCTCTCTTTCTCACTCTGTCTCTGTCTCTCACTCTCTTTATCCCCGTCTCTATCTGTCTCTCTCTTCTTTTCTTTCAATCCTCCTACTCTCTCTCTCTCTCTCTCTCAGGTGTGAATTGTGAGATCAACATTAACGAGTGTGAGTCGAACCCCTGTGAGAACAAGGGCACCTGCATCGATGGAATTAACAGCTACACCTGCCGCTGCCCTCTGCCTTACACAGGTATACACATACACACACTCTCTCTCTCTCTCTCTCTCTCTCTCTCGCTGCTTAAGAAAGTCTAGGGAGAACAAAAAGTACTAACATCCACAAACGTATCTGCTACGCCTCGTTGCACGTCTGTAGTAATCATGTTTGATTCACGCGGGATAAACGATCTCTGTAAACAGCATGGAGTGTCTTCACGTGTTCGCACGGTCGTCACAGCAAAAGATTCAAGTCCACGTCTGCGTATTAATATTAATGCAGACTGATTGTTTTAACGTTTGTTATATTCTTAAACTTAACTTCGGCTTCGGTTCGCTTTCGACGGGAGATGATGGCGAAAAAAAAATCGAGCTGCACGATGTCTTTATACTTAAGAAAACAAAAAAGGATGGAATATTTACAGGAATGTTTATTTGGATCAGGTACATGTTACCTAGGGTTACTTTTATAGCTTTTTTTTATACTAAGTAAAAGATGGTGTAATATTTCCCGACATGTCTGAGTAGGGCGTGACTAAAACCCCAGAGATTCACTGCTAATAATTGCATTACTCCATCTCCGCCGTGTAAAACTAATCCGAACATGGATTAAGACTGCTTAAGACTGACCGTTTCTTCCCTTTATTCAAAATGAGCTTTGGTGCCACGCCTCCTCCCCGAGTCTGATATATTTGTACGGATATATAATACTTAATACTAATAATATTTGCTGAGGAAGAACGTGATTTGGCTTCAAGATGTAGCGATCGTACAGGGTGTCATACGGAGTCAGAAACAGCTTTGCTATAGTCTTAGAACAAGCTATAGGTTTCCTTTCTTCTCACACCGATCCTTACTCTCTTATAGGGAGGCACTGTGAGGATGAGTTAGTGCCGTGTGCGACTCAGCCGTGTCAGAGAGGAGGCGTGTGTCAGCCGTCGCTGGATTATACCTCCTACTCCTGCAAGTGCCCCAGTGGTTGGCAAGGTGAGTGTGCAGAATTTGATGGAAAATATTCTTCCTGAGTGGCTTTTTAGTAGATATTAAAGTGTGTGTGTGTGTGTGTGTGTGTGTGTAGGAACCCACTGTACGGAGGACGTGGACGAATGCAAGAAGAACCCGTGTCAGAACGGCGCTCACTGTCAGAACACTCAGGGAAGCTACAAGTGCAGCTGCCAGCCCGGGTACAGCGGCGTGAACTGCCAGACTAACATTGACGACTGTAGCTCCAGTGAGTACACACGTGTGTATACACACACACACACACACACACACACACACACATAACGCCGTTAACCTAGCCTCTCCAAACCACAGCCCAAAAACCTCAAGCCGCTGCAGTTGTTTTGTATTAGATCCACCGCGATCACCTTTCAGAAGCCCGATTACACACCTGAGTAACCTTCTTTGGATAACATTCAAATTGTACCTGTGGATTTGATTGCCATGTTAACGATGTAATAAAGACTGGAGGTAAAAGGGGGTTTAGGAAAGGAGTGAGGTTCACATCAGGTGGTCTCAAGTGCTTTTTTTTTTTAGTCTCGGCTTAATCTGCAGCTGTTAACACGTTATACCACAGCGCTGGTGAATTCTTGATTCTGATTGGTCAGAAGGTGTTAACCAATGAATACAAGCTCATTCACGGGGGCTTGTACGGCAGACGTGCCACATACACGGATTAAAAACGTGTAAACATTGATAGGGTGAAGTTTTCTATGAGGAGATTATGGAGATTTTTTTTTTTTTTTCCTGATCAACTTCAAGAGAAAAATGAGAAGCTGGTGAAAGAACGACCGTTAAAGCTGCTGTAGTGTTAGCGATAACCGGTTTCGTACATTCAACAACATTTAATTGTAACTGTAAATGGATAAAATATGTGATGTGTTATTGTTTAATTAATAAAAAAAATTTAAATATTTGGGGATTTTCCTGTGGTATAAGAGGAATAAAACACTTCAGGACGTGCTGTTATAGGAAAATAATCAACGTTGTCTTGTGGTAACAGGAACTCTGCTTTGCTTCGGGTCGCATTGCACCATATTGCCGTTGATTATTTTCCTGTAACAGCACGCCCCATTGTGTTTTATTCCTTATCAAAGCATAATATATAAGTAATGTATTGTAAGTAATATATTCTTGATGGAACATATTTTCAGTAATGGAGCTAAAAACTTTGTGTGTGTGTGTGTTGTCTGTGTGTGATGCAATCTTTGTACTGCTGCGTCTTTTTTAAGACCCCTGTATCAACGGAGGCTCGTGCGTAGACAAAGTGGGCCGGTTCTCGTGCGAGTGCAGGCCGGGTTTCTACGGCGAGCGATGTGAGGAGGAGGTGGACGAGTGCGAGAGCTCCCCCTGCAGGCACGGAGGAACCTGCACGGACTTCGTCAACAGCTACACGTGCCAGTGTCAGCCCGGCTTCAACGGCATCAACTGCGAGCGCAACATCCCCGAATGCACGGAGACGTAAGCCCCGTTGAATTTCAATTCACACTGTAACGAGTATATTTTTTAATACTGTATCATCTATAACAAAATATACAGAACTTTTTCAAGATGCTCGGTAAAATTCACCTGCTAATTTCCTTATAATCTGCACAAATTGTACCTCAGACTACTGATGTTTATTAAAAAGCGAAGGGTTTTTACACCAGCAACTGACTTTACTTAGTTTATTACTGTTTTCTGCTCTTTATAGTGTTTTATTTTTTGTGTAGAAATGTTTAATTTCGTAATTTTTGAAGGCGTCTATGCCTCGCGGCATTTCTTTGCAAGTACTTGTGCACGGAACTGTGTGTATATTCGATGCTCATTGTGCAGCATTTTAACCGTAAACAAACATCTCGAGCTCACATCTGGATCTCTAAGATTGCATCGTCTTAAGAAATTTGTTCAAATTTAATATAATATAATATAAAAGCTCAGACTTCTTTTCTTATCTTTCCCTCCTAATGGGAATCCTAATATTTAATCTCAGGAGCATTAACGTTGCTCAGAAATGATGCATAATGTCAGAGTGGTGATTATATTTGCACAAAATTAATATAGTGTCACCATAGTGTTATTTATTATTATGAATATATTATTGTGTAATATAATATAAAGCACCAAAAACAGATTATAGAGCTGATGAGTACTTTTATGCCTGATACGTGTGCTTCGTTCCCTCTCTCTCTTTCTCTCTCTCTCTCTCTCTCTCTCTCTGTGCAGCTCATGTCTGAATAACGGCACATGTGTGGACGGTATAAACCGGTTCTCCTGCCGATGTCGTCCCGGATTCACCGGCTCGTTCTGCCAGTACGAGATTAACGAGTGTGAATCGCAGCCGTGCAGAAATGGAGGCACCTGCACCGACGGCCTGGGAACCTTCCACTGCACCTGTCCTATGGAGTACACTGGCCGAATCTGCCAGGTACACACACACACACACACACACACACACACACACACAGAATTATTCACTATGTATATCTTGCATACATGTGGTACACCTGATTGTGTTTTTGCGTGTGTTTGTAGTCGATGGCGGATCTGTGCAAAAACATCCAGTGTAAGAACGGCGGAGAGTGCGTGCAGCAGGAGACGGCGTGGCGCTGTCGCTGTCCTCCGGACTGGAGCGGCCTCTACTGTGACATCCCCAACATCTCCTGCCAGAACGCTGCCCACAAGAAAGGTCCGTCAGATGATCTAAAACTTTGTCTTGTCGGTTAGCGACAGGTTAACGTTAATCTCTCTCTGATAGCCGACGTTCTCCAACGAACACCATCGTTGTCCAGAAGACACAGGGTTGGAACCAAATGAGCAAATGCCGCCATTTTTGAACAAACGGTGACATCCTCCAACGTTGTCCAGTTAACACCCAACACCTCTAATATCGCTATTGAGCTCTAAAATGAGCTTTAAATTTGTTCAGTAAAATTATTAATCAGCCCCATAAACTCTTGGAAGTGAGAGAGGAGACTCCAGACACACTCAGACCTTTTTTTTTAACGTTGCTACGAGTTGTCACTCAGATAAGACCTCTGAGAAAAAGCCTGTGCTGTGCTGAGAATTAATGGCTAGGGTGTGTGTGTGTGTGTGTGTGTGATGTGTCATTTACTTTTCAGGTGTACCAATGGAGTGGCTGTGTGAAAACGGCGGAAAGTGTGTAAACAAGGATAACACACACTACTGCTCGTGTCGGGAGGGCTGGACGGGCAGCTACTGTGAGATGGGGATCGACGAGTGTCTGTCCAGTCCCTGCAGGAACGGAGGGACGTGTGTGGACTACCAGGGAGGATATGACTGCCAGGTAAAAAAAAAAAAAAGAAAAAAGAAAAGGAAAGAAAAACACTTCATACAGTTATGTGCCATTCGTGTTATCAGATCTCCATCAGTGTATTTAAATAATACTTAAACAACTTGTGTAACTTTCTATGACAAAAACGTAATGAGTTTGTTTTGATATGAATGTATGATGAGAGTCGTCTCTCTCTCTCTCTCTGTCATTCTTTTTTTCTTTTTGCCTCTCTCTTTCTGTCACTTTCTCTTTCTCTCTCTCTCTCTCTCTCTCTCTCTCTCTGTTTTTTTGTCTCTCTCTTTCTGTTGCATGCTCTCTCTCTCTCTCTCTCTCACTCGGGCTCTCTCTGTCTCTCTCTGTCGTTCTCTTTCTCTCTCGTTCTATCTGTCTGTCTCTCTCTCTCTCTGTCGTTCTCTTTCTCTTTTTGCCTCTCTTTCTGTGTGTCACTTTCTCTCTCTCTCTGTTTCTCTGTTTCTTTGTCTCTCTCTTTCTGTCACGTGCTCTCTCCCACTTGGGCTCTCTCTGTCTCTCTCTTTCTATCTGTCACTCTCTCTCTCTGTCTCTCTCTTTCTATCTGTCACTCTCTCTCTCTGTCGTTCTCTTTCTCTTGTTGCCACTCTCTCTTTCTGTGTGTCACTTTCTCTCTCGCGCGCTCTCTCTCTCTCTCGCTCACTTGGGCTCTCTCTGTCTCTCTCTCTCTTTCTATCTGTCTGTCTCTCTCTCTCTCACTCGGGCTCTCTCTCTCTCTCTCTCTCTCTCTGTCTCTCTCTCACACACACACTTGGGCTCTCTCGCTCGCTCTCTCTCTCTCTCTCTCTCTCTCTCTCAGTGTAAGCCTGGGTATCAGGGAGTGAACTGTGAGTACGATGTGAATGAGTGTCAGTCGAACCCGTGTCGTCATGGAGGCACCTGCATCAACCTGGTGAACCACTTCTACTGCTCCTGCCCACCTGGAACCAAAGGTACCAGACACACACAGGTGTTTCAGAGGGCGATAGTCATGTAGAGAATGTGTACAAAATACATAACAGAGCATCAGTCTGATACCAGGTATTAGCATGGGTTTCAATATTAACCAATCAGAATCAAGAATTCAGCAGTGCTGTGATATGAAGTGGGATCCGTGTTGAAAATGAAGACTGTCTGTCTATAATTGTTTTATTGATCTGTGTATCATTTTTGTCTCGTTCATTTTTCTAGCTTTTTTTTTTAATCGTTGTCTCTGTCTCTCAGGTCGGCAGTGCGAGGTGGACGTGGACGAGTGTTCCACCGAGTTCGGCCCGCCCTGTTTGAACGGCGGTCGCTGCGTGGACGGTATTGGTCACTACAAGTGTGTGTGTCCTCCCGGTTTTACCGGCGAGCGCTGCGAAGGCGACATTAACGAGTGCCGCCCGTATCCGTGCCACAAACCCGGCAGCCTCGACTGTGTCCAGCTAGCCAGCAGCTATCAGTGCCGCTGTCGCCTCGGTTACACCGGTGAGACCGATTTCACGTTTTATTTTTACATTTACTCTAGTTTAAATAGTAGTCATAAAAAAAAATAGTAGTCATTCACAGAGCAGGAGAAATTGGAAATATCCTTTTAGTTATTTCTGGAAAGTCTAACCATTTGATACAGCTTAGCTTCTGTCATGAAATGATCGCGTTGTTTAGCAGCAGCCAATGAAAATAGAGCAGAGGCGGGGCTTACTGCACCTTCAGTTTAATAATTAGCGCAAGTATGGTTTGTTTAGGTTCTTACTGAACTATTTTATCCATCTTTATTTTTCTATTTAATTATTTAATGTGACTGAAATGCACAACTATGTGACTTCATTGTTATTGTGTGTGTGTGTGTGTGTGTGTCCTGCAGGTCGTCTTTGTGAGTCGATGGTAGATCTTTGTCAGTCGAAACCTTGTCACAACGGAGGCAAGTGCTCCATGAACATGAGCTCAGTCCACGGATACAGCTGCACCTGTCTACTTGTAAGTCCGTGTGTGTGTGTGTGTGTGTGTGTGTGTGTGTGTGTGTCCTTAGAATCTATTCACAATTGCATCCAATAACAAGACTGTTTTAATAAAAGCAATCATGGTTTTGGGGGTCTCTGGGAATTAAATAATTTTTTCTGTCTTGCTCAGATTCTTGCTCTGCTTTTCTGTGTCCTCTGTAATAACGCATGCTTGTGTGTGTTATTTTTTTTTTTTTCTGCATGGTATAAAATGGCTTCCTCTCTAACCACTGCTTATTCTCTGCCTTTCCTCACGCCTGCACTAAAAGGGAGAGGGCCAACATAGATCAGGTAAAAAAAATAAAAAAATAGAGCTTTCTCTCTGAGTCTAAAACACTTTACACGCTCTGTTCCAGCTCCTCTTTGTTAGAGAGCTGAACTTTCCTGTGTGTGATTTCTGGAAGCTGTGTTTGTATCAGGTTGCTTGTATTTTAGTTATGAAATACTTTGTGTGTCTTGGAAAGGTGATATATAAAGGAAACTTGGCATTTCAAGAGTAAATAGATGTCTTCTTAGATAAGGAGTCAGTGTATACAGTGTAGTACAGTGTATGTGTGATGGCTAGGGGTGGGACGATATGGCAGAAATATCACGATATTCGAACACTTTTCTACGACATTTCTGCGTTTCTACACAGTATATAGGTTTTGTTAAAAAAAAAAAAAAAAAAAAAAAAAGCTGCCAGCAAAACTGTGAAAAACTGAAAAATTGTGAGTTTTATTTAATGTCAACAAAAATAAATTCTGAAAACTGAAAAGAAAAAATCGAATAATTCTATTAAAATTGTAGTAATACATTTTCAAAGTTTTTTTATTTATTTTTATTTATTTATTTATTTTTTTAACCAATTTTAAAAATCAGTCACTTTCAGTAAGAGTTTGTAATTGTTTTTTATTTTTATTTTTTTGGAAAAATAATAAAATGTTAGAAAAAGATAGGCGATATAATATCGGTATTGTGTTAAACTTTTCTGAGATATCGTGTGTATCATGATCTTTTTCTAACTTTTTTTTTTTTCTCTCTTTTTTTTTTTAAATACCTAAAAATTACAAACTGATTGGAAGCAGCTGATATGATGTTAAAGTTTAGTGCTTCTTTAAATAGTTTAAAATCCGCGTTTCTGCCTTTTTAGTGTTGATTTATTTCTGTAGATATTATTAAAGTATATAAAAGTAAATTGCAGCCCTGTTGTCTTTGTTAGTGTGTATCGTAGAAACGTCTTCTAGTATCGTGATGTGACATTTCAGTATCATATCGCCCCACTCCTAATATTCTGCGATCAGACGATATTAATCACAGTATCGATACTGTATCATCATCATCATCATCTTCATCTTCATCATCATCATATCGCTCCACCCTTAGTGGTGGCCTTGACTTGGTGAAATTTCCATTCTCTAATAACTATATGAACTGAATTTTTTTTTTTTTTTTTTTGCACTACAAATTTTTAATATTTTAACCCCCTGAAAAAAAAATGCATTTCTGCCTATCAGGGCTACACGGGCTCCAACTGCGGCGAGATCGAGGGCAACACCTGTGCCAACCTGCGCTGTCAGAACGGCGGACATTGCCAGACGTACCCCTCCGGCCGCCCGCAGTGCGTCTGCCCGTCCGGCTTCTCGGGCCCACAGTGCGAAAACGAAAAACCATCCTGCTCGTGCCAGAACGGAGGCGTGTGCATGAAAGACCTGCACAAACCTTACTCGTTCTCTTGCCACTGTCTGGTCGGCTACAGCGGCGAGCACTGCCAGAACAGAGACGGCTCCACGTCCTGCCCTTATTTGGAGTGTCAGGAGCGCCGTGGCGACAGGGTGTGTGACCCACAGTGTAAGACCGTGGAGTGCGACTGGGACGGAGGAGACTGCACGCTGCAGCGGCTCCGCCCGTGGGACAACTGCACGGCCTCTGTGCCGTGCTGGGAGTACTTTCATAACGGCCGCTGCGACCCCGAGTGTGACAACGCCGGCTGCCTCTTCGACAGCTTCGAGTGCCAGAAGAGCTCGCCGTCCACGCCTAGCGCGTGCAAGTACGTACCACGGCGCCACCCGGAGGTGCTCATTTTAAATGCGAAAATGTTGAGCCATGCACTCAAACAGTTTGAGCAGCAGATCAGCAGTGACAGATCTGTAAATGGTTTACAGTTTCAACTGAAATTAGACGAGCAATATGTATCAAGATTATATTAAAAAATTTACAGTTTTGTACTGTTTTTCTTTTTTTTTTTTCAGTGTACTGAATTTTTTTTTTAGTGGTATTTATGTGCCATCAAACCTACATGACTATGCTAGTAACACACGACCGTGCAATTCTTCCCTTTGTAGTTCCGTCTCAGAAATCAACAGTTTTAGAGCTTTATTTAAAAATAATTAGGACTGACGTATTCATAAGTGTTTAGCAAACACTAAACCTTTTGCATAAACTGTTATTGTTGGAGTTCAATAAGTTCTGCCCTTGGGCTTCAGTTATAAATGAGTTTATAGATTAATAAGGTTTTGCCTTCTTTCAGGAATTACAGGAATGTGTGTTAACACTCTTGTCCGTATTAATCATATGAAGTATTCCTGAAGTAATACTGAAGTATTCCTGCAACCATTTTAATTTTCCCAAGAGCGCTCTCATTGGCGCAACCAAAATATGGTACTGATATAGCTTTGTCTGTCTATCTGTCGCTCTCGCCTCCTCCTTTCGCAGGTATGACCTGTACTGCCGCGACCACTACCAGAACGGCCACTGTAACGAGGGCTGTAACACCGAGGCGTGCGGCTGGGACGGTTTGGATTGCTCCATCGACAAGCCGCCTCAGCTGGCGGAGGGCACGCTGGTCATCGTGGTGCTGCTGCAGCCCACAGAGCTGCTGGGAGATATGAAGGGCTTCCTGCGCTCACTGGGCATGCTGCTTCACACCAACCTGCGCCTCAAGCTCAACGAACAGCAGGAGCCCATGGTCTATCCGTATTACGGCGTCGAGCACGACGACTTGCACGCCGGCACCTCCGCCGCGAAACGACTCGGCAAGAGGGAGCTGGGGAAGGAGGTTATTGGGTACGATTGCTGAAACATTTACAGTTTAGCCAAAAAGGGTTTCTGTTTGAATCTAATGGGATGTTTTGCCGGTCCTGTCCAGGTCGAAGGTGCATCTGGAGATTGATAACCGTCAGTGCGCTCAGACGTCCAATGAATGTTTCTCCAGCACCGACCTGGCCGCCTCGTACCTGGCGGCCGAGTCCCTCAAAGCCGAGCTGCATTATCCCGTCTTCTCCGTGGACAGTATGTCAGGTCTCGGTTTTATTACTGTACTAATCTCATATGTTTGTTTTTGTTTATTTTGTTTGTCTTATTGAGAGTAATGATCTCTAGAAAAATACAGAACACTGTCATGAGAACACGAGCATTTTGTGTTTCAAAGACTACCACAATTATATCATATAACAGCAGCATTAATCATGCAGCATCATATGGTATAACAGCAGCAGCATTAATCATTCAGCATCATACGGTATAACAGCAGCAGCGTTAATCATTCTGCATCATACGGTATAACAGCAGCATTAATCATTCTGCATCATACGGTATAACAGCAGCATTAATCATTCAGCATCATACGGTATAACAGCAGCATTAATCATTCGGCATCATACGGTATAACAGCAGCAGCATTAATCATTCA
>CM075010.1:2444936-2465798 GCA_037576675.1 Pangasius sanitwongsei
TTCAGCATCATACGGTATAACAGCAGCATTAATCATTCGGCATCATACGGTATAACAGCAGCAGCATTAATCATTCACCATCATACGGTATAACAGCAGCAGCATTAATCATTCACCATCATACGGTATAACAGCAGCATTAATCATTCAGCATCATACGGTAGAGTTTTTTTAAAATATATAATTCTTGTGATTTTTTTGTCTATTAACCAAATGCATTTTTTTTTACATTATATTATTTTTTTTTGTTTGTTTTGTTTTTAATAATATTTTTAACATTTAATAACGTGGTTATATTGTGTATTTAGAGATAACATTTACTAAAATAAATAAATAAATAAATATACAGATTGTTCTTACGTTAATATTCTCTCCTCCAGGCGTTCCACCCCCCAAAGAGCCTGTTCATACGCTCCTCTACCTGGTCGCTGTGGCGGCCGCCATCATCCTGCTTATCCTGATTTTGGGCGTTTTGGTCGCCAAACGTAAACGCAAGCACGGCGTCCTCTGGCTGCCGGACGGCTTCCTGGCCAAGAAGGACAGCAAACGGAGAGAGCCTGTAGGCCAGGATGACTTCGGCATGAAGTGAGCTGGGGACGGATTTTTAATACGGTTATAGATTTTATTTATTTGTTTATTTTAGATTATAGGTTCTAGAGACCAACAGGAATAGCTGATAACTCCTCGATGTCATCCTAACACCAGTAGTATCCAACAAAGGAACCTTCTCAGGAATGCATGAACTTTTTCAGGAACGTTAGATGTGTTCCCACTGGAGGAACCACTGCCAGTTTTAGTTCCAGGTCCACAGTTTTTTAGTTCCAGCTCATAAATACGGGTACTTTTCTGCTGATTAGCAACTACTTGGGCGGAGCCTGATGTGCTGCATTTTCTGATTGGTCAGATGGGAGTTTCACTGTATGACCAACTCTTTTCACCTGAGTTTTAAATCAGAGTTAGCACAGCATGGCAGTCAAAGTGTAATATTTCTGACTTAGGACATCTTGTCCACTCTCATGTCGCATTGATTGGAAAAAAACTGACATGAAGGTTGGTTTAGATAGCCATGTTAATGTCAACGTCCTATTTGTACTACAAAGCAAAATAATTACATAATAAAGATTATGTTCATAAAGATTAATGTTCAGAATAAATCTGAACCATGCCATTTCTCCCTTCATTGCTTTTTTTTTTTTCCTGCTGTTCTGTAGGAGCCTGCAGAAGTCGCAGATGGACGGCAGTTCAGGTCATCACTGGCCAGAGGAGGAGCTTCGGCCCAAGAAGCCGAGGGTGAGAGACACACACACACACATACTCACACACACACACACACTCACACACACTCACACACTCTCACACACTCTCACACACTCTCACATGTCTGATACAGACACACAATGATAACAGACCTCTATATAGAGTATTTAAGACATTATTTCTCTCTCTCTCTCTCTGTTGCTGTCTCTCTCTCTCTGTTGCTGTTTCTTTCTGTCTCTCTGTGTGTTGCTGTTTCTTTCTGTCTCTCTCTCTCTCTGTTGCTGTTTCTTTCTGTGTCTCTCTCTCTCTCTGTTGCTGTCTCTCTCTCTGTTGCTGTTTCTTTCTGTGTGTCTCTCTCTCTCTCTCTCTCTCTGTTGCTGTCTCTCTCTCTCTCTCTGTTGCTGTTTCTTTCTGTGTCTCTCTCTCTCTCTCTGTTGCTGTTTCTTTCTCTCTCTCTCTCTCTCTCTCTCTCTCTCAGTTGGAAGATAAGCCGTTGTTGGGAGTGGACGCAGGAGTGGATCGTCGTGAGTGGACCCTGCAACACCGTAAAGCTGCCGATATCACCCTCACCCCCCCTCAGGCCGATATCGACATGGACTGTCTGGACGTTAACGTGAAAGGACCCGGTAATTACCTGTTTAAAAAAATAAGCTGAGAGGAATTATTACCTTAACAGAAAATACCACAGAACAAAATAAAAACAGTAAAGTCTGATGATGGGGAAAAAAATGGTGAAATATAAATATTTAAAAAAATGTATATAAAAGTAAAATACAGAAATTAATACAAACAATGTGTGATATAGTCTCACTGGCGGTTTATTAGGTACTGCATAGGTTTAGATGACTAAAACAGTAATAAACAGAAAAAATGGATAAAACAAAAAGAATTAAATTAAAAATAAACATGTTTCTGATCTGACCGTTACCTGTGGGTCCATAAACCTAAAAAAAAATAAAACATTTTATAAAATATTAAATATTAAATAATTTGAGTGTGAAAATTTGTGACTGCGTCAACGTTTTAAAAATAATACAGGTTATGAGATTTTAAAATCTGATATGGGATTAAACACATAACAGGCTAGTGTTATGACATCATAAAATATAGGAGCCAATTAGGTTGTGATATGCAAATATGAGACATGTGACATCACTTTACATGAAACATGTTTTCAATTTGCATGTGCATACAAAACAGATTTCTTGATGAAGTTAAAAACTTGTTGCCTTTTTTTTTGTCGTCTGGTTCTTAATAATCTCTTAATAATAGTAACAATCACTTTTGTTTCTTTCTCTCAGATGGTTTCACTCCTCTAATGCTGGCGTCTCTGCGGGGCGGCAGCAGTCCTGAGTGCGTTAGCGTCTTAGCCGAGGAGGAGGAGGAGAGCGGAGTCGATGAGCCCGGCACGAACATCATCAGCGACCTGATCGCTCAGGGTGCTACGCTCAACGCACAGACAGAGCGCACGGGCGAGACGGCTCTTCACCTGGCCGCCCGCTACGCCCGCGCCGACGCCGCCAAGAGACTGCTGGACGCCGGCGCCGACCCCAACGCTCACGACAACATGGGCCGCACACCGCTGCACGCAGCCATCGCCGCCGACGCACAGGGAGTCTTCCAGGTTAGAGAAGGGCAGAAAGAACACAAGCGAAGAACACTTTTTCATCACACACTTTTTTCATCACACACTGCTCCGTTTTAGATCCTAATACGTAATCGCGCCACGGAGCTGGATGCGAGGATGAACGATGGAACGACTCCTTTGATCCTGGCAGCCAGATTGGCCGTGGAGGGCATGGTGGAGGAGCTGGTGCACTGCCACGCCGATGTAAACGCTGTGGATGACCACGGTAGGGGACACACACACACACACACACACACACACAGCCCTACTCACTGGATATATCTTCTGAGCAATGAATAATTTTATTGGATTATCTGTAAACTGATGGTGACGTAATTACCTGTACAGGTAAGTCTGCTCTGCACTGGGCTGCTGCCGTGAACAATGTGGAGGCCACGCTGGTGCTGCTGAAGAACGGCGCCAATCGAGACATGCAGGACAACAAGGTGAGCATCTGTGTGCTATTCAGTCTTAAACACTAATCATACAAAAATCAGGTCTTTGTGCAATTCTTACGTTTTTTTTTTTGTTGTTGTTGTTCAGGAGGAGACGCCGTTGTTCCTGGCGGCGCGTGAAGGCAGTTTCGAGGCGGCTCAGGTCCTCCTGGATCACTACTCCAACCGTGACATCACTGACCACCTGGACCGGTTGCCACGTGATACAGCTCAGGAACGCATGCACCACGACATCGTTCGCCTGCTCGACCAGTACAATCTGGTGCACAGCCCACACTCTGGATCGAACCATGTAGGAAACGGTGGGGGTGGACACCCCTCCATGGTCTGCACCGGTAACGGGGTCATGGGTATGCGACCGGGACAGCAAAACAAGAAGAACCGGCGTGGCGGCGGCGGTGCCGCCAAACTCGGTGGCCCTAATGGTGCTGGGGGCGGAGTCAAAGATCTGAAGGAGATGAAGACAAAGCGGAGGAAGAAACCGGCCGGAGGAGAAGCGACAGGATTGGCTGCATCCAGTGGTAACATAGCAACCGTGACCGCTAACACTAACGGCACCAAGGGAGCAACAACAGCCGGCACGGGCGTTCTTTCAGAAAGCTCAGTCACAATGTCGCCGGTGGATTCGCTAGAATCGCCGCATTCGTACACGACGGATGCCGCAGGAGCTGCCAACATAGCAAAATCGCCTCCGCTGATGACCAGCCCCTCGACCCGCCCCCTCCTGCCCCCTGTCAGCCACATGCTAGGGCAGCAGCAGAGCTGGGTGGGCGTGGCTAAGCACGGCTATGCCGCCCCCCACGTTTTCGGCCACATGCTTCCCCACCAGATGGCGCCGACGCACTCGGGCCTGCCACAGCACCATCACGGCTCGGGGATCCTCGGGCCTGTGAACGTCTCGGTGAGCCGAGAGCAGCTTCCATCGATCCTCACCTTCCAGATGATGGCCTCCAGAAACCAGGCACTTCTCAAACCAAACCAGCAGGGGGCCATGCAGGTGAGTCAAACCCAGTCCCAGGGCCTTAACCACATGCACTGCAGCCAGGATATGATGTATCCCATGCAGGAGGCGGGGCTACAGCATGGCATCCCGCACCTCCATGGCCACGCCCATAACATCGCAGAGCCTCAGGTGAGGCAGGTGACGCCTTACCACCAGCAGCTACAGAGCCCTGTGGATAAATACCCGACGCCTCCTTCTCACCGCAGCTACGCCAGCGGTGCCGGGTCAGAGGTGGTGACGACTCCGGGTCAGGGCTCTGAGGTCACGACCCCGGGTCATGGAGCTCCGCCCTCTAGCGAGCATCCGTACCTGACGCCGTCACCTGAGTCACCCGATCCCTGGTCCTCCTCGTCTTCGCCTCACTCGCATTCAGACTGGTCCGACGTAACCACAAGCCCGCACGGCGCGCTGCACACGCACGCGCACCCTCACACACATGCACACACTCACGTTCCAGAGCAGGCTCCTCTGCTGCAGCCGCAGCCCTCGCAGCCAGTGCAGCCGCCGCCGCAGCAGCAAGCCTGCAGCAGTGTGTACGCGTAATAACACAGAGGAACTGCTTGTCGCTGTGTCTTAACCTGACTGTGGTGTTTATATGCAATTTAACTCCATAAAATGGAGCTTTATCAGCAAAAGTTTTTCGCCTAGATCTTAAAGAGAGAGACACAATCTCTCTCTCTCTCTCTCTCTCTCACACACTCTCTCACACACTGCTGTCTTTTTTTTTTATACACTATGCAGATAGTCGCCTATGGTGTTCATATGCAATCGGTAACCCACTTCTATTCAGTGATCTTGAGAATAAAGCATTCTCGTGATGCTCAATCCGACTCGGGACTGACAAAATCTTTAAAACCCCATTTACACTTCGCTGCGTCACATCATGGGTCTTGGATCTGGATTGAATGCGTCTGCGGTTAGCCAGGTTTCTGAGTAACATGCACTCCTTCTCTAACAATGTGGTGTTCTTCATTTCCAGCTGCCTTATGCTGGGGGAAAAAAAACCAAAACATCATTTTGCATGTCCGACCTTTTGAACGTCGAACAAATATAAATATTTCAAATGTATTTATATGTAGACAATCCGTATACATGGATATAGGTTTATATAATCCCGATTCTTTAGACGCATGAGGTAAGTGTAAAAATGGCGCAAACGGAGGACTACTGATGAATTTACGTCAGCAAATCAGCCATTTATCTGTGCCTGTGGACAATCATAAGAAAGAAGGACAATGAGCTGGACTTTAGTGTTACAACGTGGTGGCCATCTTGCCTCGACTTCTTTGTTGAACCTTGAAGGAAATCAGATCTCAAATAAAGTGCAACCACTCTGTTTTTTTTTTTTTTTTCTAAAAATATTGCTGTTTCAAAAGCTTATATATCATTAAGGATGGACTTACTAACCATTGTAAATGTGTTTTTTTAAATGTACTGGGTCATGGTTACATCTGAGCTAAAACTGCCTTGTTATATTGTTTTTGTTGTTGTTGTTGTTTTTGTTTTGTTCTACACCACTGTGCACGTATAGAGTCTGTTTAACGGTGACGCAACTACTTTGTTTCAGTTACGGCAGTAATTCTTAGAGCTTCTGTTGTTGCTAGCATCTTCGTTTTATTTCGTAGACTTTACAGCAGCCTTTTGGCTCGATTCTAGCCGTCTTGATGTCACGTGGGCCTTGATATAACCTCGCTGCGGTTTCTGATGGAGATGTTGCTTTATTGTGATATTTTGTGTGACTTTTATGGCCTTGAGATTGTGATTCACTGTAGGAGAATGACTGCCTTGGGTGTGAAATGACCGTGTGATGATGATGATGATGATGATAGGTTTCAACACACATTTCAAAAAATTCATCACTTACTGTACTCTGTTCAGGAGAAATTGCCAAATTTAAGTGTGTGTGATATTCAGAGAAGGAAATCCCATGATTGCGTTTGTTCACACTAGCATGCGACAAATCGACAACCAACAAATCCACGTGGTTGACTCCAGAAAATTCCGGGCGAATCCCAGATCAGCATTCCGTTCCCATTTAACAGAGATTGGTGCATAGAAGTGAAAAAACTATCTACGGTTTAGTAGTTTTCTGCGTGTTATTACAATATTATAATGCATTCAACCCCTTAAACTCTTTGGTTATTGATCAGTTTTTTTTTTATTTCGTGAAACTAACAGGTGTTTGGGACTTACAAGGATTAAACAAATCTAACACTATTCATTATTATATATAGTTCATTATTTTTGAAAGATTGTAGTGATATCTACTGCACTAATTTTAATCCCATAATGCACCACAGTGAGTTCCCTAGATGCCAGGAAATACCCAAACCCACCGAGTTGTTGTTCGGTTTGAACAACACTATGTAGTTACTATGGCAACGTCCCCTTAGACTTCTCCAGAGACTTTTTAGGAAGGAAAGGAGTGAATGAATTTTTTTTGTCGAGTCGTGTTACATATTTTCAAATCTAGGGAGTAGTGAGTAGTAAAGGAATGAAACACTCTTGTGTCAGGCGGTTTTAGGAAAATAATCAACTCCAGGGTGGTGTGATGAAGCGGAGTCACTGTTACCACTCTGAAGAGGTTTATTTTCCGATAACAGCACATGGCGAAATGTTTTATTCCTCATACCTTTTTTTAAAAAAATAATCTTTTTATCAATCGATTTTTTACGGTTAGTGTTGTGGAACGTCCCTGAAATAAGTTATAGCAGCTATAAACTGTCGTTTCCTCACCTCCCTGTTTTTTCTTGGGTCTCATGTTACCGAGGAACCACAAAGCAAAAAAAAGATTCTGTTCTTAAGAAGTTTCGGAAAAACTGTTACAAAGCGCTGACACCGGAGACTCCTTCCATCAATGTTAAATAAACGTCTCCTTAGAGAAAACTTCCCCACATGGACGATTACACACTTTTTAAAAACTCGTTTATGTGGAGCGTCCACTGTACAAGTCCCTTTGGACCAGCTGTTACTATAGAAACGATATTACGTTTTAATACAACGAGCACCTTAATGTAAACCTGTGATTTGTGGCTGCGCCACTATGAGAGCTGCCGTTATAGACAATTAATCAACACCTTCTTCTGACCAATCCGAATCCAGAATTCAGCAGCGCTGTGGTACAAGTAGACGAATCAACATTTATATTGATTATTGAATTTTTCTATTAAAAAAAACGCTAGACAGGCCACGCCCACAAGCCGAACCTGGAGTGACGTCAGCGATTTGTCTCTTGCTAGTGATGATTGTATTGCGACAGGAATGTGGACATCTTCTCACAAATCTGATCGAGAGGACGTTAGCATGAAATCAGTGTTGCACTTTTTTTTTAAACCAGTGTCTGTGATCAGTTATCTGCGATGTTTAAGTCAAATCCTGAATGGAGGAAAAGAGTTCAATGTAAAATTAGTGATAAAATTAAACTGTCAGTGATGGTAAATAATGCGGTACAGTATTTCATTAGCGAAGGAGCAGATTACGACGGCCATCTTTGATTTGGTAAAAACGTTAGTCTTAGTTTTTCGACGTGCCTTTTTTTTCCCTAGAATATTGTACAGAATATTGTAACCATTGCTCATATATATTTTTATTCTGCCAATTGTTTTTGTTTTATACTAATTTTTTTTTTAGTTCTGAAGTTGTACCTTTTCATGTTTTAAATGTATTGTTGCATTTTTTTATTACTGTATCTATCTATCTATCCATCCATCCATCCATCCATCCATCCTGCACAGTGATTATAAAAACCCTGCCTTAAAATGTTTTAGTATTTTTTAAAAATCTTAATTTTTCTTCTTTCGTTTAAGCAGAGCTTTATAAACCTGATCGATACAATCATAGTAGTTATCATGTAGTTGTTAGACTTCGTAGCCATTTAGTGTCCTGAACACCAAATGACTGATTTTTTTTTTTTTTTTTTAATAACCAAAAGTATTTTTAACCAAATCTCTCTTCCTGGTAATTTACACTGCCTTTTATCTACAGTTTTTTTACAGGTTATTATAATCATCATTATCACACACTTACAGTAGCGTGCATACACACATACACACTCTGAACACTTCACATAAGCTCTGGTGTTAATGGTGCAGAATGTCATGTTATCACACTCCTCCTCTTTATGGCACTTAAACCATTGTTTGATTTCTTTTTTTTCCATCTCTCTCTGCTTCTTGAATGATGATTTTATCTGAACTCAGAGAGCAGCATGTGTCCCTGTGGGTAAACATTGTTTTGTTTTGGTTTTTTTTTTCTTTTATAAATGCTGTACATAGATTTTTTTTTTTTTTTTAAATGTGTAATGTACTTTCCTTTCCTCTGTTCATCTAATACACTCCTACTCTGCTGTTGCTATATGAAGTTTGTAGCCTTTGTTCTTGTTCGTAGAAGGACATTTTTTTTGTGTATACAGAACAAAATTTGTGTAGCGCAAACCAAGCAAACATGCAGATGATGCCAATAAAGATGAAATACGCCATAAACTTTACAGATTTTTTTCTCTGATGGTGTGTTTTTGTGATGATTCGCCTTCTTCAGACGTGTCAAACAGGTACAGTAATGAAATAATTGTTTATAAAGCCAACCAAGTCATGGAGTAATAATTAAAAGAAAATAGACAATAATTGGTTTTGGTAGGAAAAGTTTAGTTTTGAAGATGTTCTACATCTCATTACCACAATCAACTCAAAAAGAACTCACAGAGGCCACGCCTCCTTCACTAAGACTGACAGACACAGAGGCCACGCCTCCTTCACTGAGACTGACAGACACAGAGGCCACACCTCCTTCACTGAGACTGACAGACACAGAGGCCACACCTCCTTCACTGGGACTAACAGACAGGCCACGCCTCCTTCACTGGGACTAACAGACAGGCCACGCCTCCTTCACTGAGACTAACAGACAGGCCACGCCTCCTTCACTGAGACTGACAGACACAGAGGCCACGCCTCCTTCACTGAGACTGACAGACAGGCCACGCCTCCTTCACTGAGACTGACAGACACAGAGGCCACACCCCCTTCACTGGGACTAATAGACAGGCTACGCCTCCTTCACTGGGACTAATAGACAGGCCACGCCTCCTTCACTAGGACTAATAGGCAGGCCACGCCTCCTTCACTGGGACTAATAGACAGGCCACGCCTCCTTCACTGGGACTAATAGACAGGCCACGCCTCCTTCACTGTGGAAGCGCTGTGTTCCGGACTGTACCACTGCATGTCCTTGTCTCAAGGTTATGTCTATATGTACATACTGCATACATAACACACACACAGAGGGGGGTTTGTTTACAACAGGTCTTTATCAGCTGTACAAGCAAAGTCCAAACACACACACACTCTCTGAAGCACTTTGCTTGCACAGCTGAAGGGGCACTGTCACAGCAGACTGGCTGTGTCCCAAATCGCTCCCTAATCACTCCCAAGTGCACTATGTAAAGTTTGAAAAATGAAATACTGTAGTAGCTAAAGCAAAAAATTTGATGCTTCTTTTAATGTGGTACTAGTAAGAAGTGTCATATCAAGGCAAAAGAAACAAAATCAGACTTCTGAATCAGGTCCATTTAACGCATCGAAATCACTTTTTTTATTTCACTAAGGCTTGATTAAAGTTTTCGAATCATGATGGAGGGTGAAGTTTCTGACAAATCACCCACAAACCTCAAATATCACCATATAAAATATCATCATATAAAAAATCTTTTAACAGTGATTTAAAATTTGCCAGAATTTTTTGGAGTTTGTGTTGTGAAATTAGCGAGCTCAGTGTTGTTCATGCTGCATGTCGTGACTACACATGAATCCATCACTATAAAGTTTAATACTAAAACTAAAAACTAGTTTTTATATACTATTTAACAGAATATGATTTTATTCCTTATTCATTTTATTCCTGAACTTTTCTTGCACGGAAATTCCCCAAATTATTTACACTGTGTTACACTGTAAATGTAGATTGAATAAAATTCGTGCTTTGATTAAAGTTCAGGTTTTATATTTATTAGCTCCTTATAAGATTCTTTTATGTGACTAGCATCATTTTAGCTATAGTAACTAATTGATAACTACAATTAATAAACAACTTTGATAGTATATTATAATAATAATAATAATAATAATAATAATAATAATAATGCCTCAAGCCCAGTGTTTCTGCTGCATATTTTTGCTAATACTTTGTGAGTGAACTTTGTGAGAAACCATGAAACACACATAAAATGGTGGATTGTATAGAGGTCTGAAATCAGGAGGCGGAGCTTGTGAGACAGAATACAGTATATCGAGTTGAAATGACACTTTTTTCACTAACTCTGAAAAAATAATTCTAACTCTGTGAGATAAGTTACAACATTGGTTGTTGGGATAACGATTGTAGAGTAAAAAAACATTTTAACACTGTGACCTTACTGAAGACTAATGAAGTAGTGTTCATTCATTCATTCATTCATTCATTCATCTTCAGTAAGTGTTTATCATGGTCAGGGTCGTGGTGGATCTGGAGTCTGTCCCAGTCTGTCACAAGGCACCTCACACACACATTCACAGCTAGGAGTCGCTGATCCATTGGCATGTTTTTGGGAGGTGGGAAGAAACCGGAGAACCCGGAGGAAACCCACATGGAGACGAGGAGAACTTTCGAAACTCCACGCAAGCAGTAACCTGAGCTGAGGATCAAACCGGGGACCTATTATTATTATTATTATTATTATTAATAATAATAGCCTCAACACTTCCAACAGTGCCTGTACTTTCTGAGGAGACTGAAGACAGCTCCGCTTGCTCCTCAGATCATGATGAACGTCTATCGCTGTACCATTGAAAGCATCCTTACAAACTTCATCACAGTATGGAACAACGACTGCACCGTGTGACCGGAAGGCACTACAGCGGGTAGCGAAACTGCCCAACATTACGCCCATTTATCAAAAGCATTGCTTGTGGAGAGCGAGAGGTTTTATCATTATTTGCACATTATTGCTAAAACTACATTTTGTCCACTCTATGCATCTACTGTATCATATTGCATGCATCATGCTGTTTACCTCTAGCTGTGTACTGTTTATCTCAACTTACTGCACCATAACCTCATTATCTCATTATCCTATTTGTTATTTGCACTACTGGCTGGATGCTAACTGCGTTTCATTGCCTCTGTACTCGCACCCTGACAGTGACAAGAAAGTTGGACCTAACCTATTATTATTATTATTATTATTATTATTATTATTAGTAGTAGTAGTAGTAGTAGTAGTAGTAGTATTGTTGTTGTTGTTGCTAACCTGTTGTTGCTGTTGTTGTTGCTGCTATTATTATTATTATTATTATTATTTGTAGTACTAGTAGTAGTATTGTTGTTGTGGTTGTTATTATTATTATTATTATTATTATTATTATTACTGGCTGACCCCTTGGCTATAAGTTACTTTAAGAACCAGTGCTTTACAGTGTTTAGTACAGTGATGTAAGGAGTCTTGAGCCCTACACCCTACCTAGTGCACTACAACCTCCGTTTAGGACTCGGCCTGCCTCCGGATCAGCGCGTGTCGCTAACGAGCAGCAATGAACCTGAATGGAAAAACACCAGGAAGTCTCACACTCACACACACACACACACACATACAGAGAGAGAGAGAGGGGCTGCAGTTTTTAAATCCAGCTCTCAGCTTCACTTTCATCCAGGAAACATTTCTAAAGCGGCATTAAATCAGGAAGTGAGCAGGAAGAGGAAGATGGAGGAGTTTAGTGCAGGAAGTGAGATTAGCATTAGCATTAGCATTAGCATGTGTCTGAGCACCACAGCAAACTGGAGCAGAGGGACAGAGATTCCCACTGCAGCTTAACACACTTCCTCAACCTCCTCTTTCTTTCTTTCATTCATTCTTTAGTCATTTATCCTCCAGTCTGCTCTCACATCCCTGCGGACAAAACCTGGCATCTGTTCCTCTTTTCTCCTCAATCATTCACTTCCGGATTAGCTGAAGAAGTCTTGCCTCGGCTGTGGGTGAGTTTATTCACTTCATTCACACCTTCTCAGCTTATTGTGGCTCTTTTGCTTGATTATTCAGCTCGATCCATCCTCTTTTACTGCTGCTGGGATCTTCACTCTTCTCCAGATTGATGGAGGAGAAAGTTCAGCTCTGGCACTTTTAAGATAAATCATCATTAAACCTTTTAATTGTTTTTCTCAGATATGTGAGTGCAGGAATTTTAATCCTACAGCCTTATGAGACAAACTGCATGCATTTTTTTAATCACTTAGCCACACTTGTTTAAGTAAGGAATCCAAAAAACAACAACAAAAAAAAAAGCCAACCACCTCTGTGTCGTGCTGTTTTAGGAAAATAATCACCAGCAGCATGGTGTGGGGTGATGTGACGCAAAGTTGCTTCTCCAACAGCATCCTGAACCGCGTTATTCCTCGTGTACTACAGCGATTTACCAATAATTCCGATTTGTATTTATTATCGAGTGACACATCATACTTTTTATCCGTTTATAGCTACATTTAACGTTGGGGAACATCCACGAAACTTACGCCACAGCTGCGATAAACAGTCGTTACTTTTAGCGGCTCTTTTTTCCCTTTCATAAAGGAGACAAAAATCAACGCAGCTACACTTCTCTCTCTCTGCTCTACCTCTGACTGTTACAAAGCGCTGACACTGGAGACTCCTTCCATAAACATCCATAGGAAAGTCGTCAGGACAGACAACAATAACAAGACGTGGGTTTTTTTTGTCTTATTAAAATCAAGAAACTGAAGAAAAGGGAAGCTGGTAAAGGAACGGCTGTTTATACAACGACTGCTCTACCTAAGTGAGAACAGGAACTGACTTGTTTCGTGGGCGTGCCTTAATATTAAATGTAACTACAAACTTTTTTTTAAAGCTTAATTGTTGGTGCTGTTTTCGGATAATAATCAACTTCAAGCTGCAAAGAGTGACTCTGCAGCGACTCATCACGAATCCGTCGTTGATTATTTTCCTATAACTGCACAACACAGAGTGTTTAATTCTTTACATAAAGATTATCTTTCAGTAACAAGCACATCAACAGCTTTTTAAACTCAAAACGCACCTTCGCGTAGAGTAGAGTAAGACGTAATGATGTGTGTGTGTGTGTGTTTTATCACCAGTGCACCTTATTCAACTCATCCGCTCACGATGGAGCATTGAAAAGAAGGAAACCACACTCTGGTGTTAAGTATGAGAGGACTGTGGTACTGGGACATACTGGCCTTCTCAAACCTTCTCATTTCTCTGGCTGTTATTTAGATTCCAGATAATATTTAGCATTTCTGTTAGTGGCCAGTTTTCAGTTAATGCTGATCCTATAAGGCTATGATTAGTGACTGTAGCGTGTAAGTTGTTTTACTAAATTTCGATCTACATTGTCATTTTTCAGAAGCTCTTATCCAAAACCTGCACGATGCTGAAGCTCCAGTTACAGTAGAAAGTACTTAAACTGTGTAAGGAGCCAAACTTTGCGCTTGTGAGCGTGCTCAGATCTCAGAGAAGTGCATGCCAGGCGCTCTTAATAAGAGAAACACCGGGGTTGGTGTGTAGTGTGGTATGTAGATGATGTGGCTCGGAGCTCTTTGTCGCGTGGAATGCGTTTGGTGCAACAGGAAGCCAGCGGAGTGAAATCAGCAGTGGTGTAACTCGTCTCTGGCTTTCACAAGAAAGTCTCTAGTACGCTTCATCGCTGAGTGCCACCAAAATCACCTGCTGTCACAGGAAGAGGCCTTCTCACAGACATCGCACGCTAATCACGTTTAGTCTTACTGTACAGTTCCGATCACTTTTAAAGACAGCTTGGTGTTAGGTTTAGGTGTTGTGTAAGGAATAAAGCACATGGGGATGTGCACCTGTAGGAAAATAATCAACCATGGGCTGGTGTGGTAAAGCAGAGTTACTATTTCTAATTCACTTCCGGATTAGCCGAAGGAGTCTTGCCTCGGCCGTGGGTGAGTTTATTCACTTCACTGGGTGGAAAAGAGAGCAAGTTCACACCTTTTCATCTTATCGTCGCTCTTTTGCTCGATTTTTCATCTTGGTCCAACCTGTTTTACTGCTGCTGGATAGCAGAGTCCTGAGGTGTTTTATTCCTCTTAGACCACAACAATTACAGTTCTTCATGAATTAAAGAATAACCCGTCATACTTTTTATCCCTTTATACTTACATTTAATGTCGTGGAAGGAAACAAGTTAGTTCCTATTATCACTTACATTGTAAGTGAGAACACCAACCCCCTGGTGTTGGATTTATTTATTTTTTTTTTCCTTTCTTGAACAACAAACAAACACAGCTTGTCATGTTACAGATAAACCGCAAAGTATAACGTAGACTCCTCTGTCCTGGAGACATCGGGAAACTTAGTTTTACAGCTTTACCTCTGACTCTTACAAAATGCTGACACTGGAGACTCCTTCCATAAATATCAAATAAACATCTCCTAACAAAAGATGTCACCACGTCAACGTTTACGTGTTTTACTTTGTTAAAAAACATGTTTTGCAAATTAGTAGTCTTAGGTGATGTGCTGCGTCTGTCTTACAAGTCCCTGAGTATGAGCTGTTACTATAGAAACAATAACATATTAGAACGAGCGCGTTAATATAAACCAATCGTTCATGTTACAGCCGGAACTACTGTCCGAGTCGTGCTGTTACGCACCTTCCGACCAATCAGATTCGAGCGTTCAGCCACGCTGTGTTATAAAACGATGTAGTAATTCCCATGTTATCTCAGAAAGGTGACATAATTTATGGATGTTATGTCATCATGTCTCCCAGCCCTACGCTCACAAACGTTTACTAGGATGATGGAGCTACTGCGCTCTGCTACAGTAACGTGATTGGTCATCGTGGTCTCAGTTCTAAGCCAGGAAAAAAAAAAAAAAATTTAAAAATCACCGTTCCAATTTCATCAAGAATCGTGCAGCACTAAGTTATTGGAAAATGTTTACGACATCCTGTCTTTTACAGTTTTTGGAGTTTTGACTGAAGCCGATTCTAACTTTGGTTCATGTCAGTAAACAGGGAAGTTAAAAAAGCTGATGGTTCAGTAGAATGCCTGTAGGGTGTGTGTGTGTGTGTGTGTGTGTGTGTGTGTGTGTGTGTGTGTGTATGTGAGTGTGCTTGCGTGTTATTCCTCCTTCAAGCAAAAAAGGTTTCACTGTGCAAACACGGTACAAGTCAGCTTCCGTGAACCTGTTATCTACTAAAGAGTTACCTATTGTTTAAATTTTGCAGTGTGGTCAGTGGGAGGTTTCCATCCTGGTACATGAACTCCGTGTCCTCCTTCTGCAGAGCCTCAGAGGAAAAATGTTGCAAAAGTGTTAGGACCTGAAGTCAAGTTTCAGGTTTCTTTCTTTTTTTCTGTTTTTTTTTTTTTTTTGTTCAGAGCTTGTCATTTTAAAGCTTTCTCAGTGTATAGTAAGGTAAGATTGGCAGAAATGCGTAATACGTTTTCAATTAGAAATTCAAATTGATTTTGCATCACTTGCTTGATTTGTTACTCTGTGCTTCGTGTGCTGCTGAACTCGTTCAGTGATTATTATAGTAAAGATATTGTGTATTTTCTCCCTTTTAAACACAAAGGGTTTAGAGAAACAGGGTGTCAGACAGGTTTGTGTGTGTGTTCAGTACATTGCGAGCGTATTATATCGTTACGTGAGACATTTTTACAATATGTGGCTTGATATTTTGTTTTTTGGAGGTTTTGTTTTGTTGTGGTGTGAATGAAGGAAAATGCGTCAGGCGTTTTTCTCTTTCTTCTTTCATACATGAAACTCGCAGGACAAAAGAGAGATCTTGCATTCGTATCGTCCAGTTAAATTAAACATCATAAACGACAATTTTACACCAGAAACGACTCGTCTTATCCACTCCTGGTGCTTTTCACTCGTTTTACACTCTCGTGTGGAGAATTCGTTCCTCTGTTTTAATTAACTGGTTTAGTAAATATAACATAAAAATATCTGTGCTGATTTTAAGATTATAATCATCATTCAGTCCCACTGCGCTCATACGAAGTCCGTCAATCCAGTAATATTAATAATAATAATAAAAAAAAAACTTTCCTCCTCTTTTCCCATGCGTCTCAGCTCGCCCCTGAGGGATTGTTAGGCCATGACGTCGGTACGGCTGAAGTACCTCTCTCTGGGCGTGCTGGTGTTCCAGACGACCTCTCTGGTGCTGACCATGCGATACTCGCGCACTCTGCAGGCTGACGGGCCACGTTACCTCGCTTCCTCCGCCGTGGTGCTGGCCGAGCTGCTCAAGATCCTCACCTGCGTCTGCCTCGTCTGCAAAGAGCACAGTAAGTTCACGCCTCAGCCTCCTCTGCAGCCAGAGTGGTGATTCTGTCCTTCTGAAATGAGATAAATTATATGAGAGACACTTAAACTACATAACCATTCTGTATAATACCATCTAGAGATGGTTTTGATGTGATAAAATGTAATTCAGTATTGTGCAAATGGTTCAGATTTAATTGAAAATAATTCTAGCTTTGAGTATTGCAAAGCCATTCTTCATTCACTAGGGCAACCAGACACAGAGGCCATGCCTCCTTCACTAGAAATACCAGATACAGAGGCCACGCCTCCTTCACTGTGACTGACAGACTGAGGCCATGCCTCCTTCACTATGATTGACAGACTGAGGCCACGCCTCCTTTACTGTGATTGACAGACTGAGGCCATGCCTCCTTCACTAGGGCCACCAGATACAGAGGCCACGCCTCCTTCACTAGAAATATCAGATACAGTGGCTATGCCTCCTTCACTGTGACTGACAGAGGCCACGCCTCCTTCACTAGGACTACCAGATACAGAGGTCACGTTTCCTTCATTAAGACTGACAGCCACATAGGCCATACTTCCCACACTGGGAATGACTGTTACAGAGGCCACGCCTCCTTCTCTGGGACTGACAAAGAGGCCACACCTCCTTCACTAGGGCCACCAGATACAGAAGATCACTCGGTATCTTTATTACCGTTTTGTGGACAGATACTTGAGCTGTTGCGAGGATGTGTTGTAATAAAGTGCGGTAATAATCTTGTTATTGCCGTGTTAGCTGACTCTTTCCTGAGGTCAGTGAGAGATGAATTCCTGCTGGTTCATGAGCTTCATGTTTAATATTTATCTGATTGTCGCTTTTGTGATGTATCGTCTCTGTCCTTGGCGTGTGGCGGTGAGCAGGTTACAGTGTCCGTGCTCTGAGCACCGTCCTCAGGCAGGAGATCCTCCATAAGCCAGTGGAGACGCTGAAGCTGGCCATTCCCTCAGGAATCTACACGCTGCAGAACAACCTGCTGTACGTGGCACTTTCCAACCTCGACGCTGCTACATACCAGGTAGTGGAAGGAGAAGACATTCATGCATTCATCTGTATATCTCAACATCCATCCATCCATCCATGCATACATACATACATCTGTATATACAGTATAAACGTGTATTCATTCGTACATCTATGTAAACATCTCACATTTCATTCATCCATTCATTTATACATCCACATTTCATTTATCCATTCACTCATCTATTCATCTGTGCATCTGGTATTCCATCCATCCATCCATGTATCTGTGCATTTCTCATTTTATTCATCCATTCACCCATCCATCTGTTTGCACTTCTTGCATTTCATTCATCCATCCATCCATCCAGCTACCCATCTATCTGTGCATTTCTCATGTCATTCATCCATTCACCCGTCCATCTATCTATGCATCTTGCATGTCATCCATCCATCCATTCATCTACCCATCTATCTATACATTTTTCATAAATGGTATTCTCATTCATACATTCACCCATCTATCTAGCTATACTTTTGTCATGTTGTTAATACATCCATCCATCCATGTACCTAACTAGCTATACATTTTTCATTTCATTCATTCACCCATCCATCTATCTATACATCTCCTATTTCATTCATCCATAAATGTATAAATCGATTCAACCATACATCAGTATAAACATACAATCATTCATTTATTCATCTATGTAAACATCTCACATTTCATTCATCCATTCATTTATACATCCACCTATCTACCCATACATTTCTCATTTCATTCATCCATCCCAATGAATACCCTGTCCACATTTCATCCATCCATCCACCCACCCATAAAGGTATCTATCCACCCATCTATCTATATAGTTCTCATTTCATTCATTCATCCATCCAACCATCCATCCATAAATGTATCCATCTGTCTATCCGTTTGTCTTCACATCTATACATGTCTATTGTACATCTCTTTCATCGATTCAATCATTTATCCACCTATCTATCTGCATGTCTCTCATTTTATTCATCCATTCATCCATCCACCCAGCTACCTATACACCTCTCATTTATCCATCCATTCATTCATTCATTCATCCATCTATTCACATCTGTTTATACCCCTTTTTGTTTTTCTTTTCATTTATCCATTATCTATCCATGTATCCATCCATCCAACCAACCATCAGTGTATCAATCCACCCATCTCTCTGTACATCCGTCATCTATCCATTTATCCATCCAGTCCTTCTGTTCATCCATGCATACATATGTATGAATTCTCCATGTGTATAAACTTTGGTTCATCCATCCACACATACATAAGCGTGTTCATTTATCAATTCATACCTGTCTATCCATCCACCCACTCATCATTCATTCATTCATTCATCCATCTATCCATTCATTCACATAAACATATCAATATGTATTCATCCATCCATTCATCCATCTAGCTGTTTATCTGTCTGTCCATCTAGCTGTCTGTCCGCATGTACATAAATATATACATACAAAATCTATTCGCTCATCTATTCATGTAACTACCCATGCATATATACCTGTATTCATCCATCCATCTATCCTTCCATCCATCCATCATTGCATACATTCGTGCATTCATCTATACATATACTGTATGTATATAATTTTCATTCGTCCTTCTGTATATTACATGTATATCCTTTATCCATCCATTCATAAATACTTCAGATCATCCATGCATTCGTCCATCTGTCCATCCACACATACCACCTTCTGTCTATCCATCCATCCACCTGTCTGTTTATCTTCCATGTCATCCATCCTCTCATGCATACACCCTTTGATTTATCCATCTATCCATCTGCCATTTCACCCATCAATCCATACATGAGTATCCGCTCATTCATTCATCGATTTATTTATCCATCAGTCGATCATTCATCTGTTCCATTGATACTTATATTTTGAGTTAGGGATGAGTCCGATTTTTTTTAAATAGTCATAAAAAAACAGTACTTAGGCGTACGATGTTTTCTCGCAATAATATTAGCTCAGTATGTGGGTGTTTTCTCCTTGAGAACCAGCTGCGCTCTCAGTTTCACCCTCTGTGTGACAGCATCTTAATTATCTGCAAAGAAACATGTAATTAACGCGTAGAGGAGGAGCTCTTAACACAATATTTGATGTATGGCACTTCTCCAGGGCTGCTATTAAAATGTTATGTGTAAAAGGCCACATTGTGTAAACAGTCGCCACAGCTATTGCTTTATTATTGTCATTAAAATTACAATTACTGTTATTACTGTACAGACTTCATCAACGTGTCATTATCATTAGCAGTAATACTGTATATATTTCTGTCAAATAAAAAATCATTTTATATCTATTAATTCTAATAATTCATAAATTATTATAATACCACTATTGATCTTCCGTTTTTTTTTTTTTTTTTGTTTTTTTTTAACCAAATAAATAGGTGTAATAGATACAAATAAGAAGTGACTAAGCTAAGTGAGGAATAAACCACTCTGTGTCATGCTGGTATAGGAAAATAATCATTGAAGAGGTGGTGTGATGAAAAAGAGTTACTGTTATCACCCCAAAAGGTTTATTAATTTCCCATAGCAACACACCCTGAAGTGTTTTAGTCCTCTTATAGCAGCAGAACAGCCAGTTTTTTTGTTTTTTTTTTGCCAATGATTTATTAAAGAGTGACCTTTTGCCCATTTATAGTTACATTTAATGTTGTGCGATGTCCTCGAAACAAGTTTCTGTTCTCTCTACCGTCTTTTTTATTCCCACTGGTCATTGCTCACTTCTGCACTCCCACTTGCTCCCTCCTTTTTTAGGTGACCTACCAGCTGAAGATCCTCACCACTGCCCTGTTTTCTGTCTCCATGTTGAGTCGCAGGCTCGGTCTCTATCAATGGCTCTCGCTCATCATTTTGATGACTGGAGTAGCTCTTGTGCAGGTAAACGCACAAAAAAATCAGCCTCCAGTGTCAGTCTGATTGTAGAGTCGTATTAATGCTGACTTTGTTTGTTTATCAAAGGGTTTATTTTTCCGCCTGCAAAGTCACATTAACGAAGTCTTTCCATTCAAGTCCAAGACTAATAGAAGGCAGATAGTTAGCCTGATCTGTTTTTGTATACAGTCAGGTCCATAAATATTGGGACATTGACACAATTCTAACATTTTTGGCTCTATACACCACCACAATG
>CM075010.1:2467528-2479237 GCA_037576675.1 Pangasius sanitwongsei
ATATGCACCTTCATGCACCCTATATGCACCTTCATGCACCCTATATGCACCTTCATGCACCCTATATGCACCTTCATACACCTTCATGCACCCTATATACACCTTCATGCACCCTATATACACCTTCATGCACCCTGTATACACCTTCATGCACCCTATATACACCTTCATGCACCCTGTATACACCTTCATGCACCCTGTATACACCTTCATGCACCCTATATGCACCTTCATGCACCCTATATGCACCTTCATGCACCCTGTATACACCTTCATGCACCCTGTATGCACCTTCATGCACCCTATATGCACCTTCATGCACCCTGTATACACCTTCATGCACCCTATATACACCTTCATGCACCCTATATGCACCTTCATGCACCCTATGGTAGTACCATTTGTACACGATTAGCTTATGATGTAGCATATCTCTTTATGACTTATGACTTATCATTATGACCATGACCATGAACTAAGACGGTATAAAAAGGTCAGTCTTGTCCAGAGTTGTTGTCATGGTTATGAAGTAACCCCGCCCCTGTGAAGCTGACATTAGCACTTCCTCAGGCTCATTGTGCCAGAGCTGAAATAATTTTACCTGGCTTTTGTGGATTTTTTTTTTTAATAACTTCAACATCCTTTGTTTTAGTGTTCAGGGAGAGTGTTAGTAATTAATACACACTTTGCATTTTCTGTGGTGGGTCTTGTCATGCGTGATGAGTTACGATTTATGCCACTGATTACAATTTCTGTTTATTAACGAATGACACGTTATACTTTTTATCCATTCATAGTTACATTTATTGTTGTGGAGCATCCGTGAAAGAAGTTAGTTCCTGTTTTCATTTACATTATAGTAGCTACAAACAGCCGTTCCTTCACCAGCCTCTCTTTTTACTCTCTTAAAGTAAACAAGCATATATAAAAAAAAAGGCACTTGTCATGTTACTGAGAAACCACGAAGTGAAACTCCTCTGTCTGAACACGCCGGAAAACTCAGTTACTGTTTTACGTTAAAACGCTGTCTGACGTCTTCATTCGTAAATGCCAAATAAGATTTTCCTTCCGGAAAGCTTCTCCCGAGAAATGATTTTGTTTTTGCTGTTGAAAAACAACTTTTTTTAATCTATTTATTATTAGGTTTAGATTATGTGCAGTATCCGACATACAAGTCCCTGTGAATGAGCTGTTATTATAGAAATGATAACGTATAAGAGCGAGTGTGTTAATATAAACCTGTGCTGGACTCATGACTGTGTGTGTGTGTGTGTGTGTGTGTGTGTGTGTTCTTTGTGCTAAAGGTCTGTTTGGTCTGGTTTTTGGCCTGTTTGGAATGTTGGTGTATGACGGAGAGAGAGTGAAGGAGCATGGAATGCTCCAGGGCTACAACTCCGTCACCTGGGCTGTGGTTTCATTACAGGTGAGATTTATGCCCCATATACACACACACACACACACACACACACACACACATACACACACACAATTGATTATCATGACATTTATCACATTACGGATTATCAGCATATATCTAATTACACGTTTCACTTGTGTATTGTCTTGAAACTTGTCACAGTGTGATCACACTAAACACTCAAAATTTAGCGCTGTTTGTCTTTACACTTCTACACCTGTACACTGTAATTACTTATAATCCCAAGGCTTTTTTTTAACCTCGACTTGTTCATTATGGATTTAAATCTACATTCGTATTTCTATGGTGCTGCTTTGTTTTGGGTGTCAAATCAACAAATCTACAACTTTCAGTCCTGTGTTGTTTAATAGTAAAGCTGATTCAGTTTTATTGTAGTGATATTTGTTTGTGGTTTTTCCCTCCGCAGGCGTTGGGAGGTCTGGTCATAGCCGCTGTTATTAAATACGCAGATAATATTCTGAAAGGTTTCGCCACGTCCCTGTCCATCATCCTGTCTACGCTCATTTCCTACTTCTGGCTGCAGGACTTTGAGCCGACGAGGTACAGATTTGTGTTCAGTTGTAATCGAGCGTCCTGTTAAAGAAGGACTAACCTCGGGGTCAGGAAACCTGTGGCTTACCAATATTAGGTTACAAATCAAATAAAAGATAAAAAAAAAGACTTGATTAGTGGAGGGGAGGTAACGCGCAGTGTGGTTCTTCGCAGTATGTTTTTGAGTGTATTGATGGATTGCTAGTCGATAATTTTTAACAAAATTTATGCAATCAAAAACGATACAAATAAGGAAAAAAATGATACAAATAAAATTTAGATTTAACAATATCATTAAAATGTATACCTCTAAAATCTAGATGTAGATGTCATTCCAGTTTGTATGACCAAAATCTAGATTTAATGTTTTCTTAAAGATTTTTACCACCAAATTCTAGATTTAACCGTATTAAAATGTATACTTCTAAAATCTAGATTTAATGATATTGTTAATACATATTCAAAATAAAATCAAAATTTAACTATCATGTTTATAAAACCATAATCATTAGATGTGTTTGCACATATGGAGACTAAAAAAATGACTAAAAGACTAAAAAAAATCACCGAGCGTGTCAAATTATCATATCAGAAAGATGGCAAAAGTGTTGGACAGCATAAGCTACATTGTGGTTACATAAGCTACATTTTTAGCACTGAGTAATTTGCATTTGTGAGAAAATAAGGTTCTGTGATTTTCTTAATCTTAAAATGTATTTTGTCAGTAAATGTAAAGCAGCACTTATTTCTTTTTTTTTTTTTTTTCTCTCTGTGAAATTTTCACCGTGTTGCTATTAGGTTCAGCTGACATTTAAGCTGTCAACTTGGAACAGGATTAATAAGGGTTGGTTTTTGGACATGAACCATCGCAGTAACATGCGTTTATATAAATTTGTTTAGCTGAACGCAGCTCATCGGATCAGAGATGAGGGCTAGAGAGATTAGCTCAGAAAGGGGAGAGTTTCCAGAATTATTTAGCCTCTCGGATGTGTCTCATCTGTTCAGAGTTCATGACACTAGTCAAAAGTAGTAACGTGAAGCTGCACTACAAAACAAAACGTATCCACTTTTGGATAAGACAATACATTGTCTTATTTATTAGCCTAATCTTTAATGGTTAAGCATTAAAAGGTAACTTTTGTCACCGTTCAGTCATTTATTTACTTATCTGACCTTTTTTAGGCAACAAATTTTATGTAACTGGACAAAACTTTTAGCTGAATAAGGCTTCCAAAATAAAATCCAATAATGTACATAAAAATAAAAAAAACCCTAAACCTAGCCATGTGGCTACGCGTCTGCTAATGTGTATTTATTCGGGGTGTAATGATTGGTCACTACATTACCACTTGGATGGATGAATTGATTTTAAAGGCAACTTTGAAATGAATCGAGGCAACAATCATAAATTCGTTATTATTGATTATAACGGATAATAAACACAGTGCTATTAAAGAAGGACAGACGACCTGTGTGTAAAAAAAAATAGTTTATATTTTTTAACTAAATAATTTAACAGGCTAACAAGGTGATTTGTCTAAAGTAGCTGCTTCTCTACGTCATCATCATTGTGAATTTACGGTAGGCCTACCACAGATTCTGAAAAAAGCTGGTCACACACTCGTATCGTATATCGTAACACGTTCAGTAAGAATCAGAATTATATTAAGTATCATGTTGGACGCCTGAGGTTTAACTGCTAACCGATACCTGTCTGTTGTTCTGCTGCGTCATGTGATTTCCCCTGTGCAGCATCTTCTTCCTGGGAGCCGTGTTGGTCATAGTTGCGACATTTTTGTACGGCTACGAAAGCAAACCTGCGTCCAACCCGAGCCGAGCATGATGGGAAGCCGGGGACACCGGAGAGCCGATGGAGGTCCAGGATAGAGCTGAAGAGATGGAGGGAAGTGCGAGAATGAAATGAGGAGGACGAGGAAGGAAGGAAGGTTGATGGAGATGGAGATGTCATTGTTTCGAAGTGACTTGTTAACTGAGCGAGAGTGTGCACTCATCTGAGAGGTCAGAGGCGGAGAGCCGTGGGGAGACAAACGGGCCTATACCATCAGTGCACATGATGGGGAAACCGTGAAAAATGATAAAACTATTGTTATATACGCCATAACTCAAGTACTTGAGGAAAGCACTGGAGTGCCATTCGTTTCTGTCTGTGTGTGTGTGATGTGTGTGTGATCCAAACAATCTGTGATGAGATGATAATATAAGATTGTGTGTGTGTGTGTGTGTGTGTGCGTGTGTTTGTTTTTTTTAAAGCCATGTCATACATCTAAATGCAGGAATTCTTTCCCAAGTCCAGCCATGTGGATTGGCTTTTCACCCATGAACAAACCCCAGACACTGAAAATGCAATGATTTATTATAATCTATTCAAATTTGAAGAGAAATTAATATTAAATAATTTTAGTAAGTATGGACTGTGCGTGTGTATGTGTGTGTGTTTTAATGGGAACAAAATAATTCACTTTCATTTCTAGTCATGTGACTGAGGAAAATCCAAAAAAAAAAAATCCACCGATGATAAAAGTGCAGAATGGAGTTAGAAGCATTTAAGGTGAAACTACATCCAATTTTTCCACATCGATGAGCTAAGGCATGCTGGGTGTCTGAAGTTTCCTAACAAATAATGGAAGCTTATGGCTACTAGTTTAGCATCTAAATCATCCCACAGTGGTGTCTCCTTAACTGGCATTGCTGCATATAAAAATATACTGAATGAATTGTGTAGAATTAAGGTTTTAAACTTGATACATTTCATACTGCAGCTTTCAGTGGCCGATTGTGATAAACGCCGTCACTCATAGATGATCATTTAAAACACCTTGCACCACAATCCTCAATGCTGATTGGTCTGAAGGTGTTGATTAATTTTCTATAACAGCAGTGACTTGTATAGTGGACACACTACATAATCTATAAGTGTAATAATGAACGGATTAAAAAGTGTGCTGAGGACGTTTTCTGTAAAGAGATGTTTGTTTAGCATTTATGGAAGGAGTCTCCAGTGTCAGCGCTTTGTAACAGTCAGAGGTAGAAAAGAAGAGTTTATGCTTTGTGGTTTTTCAGTAACATGATCATCTGCGTTTTTTTTTTTGTTTTGTTTTGTTTTATAAACTTCAGAGAGAGAAGAGAGAGGCTGGTGAGGAAACGACTGTTTATAGCTGCTATAACATAAGAGAGAACAGGAACTAACTTGTTTCATGAACTTTTCACAACGAAATATGAATTAAAGATATGAAAATGTGTCCTTCTGTATAAAATAAAAAAATTGTAATCGTTGATGGAACACTCTGGAACATGTTACTGTAAAATTATCGAGTTTGTGTTGGTAAGAGTAAGTCACAGTAACTCCGCTTCATCTCGTCACTGCGTCGCTGATTATTTTCCTAAAACAGCGAGTGTTTCAGAATTCATTACTCCAACTTTCTGAATCTTCCATCATCAAGGAAAACATCAGCCAAAGCCTGTTTTCTGTAACAAGACCACAGAAGCCGGGTTTTCATTTCACTCATTTTTATTTCATATAAACACTCGCTCCTGAAGATGTTCACCTCAAAGTGCTTCAAGAGTGCAGAGAGAATGAGAACACTGTTTACGGTGACGTTGTAAACAGTCAATACAAAACAAAATGAGAGATTTCAGCCCTGTAATGGATTGTTCTGATGTGTGTGTGGGGGCACGAGTGAGTTTTCTCTTTTCTTTCCGTCTACACCACAACCCCATCATACTTGTTTGTTAAATGTGTATTAGGTAGCATTTCTCCAGTGCTCTTCTCTGATATCTCTCATACATTTCATTCATTAACATTCATTTTTTTTAAAGGCTTTATAGGTCACCTGCTGTTGCTGTATTCCTGTTCCAGTGAGGCAATTTTTGTAGCATTTTTAAAAACACTGTGTGTGTGCAAAGTTGCTTGAAAGATTAAATAAACCTTCGTTTTCAGATACTGTTTGTCTAAAGCGTTCCAGGAGCACCTTCATCTGCTCGAATCCCTGCGTGAACTTCAGGACTGACATCTGCTGGTTTGTTTTTTGTAAGTCGATAAGGACTTGTCTGAGCTTGGATTAGATCCACTTAAACCTTTACATCTTCATCAGCTTAGTTTCATGCACTGTGTTACAGGTTGCATCTAGATGAGTTGTGTGCGTGCATGTTTGTAGATTTTATTTCAACTTTGATTGACAAAATCTCCAGCAAAAAAAAACAAAACAAAAACTCTTAGTCCAAAACTGAATCAAATTCAATAATGCATTTGTTTTTAAAATAGTTTTGGGATTGTATTTTCATGCATTGATGGTCTAACTATAGGGGTCTAACACAGTGATACTGTGAATCTGTTTAGTGTTCCATATTTTTATATATATATATGTGTGTGTGTGTTAGACCCCTATATATACCCCTATATACCCCTATATACTGTTTTCAACCAGTTTTGGCATGACCTAGTTGAGATGTGCATTGGACTTTTTATTTCTTTCCCCCAATAACACAGTTACGATTGTTATTTGTACATCCTAAGAATGAATCTATTTCCCAAAAAAACCTAGTAGCTTAATTTAAACCATGGCAACCCTGAGCAGGCAGTTACTAGCGATGAATGAAGAGCAACGTAAATGTGTCACTCAGCGACACACACGTTCGTGGTATTCGTTTGTTTGCGCTTCGGATCTGACCGCTCGTTCATGCCTGCGTAAAAGTAAAATCATCTCAATCACCTGACATTTCTGTTGAATCCCTCAGGATCCCAGTCCCGATACACACCTTTAGTCTCTAACAGACACCCTGTGAACCAATCAGGCAAGCCTTCTACAAAAAAAAAAAAAAAAGTCTTTGTATCTGTTTCGAACACGTTATCTTTTCAGTTGGAATAATGTATTCATATTCTGTTGCGTAGCGGATTTTATTCAGTTTTCTAGTGCAAGGGGTTTTTATGTCTTCACCACATGATGGTTGAGGCGTTATGTTTTCCGATATTCTTGTTAGCGAGGTATCTCAAGAACAAGCGGTTGAATGTTTGCAGGATTTGTATGGAATTATCATCATAACCAGCAGATGAACTAAGTAGATTTTGGAACTGATCCAGTCAGGGTCAAGGTCACAGCAAGGTCATATGTCTGGAATAGTTTTTCTTTAACAGCTTCTCTCCTGTCTTGAGTATATTTTAAGGGTATTTCAGACATACACAGTAGTGACAAGAGGGACTAGACTTGGAGGTGGACTGCAAAAAAAAAAAAAAAAAACCACAGCAAATGAAAATATCTTTATTGTCAAATTTATGTAGTATTTCCTAATATAGGATTACAATAAACCAAATATAAGATTAAAAATTTTACTAATTTCACCCTTGAAAAAGTCTTGTTCCATTGTTTGCTAATTTGAAGCATTTATTTCTAGAAAGAAATCGAATAAGAAAATTTAAAGCTTGAATTGAGTAAAAATGGCTAGAAATAGATTTAATAATCTTGTGAATAATCTTGTGAATTTGTATATGATTGACTATATTCAAGATATTTTCACTTGCTAAGACATCTTTTTTTTTGCAGCGTGGAGGCCATTGGTGTCAAGTTCTACTTGTTTTACGACTTGCTTTTTGAAATCAACTTACACACCTTATTGATCAAGTTCAACAAGATGCATACATTTTTCCCCGTTAATTTTGAGAGACATGCGCTGCTCATGGCACTCGACCCATAATATGACTAAACTTTTATATTAAATGTTAATGTATGTTAATGTTTACAAGCTTAATTTTGCTCAGGATATATTATAATAAGAATATGCCATTATACAAATATGCAAAATCTAATATTTTGAACATGTATTATTGTATTATATTTTAAACAGAAATCTCGAATAACTGCATGTATGATGTGGAAAAAGGCTAGTGGCTGCATAACTTTTTTTTTTTTTGGCGTGACTGCGTGTTTAAGTATGGTTTTATTTCTTCTAGCACACATACGAGAAGTTTCTTTCATGCTGCGGACAATTCTCTAAAATGTTATAATATGTAATGTTTTGGAGATGATTGTTTTTTTTTGTTTTCTTAATGTTTTTCTTGCGCGCTTGTGGCTTGGTTCATAATAAGATAGATAAGATTTTTATCAGGTACAGTACAGAATGCAAAATGTTTTTTTTTTTTTTTAATGGGTTGAAAACGAACCCATAAAAATCCAATAAGTTAAAAATGAAATGTCCAGATGTGCAACCGTCTAAAACAAAATTATGCCAAAACTTGTTTGTCCTCTGGGTGTGCAAACTTTTGCACTCATCCTTATTAGATTAAAAAGGTACCAGTAATTCAACATGCAGAGGAGGGCAATTAAACTGTCCACTACTGTAATGTTTCTCGCTTGTCTTCTCGTTGCTGTGAGGATTAAAATATGATTTAAATCATGAATTTATAAATTTATAAAAGCCAAATTTAACAACTGAAAGCAATCAAAGCACTGTGTTAAATAAAACCACTAGGATGCATTGATTCATTATGTGATTCTATGCCCGTGTGTGGTATGTGTGCACACATCCGTGTGTGTGTGTGTGTGTATATGGTATGTGTGAGTATTTGTGCACACATCCGTGTGTGTGTGTGTGTGTGTGTGTGTGTGTGTGTATGGTATGTGCGAGTATTTGTGCACACATTCGTGTGTGTGTGTGTGTGTGTGTGTATGGTATGTGTGAGTATTTGTGCACACATCCAATTGTGTGTGGTGTGTGTGTGTGTGTGTATGAGTATTTGTGCACACATCCGTGTGTGGTGTGTGTGTGTATGGTATGTGCGAGTATTTGTGCACACATCCGTGTGTGTGTGGTATGTGCGAGTATTTGTGCACACATCCGTGTGTGTGTGGTATGTGTGAGTATTTGTGCACACATTCGTGTGTATGTATTTGTGCACACATTCGTGTGTGTGTGTGTGTGTGTGTGTATTTGTGCACACATCCATTTTTGTGTGGTGTGTGTGTATGAGTATTTGTGTACACATCCGTGTGTGTGTGTGTGTGTGTGTGTGTGTGTGTGTGTGTCAGTCAGTGTAGGAATGGTTCCTGTCTCACTAATGAGCAGCACTGGGATTTGCTGTTTGTATTCGTTCTCTCTCAGGTGAAAGAGCTTGAGCGCTGCCTTTTTTCCCTCTCACTCTCTTGAATCAGTACTGAAGCAACACACATTCCTTTCTAGGAGTAATTATTCTACACAGACTCTCACACCTGGGTGTTGAGGAACTGAATAAATACTGAACTCTGACCTCTAATAAAGTTGGAAGTTGTTTGCGCTGTGAGATATTTTACAACAACAAGGTGCTGGTAGACAATCAGTTAACCTTCATCGCTTTTCCACCACAAAGTCTCTGGTTCTTAGCCTGCGAAATAAACCAAAATGCTGCTCTCGTGGAACTGAGAACTGGGGACACCTGGGGCTTTGGGGCAGCGTAATCAGACCTGCCAACCCTGAAGAGGAATAATGAGTAATTCTGGGAAAGGTAATGCAGAGGGAAAGTAAAAACGCAGTACTAGTTTAAAAAAAAAAAAAAAAAAAAAAAGTAGTTAGCTAAGTGAAACATACATTGATAAATTTTGAATGAACTCATAATAATGAACTCAAAACGTTCTCCATTTTCCCTTACTGAAATCAGGCGTGCTACATCAGTACGTCTTTCTGGTGGAAAAATCGAGTTGAGAAGCGAGCACCGGCCAAACCGTTACTTATTGTGAGATGGGAGGAAGGGGGCGGGGCTTCCAGGGGTGTCAGTTTATATTAGAGGGTTCAAAACACCTATGCAACTGTCAGTCATTCCAGATTCATATATCGATTGCTTCATCTGCTGTTTTTGGGGTGAAAGTTGGCAGGTCTGTGTAATTTTGTCACTATAACAGCCATGCACGCTAAAATAAAATTGAAAAATTGCAGAGATTCTAAAGAAAAATAAAAAAAATTTAAACCATGACTTAGTGGACTAAGAAGGAAACAACCATTTAACTATGTGTATGTCAGTGCTGTATGAAAAATATGTCCTCAAAGCCAGATATAAAACTTTTATAGTACAATCTTTTATGGTGATTATGTTTACTTCGAAAACCCGCACAGTCAAGTACGTAACTGCTCAGCTCTCAAACTGGTGGAAATGTGGACTGTCTTAAAAAGGTTTTGCTGGTTTTCCTGAACAGCACCCAAACAGTGTCGAAAAGGAGTATAGTGCTTTCCTCTCAGTTACAATATCATAATTTTACTGGATGAAAGACTTCTGTGTAAAGTTTGGCCTAGATTTTTAAATGTCTCCATCTAACCCCATCCTGCATGCTTTCCATCACTGCTTCTCTTCAGCTTATTATCATTTTAAACCACGAAGGGTATTGAAAGATTGGTTCTAATACAAATTGTTAAATTCTGTCATGAAGTTGTATCAACAGTGAGACCCAAACCTCAAAGCTCAACTCCTCAATCCTTTTTCTTAACAACTCCCACATTAGGTATCACATTCCCATTCTCTCTCTGGTACTCCAGCTGTGAGCTGGTCTTAAGGCGGCTCGCCGGTCCATATGTTGCGTTTCAGTGCCTCATTGGCCCCCTCCGTCCAGTCAAAGGCAGTAGTGTGGAATTAAGGCAAGTGGTCCTGTCTGTGGTTCTACAAAGTTTGGCCCCAGAAAGCTGGAATGGTTGCCACACTAATATGGATACATTTGAAAGCTTTGTTTTCGGGATCGGAAAGTTTTGCATCTACATTGCTGTTTTTACATTGTTTTTTTTTTTTTTTTTTTTAAAAAGCGTATTGTCTAACTTCTGGGTTTTTTTAAACCCCATTCTCTCCCATTTTGGTCATTTGCCCATTCCTACCCACTAGCTAGCTCTTGACTATCATACAACAGCTACCAACCAGGGAGGTTGAAGGCTAGCATGTGCTTCTTCCAAGACATGTTAAGCCAGCCACCACATCTTTTCTAACTGCTGCTCATGCTACATCACAGGCAGCTGAACACATGGAGGAAAGCGCTATCTACCCTCTTCTGCATATATGAGCTCACAGACACCCCATTTGACTAGTGTTACTCTGATTCAGAGCCGAGAGAGAGAGAGTATGCCATCCCTAGCCCTTAGACCAGCACGACCAGTTCTGCTCTGTTGAGCTCCTGGCCACGAATGGCTGTTGCATCTGTGAAATTCAAACTTAACCTCTCCTGATGAGAGGGCGAATGCTGTTCTGTTGTGCCACTCGGGTGCAGCTGAAAAATGCCTGCACATTCTACCTGAGCCAGGAGGATTAGCACAAATTCCCATTCGCCTCTTTCAGCAGGACCTACCATGCCCTGGTTCAGTTATCCATCATATTGTCAATAGTAACGCACTAAACCCACTTTTTCTATTTTCAAAATGATGCCAGTATCAGCACTCTAATTTCAGACAATTTCTTTCCTGTGTGCATGTGAGTGGAAAATACATTATATGGCCAAATATATGTGGACCCCTGACCATCACACTCGTACAATGGTTCTTCTCCAAACTGCTGCCACAAATTTGGAAGCACACAATTGTATAGAATGTCTTTGTATGCTGTAGCATTACATTTTCCCTTCACTGTAACTAAGAGGCCCAAAATTGTTCCAGCATGACGATGCCCCTGTGCACAAAGCGAGCTCCATGAAGACATGTCGTGTTAAGGTTGGACTGGAAGAACTCGAGTGTCCTGCACAGAGCCCTGACCTCAACCCCACTGAACACCTTTGGGATGAACT
>CM075010.1:2479337-2495775 GCA_037576675.1 Pangasius sanitwongsei
CTGACCTCACTAATGCTCTTGTAGCTGAATGAACACAAATCCCCACAGCCACGCTCCAACATCTAGTGGAAAGACTTTGCAGAAGCGTGGAGCTTATTATAACAGCAAAGAGGGAATAAATCTGGAATGTGATGGTCAGGTGTCTACATACTTGTGGCCATATAGTGTATGTCAGATCCAATCTATTGCCAACCCAGAGGTTGAGACCAGTATTGACGCTGATACAGGTATTTAGTAAAAGATTGATAAATCACTAACGGTTGGTAACAACACTGTGATCAGCAGTTAATAGAAATTCCTTCTTCCTGACATCACTTTGTTCAAATGTAAAATTGTGATCAAATCAGACAGCACAACAGTGACATTCAGATGTGAAAATGGAATGATGGAAGGCCAAAACAGCAACAGAAACAACTTATACATTTTCAAATTGATCCATATTAGCGTGGACAAGGCCTGACAAATCGAGCTGGGGTGCACATTACATCACCAACAGAACTCTCAGCTGTCACATTCCTCTTGCCCTGCTTTAGATATATTTCCTGAAAAGGGTTGAGTCAAAAATCAACCCAGTGGAAAGGAATATCCTCTATCCACACTTACTTTTTCCTGAACCAGCTACTTTGAGGGGATCACAACCAATGGCGTTCCCCTTCTGGGCCGCCACATGAGCACCTGGGCATCATTCGCATTGGGTTTGCCCATGGCGTTCTGGGGAATGGGTTCCATTTGGGTCAGGATTTTGGGCTGGTCCTGGTGAAGAGGCCCAACCAGCCTGGCCCTGGAGCCCAGAGGCATCATGGGATCAACAGTGATGTCCACTTTCATTCTCCACTTGATGGTTTGCAGCAGGATCTTCTCGCACGTGCCGACATTGAGTGCCACCAGCCATGTGGTGAAGCTCTGGTCACGAGTGATGTGCGTGAGCAGCGGCGTGTTGTTCTCACTCACTGGCACTGCCCACGTCACACTTGGGTAGAAGTTGTCGTTCATGCTGACAATGAGGCGTGAAGGTTTGGATGTCGGGCCCGAGATGGTTACTGTCTCTGTGGTGTTGCCGTACCATGGGTAGCTCACACCGTCCGAGTCACTGATCGCACTCACCATGCCGTCCCTCAGCTCTGGGAGCTCCCAGCTCGACCTAAAGGGAAGCAGAGGTCAAAGATGAAAAGGGAAACTGGGATGCTAGCCAGTGCACCCATTAATTTGCATTTTATTAACTTTATTATTTGGAGTAGCTAAACATTATTATATTAACAGCTAGCAAGATACCTAAAACAAGTCTATAACATAGATTCGCTGTGTCCTGAGGTCATAGATAATGCATTCAGGAAAATGAGAAAACTTCACATTGTCCAACTTGAAACTGGTCATGCATCACCTACTTGTTTACTAGATTATAATTTTTAATCTAATATTAGCTAGCATTAGTATATAGCTGTGTTTATGTTAAATATTAGCCTGATATCTTCCTAATCTTCAATAGAACTGCAGCGGGTTGTGAAATTTATCAGCTGTAATTCATTATAAGATGAAATATAAGCTAAAATTTCTATTTTGAGACTGTATTTCCTTGTATACACGTGTAGGCAGTTGCTTCACTTTTCGGTTTGGGCTGTTAGAAAGCGCCCAAAGTTCCTAATCGGAGGTCAACTTGAAAGTTTTTCCCCATTCGAGAGGTGGAAATTATGTTTTTCTTACCCATATGACATTAATTCAACATTAAACGTATGTCTTCTGATATCATGTGACTGTCTTACATGTGCCAGATTTATAAAAACTGGGGAAAAAATGCTAAAATACTTTTTTTTTATAACTGAAAAAAATTGAGGAACTGTTTCCTAATTTTAGCAATCTAGCAAGCTAGCTAGCTAGCATTAGAACATAAACCCCATGAACTCCACTGGAGCATGTTAGCTAAACATAAATAGCTAACTAATAGCACAATAAAATTTTAGGTATTAAATATTGCTAGGTAGCTATTTGCTTGGTAGATAACTTAGTAGTAACATAATATTATTTCATTACGCCGCGGAGATGTGAGTGAAGTAAGTGAACATTACCCAGTGCAGCACCATAACTTCCATGGCTTCCTGAAGGGTCCTTTTGCTACCATAGCCTGTTGGTCTATTATAGGAGGCTACGCGGTTGATACCATTTGAGTGAGCTTGTTAATTTTTTTTGTGTGTGTTGCAGCAATTTATAATATATAATTTAAAAAAAACTATTCAGTATTTTCAGGTTCAACAATGCTAGTTAATTTAATTTCTAATTTCTTTCAGTTTTTGCATCCCCTCCTGATGATACCGCTAACGACATTACAAGCCTAAAGAGTTATCTTCTGAGATCAGTTTTTATTTATTTTTTTAAAGACATAAAGAAATTTATCTCTTGCTTTGTAAATCACATTTCTGGCTTAAGCTGTCGAAATCTTCATCATCATGGCAGGTTAGAGTTGTTAGAGTTGTTAATGATGTTAGCGATGTTGCTACCGCTTTAATGCAGTCACTGATGTGTAAAGTCCCCATGAGTAATTCATAGCAGTGGAGTAATTAGTTAGTAATGAGTGTATGTGTTATCATAGGCCAGCTGTGTGTGTGTGTGTGTTTGTTAAAAGATTCAGTATCAGAGCACATTTTTTAAGCAGGAAGTGTCACTTGGCGCAAAGTTCTGCCATCTCGTCATCAAATCTGCTCCATCTGTCACCCACACAACCTCCACAGGACTTCACTCCTACACACACTCACACACACACACCTCCCCGCAGAAACACACGCGTCCCCGACACACACACACACACCTCCACATGAACAGACCCTGCGTGGAGGAACCCAATCAGGCAGTCAGGGGTGTAGGAGGGTGTGAGAAGATTTCTCTAGCTCGTGTTCTCTCTGTCTCTGCTTCTCTCTGACTGACCCGTCTGTGTACGAGTGAAAGAATTTTGTCATTCTCATTATTTATCCATGCTGAAGTGCTCAGAAAAGGTGTGAACGCTTTGATTCGGGTTTCTGAATGAAAAAGCTGCTGCTGAGCTTTTTATGTAGCTGTTAACTAGCTTGCTAGCTTCTTGTCTTTAGCTAACATGCGCCAGTGACTAACAGCCCCTTAATGTAAGGCTAGTTCACTTATTTAATAGCAAATAGCTATTAAGCCAGTCAGTTAGCTTTCTGTTGAATAAATAAGGATTAAAACATAACAGAGTGTGGTGTTATAGGAAAATAATCCACAACAGGCTGCAGTATTTCAATACTTCCCCCGAAGTTGATTATTTTCCATTAGCAGTGCAACCCAAAGGCTTTTATTCCTCTTGTACCAGAGCAAATTGCCAATGATTATCCATTATTAATGTAATGGATTATTATTGTTATCCATTTATAGTTGCGTTTAATGTTGTGGAACATTTGTGTTACAAGTTAGCTCCTGTTCTCACTTACGTTATAGCAGCTATAAACAGTTGTTCTCTCATCAGCCTCTCTTATTTTTCTCTCTCTAGAAGTTAATAAGCCAAAAAAAAGAAAAAAAGCATAGACTCCTGAGGATGCTGGAAAACTTAAAGTTACAGCTTTACCTCTGACACTGTAGACTCCTTCCATAAAAGTAAATAAACGTCACCTCAAAGAAAACCTCACCATATCAATGATTACACCCGTTTTTAATCTGAGTATGTGGAGCATCTGTTAACATATAAGAACCAGCACATTAATACGAGCGCATTAGTATTAAAAAAAATTGAGCGTTCACCAGCGCTGTGGCACAAAAGTATATCTCAATCTGGCAGAGAAGCAATGTGATGTCTGTTCACATCTGTTCAGAGTCTGACGCTAGTCAAAAGTGGTAACGTAGCGTCACTTCGAAAACATAATCATTTCTTAATTAGAGCCATAAAATAATAATTAATTAAAAGTTATTAAAACTCTTATCGCCATTTGGTCATGGTAATCATTTATCTGAACCTTTATAAATGAGGAAACTTATGTAGCTAGATCTTTAGAAATGACTGAAAATGGATGGGAGTGAAATTTTGGCTTGCTTTCACCAATCTCAAGACAATCAGGAGCTCTGTAGCGTTTCATCAACCGGCGTAACGTCAGCAGGTCACATGGTAATGCTCATGAACTTACATGCCAATGTCTCCATAGGTGTTGTAGAATTCCATCTGAGTGCAAGCCTGGATCCATCCTACCACCCAGGTCTCATGGCGAGGGATGGGCGGCATGACCACGCGGGCCGAGGCCTTGAAGTACGGCGTCCTGTAGCGCAGCACTATAGGCGAGTTCTCCTCGATCACCGTCGGGCACTGGTCAATAGTGGCCGACATGTCGCACACGGTGATGTTCTCGCGTTTGACACGCGACTTGCAGCTGAAGCTCTGGACGCAGCCCATGGTAGAGAGGCGCGCTTTGAGCTCGACCAAAGAATTCGCATCAGTGTGGGTTAGTTACAGTTGGAATGATCACAGACACGAGGTTTCTCCTAGGACACGACTGTTCATAGTGGAAGATAATCACAAAGCAGCGTGAACAGTGGTGTGTAGAAGACCACTTCATTACCTTACATCTCGGAGCATTCCAACCCCTTGCAGCACTCAACTCAACTTCACACTGGTTTTAATTCGCCAAGCTCAGTTGGGTGGAAACCTGCAGAAAATGCTAAACAAACTCCACAGATGATCAGTGACAGTAGTGGTGTGTTTGGATCATCTCCAGAACCTCCTGGTTCCTCCTGCTCTCCGTTCCTGTATGTTTGGTGCCACACTGCTGGACTTTTGATCGGAATCTTGATGTGTGTATATATATATATAAATATATTTAAAGATATCTTTCAAATGCTAATAATCCAAGATGAGAAGGGGTGTGTGTTTGCTGCAGGTAATGAAATGATTCTCAGCATTCACACAATCCAACCAATGCAAATCATTTTCATCCAGATGTGTATATATATCTTCAAAGCCTCCTTACATCATATTTTTTAAAGATGGCAATGCACACCACTGATCTCTGAACGTGTTTTCTGGTCCACAGGAAAGGTGTCCCCCTTTTAATTTCAGCCCTCTTCCTTCTTTCTAGTCCGCGTTTTCATGTCACTAACCGGAGACCGCGGCACAAGGCGCTGCTTTGACGGTTTTGGGCTTCAGACCTGCAGTCGTGGCCGGTTTCATCTCCTCTGATGGCGGTGAAGCAGAAGACCGCAGCGGATTCACGGTGATGCTGTCGAGCCCCGTGTAACGATCCGGTTGCACGGTGGATTGGGGCGTGAAGAAAATAAAGCGCCCGTTATCATCATCATCTTCATCATCATCATCATCATAGCATCATCATGCACCTACATAGAGCTTAGGAGCAACTTAAACGCCTTGCATGCTGGGGAAATAGGTGTGAAGACTAAAACAGAGCGTGATTCCTCTTCTTTCCTCGTATTAGCGCATATTTCCGTATCCGCCGGTGCTCGCGCGCTGTTCGGTAGTCCGTGGTGCTGAATGCGCGAGGAGGAGGAGGAGGAGGAGGGCCGTGTGTGTGTGTGTGTGTGTGTGTGTCTGCTCCTCATCCTGTAGGCTGCAGTCAGATTGCAGCTTGATATGTGTGACGTCCTCCAGATTGCCGGAAATCCATCATCAGCTCTGTAAATTACTACCAAAACTAATTTGTTTTCAAATCTCAAGATGTTTAAAACATAATATTTCATCAAATTCCTCTGTGCGCCCTAGACCACTTTATATTCCTCGCTTAATTGCTGCCATAGCAACAACCAGCAATGCTTACAGCCATGCCAACGATTAATGTCATGTACTGTCACTGCTGATAAAACGTCTCTTAGTTTTTTTGTTTGTTTGTTTTGTTTTTACCGTGCATATCGTGTTTTTTTTAACCATCTTATGCAGATCTTGATTTATAAATATTTTAAAAAATTGACAGCAACTGATTCAGAGTTTTATAGAAGAATAATCAAATGAGATTGACAGTTCAAAAATCTTTCAGAAGGATTACTTCATTGATAATAATTAGGGAATAAAACACTCCGGGTCGTGCTGTTATAGGAACGTAATCATATACAGGATGGGGTGGTGAATTGGAGTTACTGTTACTACCCCAAAGTTGATTATTTTCCTATAACAGCACGTCCTGAAGTGTTTTATACACTATATGACCAAAACGTTTGTAGACACCTGACCATCACACCCATATGTGCTTGTTGAACATTGCATTCCAGATTTATTCCCCTTCGCTGTTATAATAAGGTCCACTCTTCTCCACTAGATGTTGGAGCATGGATGTGGGGATTTCTGTTCGTTCTACTACAAGAGCATTAGTGAGGTCAGGTGCTGATGTTGGGATGTCGAGGAGGTCTGGGGTTCAGTCGGTGTTCCAGTTCATCCCAAAGGTGTTCAGTGGGGTTGAGGTCAGGGCTCTGTGCAGGACACTCGAGTTCTTCCACTCCAACCTTCACACACCATGTCTTCATGGAGCTCGCTTTGTGCACAGGGGCATCGTCATGCTGGAACAGGTTTGAGCCTCTTCGTTCCAGTGAAGGGAAACTGTAATGCTACAGCATACAAAGACATTCTGTACAATTGTGTGCTTCCAACTTTGTAGCAACAGTTTGGGGAAGAAGCACATATGGGTGTGATGGTTGGGGGTGCACATACTTTTGGCCATACACTGTACTTGTGTATACTTTATATAGTGTATACTTTTTATCCATTAATTGTTAATGTTCTAAAATGTCTGCAAATGTTGTCTGCAGACATTTTAGAGTTCGTAATGTTCCTGTTCTCACTTACTGTACGTTACAGCAGCTATAAACAGTTGTGTCCTCATCAGCCTCACTTTTTTTCTCTCTCTTTAAGTTAATAAGGCAACAAAAAAAAATGCAGCTTGTCATGTCAGGTGTGTAGGGACACCTCTTTTTCCTGATTGGCTGATTGTTGGTGCTCCACATCAGTTTCTTCTTTCTCGAGCCTGGAGTGTAACAGAGACCTGCGTTTCTCCTCTCGGCAAATATTTTACTGAACTGCTGGAATGTTATAGTTACCGAATATTACAAAAAGGGTTCTGGTGTAAAAATTACAGACCCAACCTTTAACAAGTCTGTTTTAGAAAATAGTTCAGCACTTTCTCGAAATGAGTAACTGAAGTAGTCTAGTAGTTGGATTTGCAGTGATATGGTGTAGTTTGGGTCCAAATGTCACCTCTGATGACAGTAATACACTCGCTAATATGGCAGATGTTTGGAAAATATCAGAAACAGACGAGGAACCCATTTTGATCGGTTATTTAATTTCCATTACAGCGTGTGATTTCAGCAGCTGTGAGCTCACAGCATGGCACCTGTAGAGATGTCAGAATCAGACCGACCGCCCGGGGCTTAATTCTCTCTCCCATTTCAGTCTCGAGCATAAGGACAAGATCTGCGCCTTAATTGATGCCTTAGCATGTAACCATGACAACTGGTGGAAACTGACTGTCGTCACGGTGATGGAACTTGTGTCAGCTTTCTCTCTCCTGTGTCACACTGGCTTATGCTGGCAAAGAATTTCAGCTGCTGCAAGCACATGGTGTGTGTTTATCTTTATTTTACTTTATAGACGTTCATACCGTATATCACCAGGGTCCAGAACGGACTGAGTTTCAAGGGACGTCATGTAGTGACTGATGCAGAGTCTGTGGTGGTGGATTATAGACTGGCTATGGCTATAGTAAGCTGGATGTAGATTGGCTGAAATTGAAATAATTTTTGCTTAAATTAATTTAAAAATATTTTGAATCATTAAGCCTTTTTGCGAAACATTCACTATTGCTATCTAGCTTGCATCATCCTATGTGAAGTGCATGGGGTGCGTTAGCTAAATAAGAAATAAAACACTTCAGGGTGTGCTGTCAGAGGAAAACAATCAACATCAGGATAGTGTGAGGAAGTAGAGTTACTGTTAACACCCCGAAGTCCAATCTTTTCCATTAATGAAATGCTTTCCTCTTTATGACACAGCAATTTGCCAATACTAACAATTGTATTTATTGCTGTACTTTTTATCCATTTATAGTCACATTTCGTATTGTCGAACATCCAAAACAAATTAGTTCAAGTTAGTTATCACTTACATTATTTTATAGCAGCTGTAAACAGTCGTTCCCTCACCAGCCTCTCTTTTTTTCCTCTCTCTTGAAGTTTATAAGCTTGTCATGTTACTGAGAAACCGCAAAGCGTAAACTCCTGTGTCCTGAAGATGTCAGAAAAGTTACAGCTTTACCTCTGACTGTTACAAAGCGCTGACACTGGAGACTCTCCTCACAGAAAACTTCACCAGATCAACAATTAAACCCGTTTTTTCATGTTTTTGTTTATGTGGAGTATCAAGTCCCTGTAAATGAGTTACTACAGAAATGATAACGTATTGGGATATAATTTTCTTCCAGAGAGAGAGAGAGAGAGAGAGAGAGAGAGAAATGGAGGGAGGGAGGGAAAGACAGAGAAAGAATGTGGCACACTGAGATTGACAGAGCAAGTTAGAAAGAGATAGAGAAAAATAGAAATACAGAAAGAAAGGTAGGAAGAGAGAGAAGGAGAGAGCACGACAGACAAAGAGACTGAGAGAGACGGAGAGAGAGAAAGAGACAGAGAAAGAGTGAGAGATGAAGAAATAGAGAGAAAGAGTGTGAGAGAAAGAAATAGATAGATAGATAGATAGATAGATAGATAGATAGATAGATAGATAGATAGATAGATAGATAGATAGATAGATAGACACTCTACACACTGTTCCATCATTAATGTGGAGCAGGCTGCACTTTTCACACTCTACCACCAGGGGGAGCGTTTCACTGACGTTTACTTGCATGATGTATTTAACCTGCTATTATTAAATTATTATTAAAGTCATGCCCGTAATAGTAATTACTCTTTAAACTCTTTTTTAAAGAGTTTATATTTTTAAAGAGGAGCACAAAAATGTACTTTTTTCACTGCAGAAATGATATTAGTTTAGGCACATGTTTAGTGTTTAGATTTTTGAAGTGAAAAGAAGTAAGCTCAAATCCTCTGCAGCAACTCTCACTAATTAATAAAAAATTCTGTAAAGATTACTATTCTTAGTGAACTGTAAAAAACTGTAGCATGTGCAAAAGTTTGGACACCCTACTAAATCAGTACCACAGCTCGTGAATGCTTCTGTAGCTTTTTGAGTGTTTCTATTCTTCGAGTTTTCTCCCATTCTTCCTTGCAGAATACTTGTCTTGCATGCACAGAATGTTTAAGACCTACCAAGAGACATACAGATCTTCAGAGATCATTCCTTCAGACGGCCATTCCGCTTCAGCTTCACCTTTCTGCCCAGCATGCAGGCAGTTCCACCCGAGAGTGTTCATGGTTTTCTGGATCTTGCCTTGACTTCCACAGTTCCCCTTAACTGCCATTTCTTAATGACATCTTAATGACTTAGCCTTCCTCTGCTTTGTAGACATGAACCCTAGCTTCATTTTCAGATTCTCAGTCAGCTGTTTAGAGGAGTCTGAAGAGTCAGAGAATTTATTACGCTCTGGAATTGTTATCCTGAGTAACGAGTCCTAATGAGTCAATTAAGGCTTAACAAGTTAATTAAGTTCTATGAAGTGTGTCCAAACTTTTGCACATGTCGCAATTACTATTTTTTTCTTCTATTTTTTAATTTAACAAATATAAAATAACTGTGCATTAACATTACTTCTTTACTTCTTCTCACTTCAGAAATCGGCTAAATATGTGATTTGACAAGGGGTGCCCAAACTTTTGCATACAACTGTATGTTCAGAATAAAGGAAACTCATGTGATATTTCTCATTATGAGATTATTATATAACAAATATAAGACCATTAAGTGTATTTCTAGACATATTTACTGATTTCTTATTCTGTTGGCAGATCATTTTGCTTCTTTCTAGAAATAAACACTTGAAATAAGCTAAAATTATCTGATAACAGGACAAGACCACTTCAAGCTTGAATTAAGAAAAGAATATCTAGAAATACGGTCAATAATAATAATAATAATAATAATAATAATAATAATAATAATAATAATATTCATTCTAATAATCATAATAATAATATATTTGTTTAAAAACTATAATATCTATTAGAGTGAAATATTAGTTGAATGGTGTTTAGTGTGTGTGTGTGTGTGTGTGTGTGTGTGTGTGTGTGTGTGTGTGTGTGTGTGTGTGTGTGGCCAAAGTCTTTGGAGACTTAACAACAGCAGATCCTACCTGTCCACCCTGGACACACGGCTTAACACAACAATGAAGGGACAGACAGAGTGGAGGGGTGTGTGTGCGTGTGTGTGTGTGTGTGTGTGCGCAGTGGTTTGGTTCGAGCTGTTTCACTGTGGACTCTCAGTAGGAATGTGAAGATGAGAACTGGGAGTGATCTACTCGAAGTAGTCTGCCTGTCTAGTCACCAGCTAACAGAAAGATCCGGCTAACGCTAATCCACGCATGTTACATCCTCTCCATTAGAAAGCTCTGAACCTTCTCTCCTTTCAGCCTGTTCGTAAAGATAAAGACGGGTCTTGTAGCTGAGGTTAGACAGCGTTAGTATCAGCTGTAACACAAATATACATGCTTCATGCGCGCCATAATAATTCAAGACATCCAGATCAGACTTTTCCAGTTACAGGTAGATTTTTCCCAATAAAATAAAAAGTGCCAAACATTTCTCAGTTCACTTAGACTTGTTTATCTACTTAAATTATGTTTACTAATTCTACAGGAAGTCCAATACGTCCAGCCTCATCAGAGAAAATAAAGAACAGCAATAAAAAAACTTCTCTTTGACTATTTGGATTCTTGCTTGCTCAGATTCATCATGGTCTGTATAAATATAATAATGTACCTGAACCCCATGATGCTGGACTCATGGGACACCCTGTAGATATTTAACGTGAGCTTATTTCTTAGTTCATGTTTAACCCAAAATGTTAATACATGATGTTCAAATAATTCGACTGGCAGTGTGTGTTCATAAATCCTGGCATTTTACATGAAAATATAGTCGAAATATGCCATCTTAGCAAGAGAAAATATCATGAATGTGGTCAGATGTATGTAGTACTTCCTGTTATAAGATACAATAAATGAAATATATGATTATTAAACCTATTCCTAGACACTGTTACTCATTTCCAGCTTGAAAAAAGTCTTGTTCTATTGGAGATCAGCATTAATTTCTAGAAAGAAGGAAAATTATCTGCCAGTAGAATTAGAAAATTGGAAGCTTGAAATTAGTAATAAAAAAAAATCTAAAAATAGGTTTAATAATATTTAATAATTTTTAGAATGTCTAGTTTACTGTAATCTTATAACAGGAAATACTAGATAAATTAGACTATTTTGACCTGCTGAGATGACATTTGTTAAACACTTTGGGGGTGTGTTGTTGGAAAATAACCAGTGACGGGGCGATGTGATGAAGCGGAGTCACTGTTACCTCCCAGAAGTGTTTTATTCCTCTCACACCACAGCGATTGGCCAACGGTTACATTAATTTTTTTTTTTAAAAAGTGAGACACTTGGTATTTTTTGGGCATTTAAAGTTACGTTAATATCCAGCAAATTCTTTGAAGGTAACTTTTTACTACTCCTACTATTTATCAGCATAAAATACGTAATATTTTAAACATGTATTATTCTACATAGGTTATGATAAATTAAAACATGTTCAAGTTTAACATTTATTTTTTTTTTTCCTGATTACCATTCACATTTACATCATGCTTAAGAACCTGAACATATCAACATCAGTACCAGCACTGAAGAAGGTCTGAACTTAAGAACAGTTTTAAGGAATAAAGTTTGATGTTTAACCTTTAAAGTGACATTCCTCACTCTGCACACCTTTTCTATTAGTTACACTGTTCAGAGTTACTGAATAATATACTTTAAGAAGATAACTGAATAATAAACGTAGAGCGTTTTTTAATTTAATTTAATTTTTTACAGTGTTACAGCACGGAGAACTCTGCCATGTGATCCTACACCTTAGAGAAGAACCAGTGATGGATAAACAGTAAACACATTCAACACTGTGTGTGTTTTTAAGGTGTTTCCTTAAACCACTGCTGTGGGTTAAGTGCAGAACTAGGAGTGTGTGTGTGTGTGTGTGTGTGTGTGTGTGAGAGAGAGAGAGGGGGAACAAGGCAGTGAGTGACCGACTCTATGAAACTCCTCTCTCTCTGACCTTTTCTGCTTTAATGAAATTTCACGAAGATAAAGATTAGGGCTGTGTGTATGTGTGTGTGTGTATGTGTGATAGTGATAGACTGCATGTTTTGTGTTTGCACACACGTGTGTGCATCCCTCTCTCTCTCTCTCTCTCTCTCTGTCTCTCTCTGTAATAAAGGATAGGATAGGATAGGCTCTGAAGGTCTGTCTCTCTGTCTGCATCTCTGTGTCTTTTACCCTTTCTCTCTTTCTCCCTCTCCCTCACTGTCTCTCTGTCTCACGATAATGAAGTACTGAATGATCTCTGAAGGTCTGCATGGCTCTCTCTCCCTGTTTCTCTCTCTCTCTCTCTAATGAAGTACTGAATGATCTGTGAAGGTCTCTCTCTCTCTCTCTCTCTCTCTCTCTGTCACTCTCTCACTCTAATTACGTACTGAGTGATCTGTGAAGGTCTGTGTATCTCTCAGCACCCTGTTATGCCCAAACTCCTGGAGAGCGCCAACGGTCTCATTAAAGAGGTGAAATCCGTCATTGATCTTTCAAATGCCTCCAAGCGCGAGCTGAAGGAGCTCTGATACACCTGTTCATTACAATCATATCTACACATCTGACTTTCCTTAGTGCTGAATTAAAAATAAATAGACAGACATCAACCCAGAATCAGCAGACTCTCTTTTCCCCCCTCTCTCTCTCTCCTGAAGGTAAGAAGCCAAAAACAAACAAACAAACAAACAAACAAATGCAGCTTGTCATGTTACCGATAAACCACAAAAAAACTCCTCTCTCCCGAACTTAAAATCACAGCTTTACCTCAGACTGTTACAAAGCACTGACACTGGAGACTCCTTCCATATAAATATCTCCTCATAAAAACATCAACATATTAAAGATTACAAGCGTTTCTTTGTTAAATAACAACACTTTAATCCATTTATAATTAATTTTAGATTATGTAGAGCATCCCTGTGATCGTCCCTGTGAATGATTTATAACTGCTATAATGCAAAACAGGAGCTAATCTGTTTTGCTGATGTTTCTCAACGTTAAATGGATAAAAAGTACAGTGTGTTCTTCAGCGAATGAAAACACTGTAATCGAACACTACAGGACATGATGTTGTAGGAAAATAATTCACTTTAGGATGGGAACAGTAACTCCACTTCATCACACCACACCGCCGTTGATCACTTTCCTATAACAGCATGCCCCTGAGTTGTTTATTCCTTACTTAGAAAGAGTAGAAAGAGATGAAGGAGTAGAGGTAGTTAGAGTTTCAGTAGGAGAAGTGTACTAATAGAAGGAGAATCTGTAGTAGGAGTTATACTGTATCTTGTTGCAATATATTCAAAATTATTTATTCAACATGTCATGTATATGTAAAATGTAAATTGAACCCCAGAAGAGTTTTTTTTAACATCACTGATGGACAGGAAGAAGTACCTGCTGACAGACAGAACTTCACGAGATGAAAGAAGCTCCTTGTGTGTTCACGGTGGAGAGTTTGCCTCGTTTCGGAGCCCTTGTGAATCTGACGTCCAACTGCGTCACTCTGAGCTTCGTTTCATCCAAGAAAATATGATTGGTGACATTGTATATCAGTTTTTATGAAGTTCTTACAATGAAAAGGCAGAACATTTTGTTTGAGCGCAAACAGTTTGAAATTTATTTAGATTGTATCTACAGACTCATTTACATAATTCCAAAATTAAATAAATTCTACATGATTAACTTTGAGAGATTACTAATGAATAGTTCTCTCTTAGAAAATTGAAAGCTCTTATTTGGTTATCCCTCTAGAGGAACCCTTAAAGGTTCTACGTAGAACCCAACAATAGTGTGTTGACCAATCAGAACAATTTTCTTTAAAAGGTTAGAACTTTTATTTATCCAAGATAATTACGAACCCTTGAAGAAAGTAAGAACTCTTAATTATCCAATAAACACTTGGAGAACTCTAAGACAGATTAGCTAAATGTTAAATGCCTGACAGGTTCTATGTATGAAGAAGAAAATAATGACCAATTTGTATACATACAGTCTTAAAATGGTTGTTTAAGGATTGTTTAAGAGTTCTTATTTTCCAGAAAAGAAAAGGAAGTTGGAACCCTTTCTGAAAGGAAACCACTTTTGGGGTACGGTTCTCTATGGACAACTTTGATAATCTTATTTCTGTATCCTCATGTTCTGCATTATACTGAACTTTTATTTAATTATTTACTGTTGTTAACATCTTATAATAAATAAATCTTATTAGATAAAGCTGATAACACATTTTTACAAAATACGACTGATAAGATCTGAAGAACCGAAATGAAATGACTGCTTTTCATTGTGATTTCTGATGCTCAAATTTATTTAAAACAACAGTGAAACTTTTAAAATTGCAGCAACACTCATTACAGTAATTTACAATTACCAATATGTAGTCCTGTAAAAATCTATTTTTTTTTTTAAATACAACACCATGTGCAGTTACTGTAAGCAAACGTTACAGTAAGAATGCTGTAATGGATCTTAAACTGCTTTTGCGTGTGTTTCAGGTGCGTACTGAAATGCTGTGTACTACTGTGTGGCCTCGCAGGACTAAAATTTGAGAGCCGTGCTTAAAGAGCTTTGTTAGCCTGAAGACCACCAGCCCACACATATACACACACACACACATACACGTGCATACTGAGCCACTCTTAATCAGCCAGCCGTCTGAGCCAGCGAACAATGCAGGAATCCCAGTTTTAACCCCCAGACTGGAGGAATAAAAATCTCCACACCTCCTCCCTCTGCTTCATCACCTCGTATCATAAAGTGGGAGAAGAGTGCGTCTAAAAACTCTGACCTTTAATGGCATTAACACGGCAAGGGTCAAAATTCTGAATTCACTAACAACCACTGTTTTTAAGTGTGTTGCCAGTTATTAGTGCCTCGATGGGTATACCTAATAAATTTAATTTGATTAATTGTCTATAACAGCAGCTCTGGCAGTAGTGCAGGTTTACATTATATATGCTTATTGTAATACATCATCGTTTCTATAGTAACAGCTCATTCACAGGGACTTGTACAGAAGACGCTCCACATTTAAGGATTAAAAACGTGTGTAATCATTGATTTGGTGAAGTTTTCTGTAAGGAGATGTTTATTTAACATTTATGGAAGGAGTCTCCAGTGCCGGCGCTTTGTAACCGTCAGGGGTAAAGCTGTAATTTTAAGTTCTTTCTGACATTTCAAGGACAGAGGAGTTTTTACGCTTTTAGCGGTTTCTCAGTAACAAGCTGAGAAGCAAGGCTGGAGAAGGAATGACTGTTTATAGCTGCTATAATGTAAGTGAGAACAAGAGCTAACTTGTTTTGTGGATGTTCCGCAGCATTAAATGTAACTATAAATGGATAAAAAGCATGATATGTGTATCTCAGAATAGACAACACAATGCAGACCATGTGATGTTTTTCTGAATAAAGTGACTAGTGAGTGTACATTTTTACAGTTCAAATTACAGTTCAAATCTAAAAATAAGAAAATTTCATTAGGTGTGTAAATTAATTTTTTTTAAGTGTTTCTTTAAGGCACTAACTCTTTGAACTCTTGGGTTATTATTGAGTTATTCATATTTATGTTCAGATCATGTTTTTCAGTAACTACAGAGAAGCTTGTAGGAAAGGTGGGTATGTTCACCTGGATCTGTGTGTGTTAGTCAGGTTCTAGAGTTTTAGAGATTTTAAGGCACAAAGAGTTGTTAGGAGAGGGTGAGTAGAGGACTGTGGATATTGTGGGTGGTGTTCAGGATGGTGCAGATGGTTTGGTGGTGTTCAGGATGGTGTGGATGGTGTGGTTGGTGCGGTTGGTGCAGAGGTGTTCAGGATGGTGCAGTTGGTGTGGTGGTGTTCAGGATGATGTGGTGGTTTTCAGGATGGTGTGGATGGTGTGGTTGGTGTTTGATGCTCAGGATGGTGCGGATGGTGGTGTTTAGGATGGTGCCTGGTGTTCAGGATGTGCAGTTGGTTTTTGGTGTTCAGGATGGTGCCTGGTGTTTGGGATGGTGCAGTTCATGTGGTGATGTTCAGGATGGTGCAGTTGGTGTGGTGGTGTTCGGGATGGTGCAGTTGGTGTGGTGGTGTTCGGGATGGTGCAGTTGGTGTGGTGGTGTTCGGGATGGCGCAGATGGTGTGGTTGGTGTTTGGGATGGTGCAGTTGGTGTGGTGGTGTTCGGGATGGTGCAGTTGGTGTGGTGGTGTTCGGGATGGCGCAGATGGTGT
>CM075010.1:2495785-2508782 GCA_037576675.1 Pangasius sanitwongsei
GGGATGGTGCAGTTGGTGTGGTGGTGTTCGGGATGGTGCAGTTGGTGTGGTGGTGTTCGGGATGGCGCAGATGGTGTGGTTGGTGTTTGATGCTCAGGATGGTGCTGATGGTGGTGTTCAGGATGGTGCAGTTGGTGTTTGGTGTTCGGGATGGTGTGGATGGCGTGGTGGCATTCAGGAGGCTGTTTTGCCAATTGTTATGAGCTTAAAGACAACATCGTACTTACAAATGACTTTCAGCAGACAAATTGTGTGAACGCTAGACATTTTGTGTGTGTGTGTGTGTGTGTGTGTGTGTGTGTGTGTCTGTGTGTGTGTGTGATGCATGAGGATGTAAAACTGACAACTGAGAAATGTGTAGTTCAGGATAAAATGCAAGAACTAAAGTGTGTAAGATCTCAATGTGTGTGTAAGAGATGTGTGTGTGTGGGTGTGTGTGTAGGTTCTTATCAGAGTGCTCTGCAAAATTCTTGTGTATGTGTGGTTGTGTAAGAGTTACGTGTGTGTGTGTGTGTGTGTGTGTGTGTGTGTGAGAACCACACTGAGCTGCTTTACTGAAGCAGTGTAGCGTGCAGGGCTGCAGTGAGTCGGTCTGAGAGAGTCCCACTAGCCACTAATCCCCCGGTTTTCAGGAGCCCTGGCCCGTACTTGATGAGCTTGGGCAAGAAAAGAGGGAACTCTCTCTCTCCCTCACTCTCTCTCTCCCTCACGCTCTCTCTCTCTCTCCCTCACTTGCATGCTTTCATTCTCTCTCTCTCTTTTTCTCATGGTCCTCCAAAACACGCCTGGAGCCAGTGTGCGAATGAGTGGACACTAAGTGTGTGTTCAGCAACTCGCTTTCTGTCTCTCTTTCTCTTGTCCTCTCTTTGGAACCCTCGCTGTTACTCTTTTTCTTTCTTTCTTTCTTTCTTTTTCTGCATTCTCTGAGAGCAAATATCTGGTCTTCTTTACTGAGAATACACTCTTTTTTATATTCTTTCTTTTCTTATGGCTAACCCTTTACCATTTGTTTCTTTGCTGTTTGAGTATGTTTTGTTTGCTTCTTTCTTTCTTTTTCTTTCTTTCTTTCTTTTAAAAATTTGTATCGTGTTTTTTACCCTCACACCACTCATCTTTCTTCCTTTCTTTCTTTCTTTCTTTCTTTTTCTGCATTCTCTGAAAGAAAACATCTTGCCTTTCTTGCTTATTCTTAGTATACACTCTTTTCTATTTGTTTCTTTTCTTCATTGTTCCCTTTTTATTGGCTCTTTTCTTTCTTTTTTGTTTGTTTGTTTCTTTCCTTCATTCCTTCCTTCCCTCCAGTTTTTGTTTCTTTCCATATTTCTTCCCTTTCCTTTATCCAACTGTATTTTAATTAGGGGTGTGTGTGTGTGTGTGTGTGTGTGCTGTTGCCATCATATCCTACGAATGGCTAAAACAGTCTAAAGTCTTTAAGTTCTAATATAAATACCAGATTTCTGAAGTTCGGTGTGTAAGTACAAACCCTCAAAGTCACAGCAGAATCTCTCAGAATTCTCTTGAGTGAGAGTGCTGTAGATTTCACGCAGATGAAGTTGAGAGTATAGCTGTGAGTAAAGTATTACACAGATTACCACCAGTCCTCGAGCCCTGGGGGCTGTTGGGATGGGATGGGGGGGGGGGGGGGGTATACAGTGTAGGGGTGTAGGGGGTAGGTGCAGTTTCCTGGCTGTGGCTTGTGTTTGTCCCGCCTGACCTGGCAGCTCATGGGGCAGATCCTGCTCAGATAGCGAGCCTCCCTGATCCCACGCCTGTCTGAAAGTGTTAGCCGTTAGCTGTGAGTGGCTCACTGGACTTAACGCGTCTGGGCCGGGGGGCTCCGGGGGCTTTGTGTGGAAGTGGACATGTTGGGAAGTGGCAGGCAGGTTATGGGTTATGACTCCGGTTTGATTCATCGCACCGTTTCTTTCACAGCGGTGCGAGAGAAAGGCTGGATGCTGAGTCTTGTTGGTTTAACCTTTGCTTTGAACATGTACACTGCTGTCTGTGCGCCCACAGCCCGCCTCCGCCCGCCTCCGCCCACCTCCAAACTCATTTCTCAAAAACTGCTGTCTGTCTTTTTTTTTTTTTTACCAACTTGTAATGGCCGTGTCATTTAGTTTATTATAAATTATTCATTTGTCATAAACCACTTGGTCTGCGTAAAATAGATATCTTTCCGGTTTCTCAGATATGTGACAAGCTGCATTTTTGTTTTATTAACTTCAAGACGGAGAAAAAAAGTAGCTGCTTTAAATGAGAACTTGTTTTTGATCTTCCACAACATTAAATGTAACTATAAACGGATAAAAAAGTATGACTTCTCGTTCTTTAATGAGTAAAAAATGTAATTGTTTGCAGATCGTTTGTGGTATAAGGCGAATTAAACACTTCAGTACATGCTATTATGGGAAAATAATCGACTTTGGGGTGATAATAGTAATTCCACCTTGCTTTGGCTTCATCACACCACCCCATCATTGATTATTTCTTTATAACCGTACACCCTGCCGTGTTTTATTCCTTACTTATTAAAGGAATGGCTTGGCAAAAAAAAAAAAAATCGAATTGACACAATTTTCTTATAACATCCTTCAAATCCTCGAAGCCACTGTTTTCTTACACTTCTCCACAAACTCCATTGTACCACTCTGTCATGTCATGTTAAGATTTTGTGCGTCTTAGAGAGGTTCTGTATAAATATGCTCTCTCGATGCTATTCCTACTAAGCTGGACATCGTTTTCCTTTAGTGTGCTCTCTATCATCAATAGCTGATCCATCATGCTTTAAACATGCCATAGTCCAGGCACTGCTTACAAAATCTTCATCCTATTGATCTCAAAAATTACAGACCTATCTCAAAATTTCCATTTCTTTCAAAGGTATTGGAGAAGCCTGTATTAACTCAGTTAAACTTAGTTTGTTACAATATCTTGGACCCCTTTCGATCGGGTTTAGAGCTAAACAAAGTACAGTGTCTTTTATTAGCTGTAGATCCTGGAAACCATGCCATCCTTGTACTGTTGCACTTAAGCATGCTTTTGACACCATTGATCACCATACCCTCCTAAATAGATTAGATCGCACGAGACTGGTTATCGTCATATCTTACAACCAGGAGATTCTCGGTGGAAATTGGAGCGTTCTCATCGACCACAGTTCCCATCACCTGTGGAGTGCCACGAGGCTCCATTCTGGCTCTGCTTTTATTTTCTTTATACTTGCTCCCTCTTCGCTCCATTTTTGAGTGTCACAAGGTTTCCTACCACTGTTACGCGGACGATACGCAGCTTTACCTTCCATTAAATTCTAGTATAAATTCCTTGACTCCTCTTTTAGACTGTCTAAGGGACATTAAAGACTGGATGGATGAAACCTTCCTGCAGTTATACGAGAAAAAGACTGAAGTAATCCTCTTCACATCTGTTAGATAGCTTTAGCTGTAGTCTGGGCCCGCTACAAGCCAATATTCGTACCCAAGTCAAAGATTTGGGGGTAATTTTTGATTCTGAAAGAAAATTTGACAAACAAAAATAAATTCTGATGTCAGAGCTAGTTTTTTCCAGCTTGTCGGACTTTGCATGCTAAAAACGTTTCTCACGTTCAAAGATCTTGAGACTGTTATCCATGCTTTGATTTCATCGAGGCTTGATTATTGCAATGTCCTATACGCTGGAATTAGCCAGTCTTCACTCTCACGCTTGCAGAATGTACAGAATGCTGCAGCTCGCTTTTTGACTGGGACCAAAAAGAGAGAACTCACATCACCCGTCTTAGCCTCACTCCACTGGTTCCCGGTGAAATCTAGAATTGATTTTAAGGTTTTACTGTAGCCTTGCATGGACTCACCCCCATATATATATTTCAGATCTCCTCTGCCTTTGCTCTTCCCAGTGAACTTTAAGATCCTCTTCTCAACTGTTACTAACCATGTCCCAGGCACGATTAAAAACCAAAGGCGGTAGGGCATTTTCTGTGATGGCACCGAGGTTCTGTCAGACCCTCCCCTACAATAAACTCATTTAAATCGTCCCTTAAAACTTACCTTTTCTCTCAGGCTTATCTATAATTTGCCCTGTTTTTTTTTTTTTTTTTTGCCTGTTTAGATGCTTATTTTCTGGTCTTAGTCATATCTGGTTTGTTTTCTTATAGTAATTATTTGCTTATATATTTATTTTCATTCTTAACTATATTTTATGTTACCATTTTAATGTATTTTTTTCCTGTTATGCCTGATGTGCTCCATTTTGGTCAGCACTTGTCTTGTTTTAACTGTGCTATATAAATAAATTGGACTTGACTTGAAATAAAACTTGTAGTTGATATTAGTAAAATTTCAACTTTTTGCCTTCAAAACTTGCTCCAGGGCAGAAGGTAATTGCTTGCTGTAGCTCGTGTACAATAATAATATTAATAATGAAGAAAATGTCCGACACCTAACACATCTTGGCTGACAGACTACATGTGAGTAAGGAGAAAAAAAAAAATAAGTAAATTGTAAATTATTTCTTCCAAAACACCCCTTTAAATGATAAAGAATAAATCACAGTGGCGCAATAACACTAGATCATAAACACACCTCCCATTCGGGTATCAGTCTAAAAAAAGAACTGGTCGTATTTACTTTTCTGGCTGTGAAGCTTTGACAGCTCAATTGCTGTTTTTAGAAGGTTGTTATTATTTTTCAATTGGTGGATTGAAAGTCGGGTTCGGCGGTCGGTTATAACCTCTCTCGGTGTTGTTTCTAGCCCGGATCCACAGCTGCAGCCAGAACAAACTACAAGATACGGAGTGTGTGAGGGAGAGAGTGGTAGAGAAAATGATGAAAGATAGACATTGCAATGTTTCCGAGCTATTGTACACAGATTTTTTTTATCTCATATCTGATATCTGTGTCCATTCTTTAGAGGTTTGTAAAGAGCCTTTAACTTCACTCTCTGTCTAATGTCAGAAAACTTGTCTGCAGTGATCATTTCATTGTTGTGGTTTTTTTTTTTAATCCATAAAGCCATATTTTCATATTTTCACTGAGTGGACAGGCGTTCTCTGTAGGTATGGCACTGTGTTTGCACTGCAGAATGGCCAAGAGCACCATTTTCTTCTTAAACTGTTTCCTTCTCCAATCATCTCCTTTTAATCCTATAATTTTGACCGTCCCTGCTCAGCGGAAGTCTGGGCTTCACAGCCCCGAGCCATTCAGACCCAAGACCTTATCTAAAGTCAAGATCTCAGGTAAGATGTATATTCTGAATGCTTGCTGCCTATTAATGACCAGTGCAGAAAATTCACTAAAAGCTCGGTAAATTTTCTAGTGTAGCTCTGAGATGCAATTTCTATTCCTGGTTTTTCTGGTTAAAAAAAAAAAAAAAAAAGTTAGCTCATATGAGTTTTTTTAATTACAGATATTTTGATTAATTTTTTGGACCAAATTTACACATTATTATTTTGGGGAAGATTTACCTTTAGAAAGGGGAAAAAAGCTGTTTATAGTATGTATTTATAGTAAGTGGATAATATAATATTAGTAGTTCTTAGTAGTATAATTAGTCACTGTTTTAGTTATTAATTACATAAAGTTATTAATTAAAAAAATTCAAGAGTTCTCAGCTTCCTAGGGTGGCTCTGCTTTCCCAGAGGAACAAACTGAAGAATGCTTAAGGGCTGTAAATTAGTTATTAATAGTTATCAGCTGTCATTATATTGGTTTTAGGTTATTAAATAAATAGCTTATATAGTTTATATTAAAGTTATTTGGGGGAGTTTGGTCTGGATGTCAAACCTGCACAAGGTGACAAACAAAACCACAAATAATAAATATATTAATAGATTAATAAACCCCCTAAAATAATCAGGATAAATACCAACACATCCCCATGTCACTGGAGAGAGGAGTAGCTCGTGCGCTGGACAGTTCGTGACGTCACTCCTCCCACCTTATAAAGTCCCACACCTGGCGAAACAAAACCCCGACCCACGCGCACAGAGAGGGCAGAGGCAGTAAAGAGCATCTCAGTTTTAAAGCTGCATCATAAAACTCTTCTTTTATGAATCTGGCCAGTTTCTCCTACTTCTCGTGCAGCATGTCACCGGCGGAGTCGCAGCCCACGAGCCCGGCGGCGGCGGCAGCTGTGTCTCCGCAGGTCAGCTTGGACTCACCGTCATTGATCCATCATCATCATCATCATCATCATCTTCATCATCAATCAGGAGCTAAAGACGCTGTTCCTGTGAAACCGGAGCCAGGAGAAGGCAGCCCCCGGGCGGAGCTGGAGGAAGTGGTTTCTGTGGGTCAGCCAGCCGGCGGCCGGCGGAGGAAGAGGCCCGTGCAGCGCGGGAAACCTCCGTACAGCTACATCGCACTCATAGCCATGGCCATCGCCAACTCACCGGAGAGGAAGCTCACGCTGGGCGGCATTTACCGCTTCATCACGGAGCGCTTTCCGTTCTACCGCGAGAACTCGCGCAAGTGGCAGAACTCCATCCGACACAACCTGACGCTCAACGACTGCTTCGTGAAGATCCCACGGGAGCCCGGGAGGCCCGGCAAGGGCAACTACTGGACGCTCGACCCCGCCGCTGAGGACATGTTCGACAACGGCAGCTTTCTGCGCCGGAGGAAGCGCTTTAAGCGCTCGGACGTCAGCACGTATCCGGCGTACGCTCAGAGCGCGGGCGCGTTCGCGTTCACCCCGAGCACCGCGGTGCGGCAGCCGTATCCCAACGCCTTGTACCCGGCCGTGACCTCGGGCTACAGCGGCTCTCCGTTACCCGGCTCTCCTCACGGGGCCGTGCTGCATCCCTATCAGCCGTCGGCGGGGGTCGCTCACGCGCACCTTCAAGGACAAGGCCGGATGTTCAGCATCGACAATATCATCAGCCAGCAGTCCGTCGCGCCCAGCGGCCCCGGAGCCGAACTTCACGTCGGGCTCGGTTCCGGAGATCTGACCTCGATGAGCGCGAGCTGCTCGGTGTTACCCGCCACTGACCCAACCGGCTTCCAGACTCAGTCTCTTAACCACACGAATTTGCTGAGCCGAAACAGCGGCTCCATGGCGCCTGGTTTCTCATCCTCAGCCTCTCCTCCGCACCTGACCTCTGCGACGCCGCCCGGTTTCTCTCCCGGTGCCTACTGCACCGGAAGCAGGATGTCGCGGCCCGGCTCGTGCGCAGAGCACACTGAACAGCTTCTGGGACTCACGGGAACGAATCTGAACTCGTACAACAATTCGTATGTGCGACAAGCAAACTTCTCATCCGGGCTCGAGCGCTACATGTGATGCACTGATCCTACACACGTCACTAGACGGAATTAATATATGTTTGTGAAACTCATAACAAACAAAAAACAGGATTTTATATGACCATCAAACCACATAATATGTCATGACCTCTGTTATGCAAACATACAATCTGTATATATCTATATCTATATATGTATTAAAAAATATGTCTCTATTTTAGGCCCATGTTTCTAAAATTGGATGCTGAAAAATAAAACATTGGGGATCTTAGAATGAGTGGATACTGATAAAATTAAATAACACATTTAACATTATAAACTAGTCTATGTACTACTGAAGTGTACTTTTCCTTGGCACTGGTACCCTCAGGAGTACCCCTTTTATACCTTTAATGTTTATCTCCAACCCGGAAAGGTGGATATAGTGAACCTTTAAAATGATTAAGGTACATAAATGTTTTTTTTTTAAGTGAAGATTTAAAAGCAGGCACCTTTCTGGGGAAAAGATGCCCGCTAAAGGTACAGAAGGAGTACCCTTGAGGGTACCACCCCAGCAACAAGCAGAGGTACGGTTTAGTACCCTTATTATCTGGGAGGGTGGTTGCTTTCCCTTTGTGTGCTTATACATGTTATTAGCAGTGTATGCTAATTTCTGTCATAGCTCTACTGACTAAACCAAACATGCCCTCAGATTTGTACTTTAATCCTCTAAACTTTCTGACCTCAAATAATTAAGTTCACTGTTTCAAAAAAAAACATTAAAATATTAATTTTTGGTGTAGTAGCCAAATCCTCCCAGAAAATAAAACAGAAGCTAGCATGAGCAAGTCTTGCTAGTCAGTCTCTAATATTTCTTTAGTGTTTATACAGAGGTTGTATGCTACTTAATGTTTTATTGGCTTTAATTAAAAAAAACTACACTTTTTTTTTTTTTTTTTTTTTTTTTGAGAATTAGCTAATTTTGGTGTGTAGCCTGCTAAGCTAATAAACCCATGCGACCTATGTCTGATTTGTGTTGCATTTGGACTGTAACACACACCACTGATTAAAGTGTGCACATTTGTCTACTTCTTTATTTTTAAGCATAAGATGTAAATAGTAAATAATAAACGGTTTTTGTAAAGCTTTCTGTTTTGTTTCTTCTTCCGTGTTCATGGAGGATGTTTTTCAGATTCTCCTTGAATCATCATCATCATCATCATCATTATTATTATTATTATTATTATTATTATTAGTAGTAGTAGTAGTAGTAGTAGTAGTATAGGAAGAGGAGGAGGAAGAAGAGTTCACTTGCCAAGCCAAAATTAAATTCAATTAATTTAAGTCATAAAGATGATTTAAATATAGCGATTTATTAGTCTTTCTGTTCTTTAACTATATTGTATTATTACATTTTATTCATTTGGCATAAAACACATTTAACATGATAGCTAGTCTATGTACTACTGAAGTGTACTTTTCCTTGGCACTGGTACCCTCAGGAGTACCCCTTTTATACCTTTAATGTTTATCTCTAACCTGGAAAGGTGGATATAGTGAACCTTTAAAATGAGGTTAAGGTACATAAATGTTTTTTTTTAAAGTGAAGATTTAAAAGCAGGCACCTTTCTGGGGAAAAGATGCCCACTGAAGGTACTGAAGGTACAGAAGGAGTACCCTTAAGGGTACCACCCCAGCAATCCCATCTGAGTCTGACCAGCACACACAGCACACACAGGCCGAGCTGGTGGACCATCTTCACCAGCTGGTGGATTTTCTAATGACCTTACTGGGGTTATTTTATTTAAGAATATTTTGTTCCTGATGTAGCCTTTGGCACGCATTTATTTTTATTTATTTATTTATTAATTAATAATTATAGCCTTAACCACTGAACCATGACAACATTTTTCATAAAAATAGGCTATTATTACACAGTTAATTCAATTAAGTAAATGTATCCTATCTTCAGTGAGACTTTTAGTTTATGCTAATAATAAACCTTGTATCTAATAAAACCTTGAGATTTTATAGAATTTTGTTGTTATAAACGTATTAGTTTTAGATTAGCTGAGATTTTGTTAACACTTGTTTAATATGATCTGATTAATATGAAGACTAATTAATTACACCGACAAATGAAAACTTTACTGCTAACAGAATAAGGGGAAAATGTTTCACTATAAGTGCTATAATAACTTAAACCAATTTCTTTTAGTTTAGTGAAAGTTAGAAAGAGTTCAGCCTTGACCAGGTAAATAAAAACCCTTGTCGGATTTATTGAAATAGAAAAAAAAAAAATTCGCACCGTTTCACTTCATCCAGTTGTTCTTGCTCGTTAAAGAAATGCATGCATCTTAAAGAGTCAATAATAAACTTTAATTTACTTAATGTACATCAGTGGTCTCTGAGCCTGCTCCTGGAGAGCTACCTCCCTGCATAATTCAGTCCCAGGCCAAATCTAACACACCTGATCCAACTAATTACGTGGACTGATCACGTGGATAAGACGTATTCAGTCAGGGTTCAAGCGAAGGAAGAAAGATCTCCAGGAGGAGGAGGAATAGGAATAGGAATAGGGTTCGGGTTCGGGACCACGACCACTGACTCACACCACTGGACATTAAGGCTGAACATTAGGTTTAGTGTTTGAATTTTAAAAACCTCTCATGTCCCCTTCAAACCTACCGAAAAGTCTGTTCTGCCTACCAGTCTTCAGATTTTCTAGATCAGTGAATACTTTTTAATGTCAGGTCAACTCAAGTTTTTTTTTTTTCCACATCGAATACTCAAGGTTTTCAATTTGACACGCAGCTCATGACAACAGTCAAGACGACGGTGGAAAGTTTTAAATGGACCACGTTAAGCTTGTAAGACAGCGTTATTAGGGGAGAGCGGTGTCAGTTGTAACACCAGTGGCAGACGAATATGCAAAGGAAGCAACAAAGAAAGTAGACATAGATATGCAGATAAAATATGGTAAGAGTGAAATGAAGTGTTTAATCAAACAACATGTGAAGAGTAGATGGCAGAAAGTTTGGGAAGAAGATAGAACAGGGAGATGGTTTTTATAGCATTCAAAGAATTGTTGGTAAATATAGAATAGTAGGAAGAAATAGACATGAGGAAACTATAGTCTCAAGGCTTAGATTTGGGCATGCTGCTCTTAATAGCAGTTTGAAGAGAGTAGGGAGACATGAAACAGGAAAATGTAGAACATGTAATAATGAAATGTCCAAGGTACGGCAAGGAGAGAAAGATACTGAGTGATGACCTCAAGGAAAATACAGAGAAGTATGAGTTGATAAACATTTTGGGGAGTAAACCACGGGATAAAAATTTTCAATTTTTAATGCAGGATTTAAAGGACATGGGATTATATAATAGAATATAATGATTTCAGGGGTAGACTATGATCCGGACCCACACTCCTAATCAGTAGGTGGCGGTAATGCACCTAAAAGTTGTATGCCATCCGCCATTAAAACACCAAGAAAGAAGAAGAAGAAGTTGTACCACTAGTGATAGCTCCAATCAGCAACATGCTACAGTGGTGAGATCCTCTGCACATGCTCAGTAGCATCACCTGCCTACCTGCAAAAGAACAACTTAACCCCAACTCTGGACAATGTATCATCAGAAGTCAGAATCTGAGGTATGAAGGTGATTTTCCTCTTCTGGAATACCTTTTGAATTGTGTTCGCTTTGTATCAGGTGAAAATGAAATGGTGTTGATTACTGTCTGGTGAGATTGATGGCTGACAATGCTAGGCTGGTTAGCTAGCATATCAGATGTCAGGATGTCGTTGTGTGTGTGTGGGTGTGGGTGTGGGTGACCGTGTCAGTCTTAACAGTGTTGCCAATACATATATTTAAGATTTTTAACAAAACACAAACGAGATTCCACTTACCGGAAAAATCATTTCCTTCCTGGCACAAGGATTAAACTCCAAGACCCGAGCATCTCATCTGTCCTTCATTTACGGTTTGATGCATCATACGCTGCCCAACGTTTATGCACACACCATGACGGCGTTTTAGCAAAGAAAGTGCTTCACCTGGACCAAACACTGCACAGCTACATAGTTCTTTACTGCATGATTAAATAATTAGCAAAAAAAAAAAATATCGCTTACAGACTTATGAATTAAGATGTTACCACACACCATCATTTTTGGTTGTTTAGTTTTATATATCCTCTGATATTAACATGAAACTAGTATTTATTGATTGATTGATTGATTGTACTTTTCCTTGTTGCTGGGGTGGTCCTCTCAAGACTACACCTTTTGTACCTTTAGTTAACAGACTAATGTATGTCGTGTCAAAACCTGGAACTACCCTGTGTTCACACTTGTGAGCGTCAAATCGCTCGTGTCATTTATAGTTTGTTACTTGAAGGCGTGAAGCGAGCATAACGTTGTCGCTAGTGGGCGTGTACCATCCGTCCAGCGCTTTTACTTCCATTTAGAAAGGGTAGTAGCCAAAACGTATAGTCTACAGTAGATGATTTACTACAGTATACAGTTTATTTTTCTATTCAAATAGTTTAATGAAATGGAAAATTTGTTGTCGGATGTATGTTATGTGCCAGGCTTTGTATTAGCTTTAGCAGATTAGCAGAGCAAACTACCTGTACTAGCTAAGTACACTCACTAAGAGCCACCACCATATACCTATATATTTATACAGCTACTTCTAACTAGTTAAATGCAAATTAAAACTCAAAAACCCAAAAATCAGACTGATCTGTGCTAAAAATTGCTTACTTGATTTACATTTTTTTTGTGCCTGGCTTCGTATTATCTATTAGCACATTAGCAGCACCAGCTAACTGTACCAGTTATAAACACTCTGCAGAGACACCACTGATCTCTGCTACTTCTTTCTGAACTTTTTTTCTCCATAATGTCTCTATACACATTTAATGAGAGGTCGTATATGACAAGATAACACTAAACCACGGTTATAATTTTTTTCTTCCATTTTTTTGAGCCAAGCAGTACGTAGGAACGAATTGCATTTAGGAACTGAAGTTGTGTGTGAAATAAAGGCACCATAAGGTTGGTCTGAAGAAACAACCGAGAGAATTGTTTGTGGCTTCACGGTGTACTCCGCAAATAGCCTAGCACAAGTTCCCAACCCTGGTCCTGGAGAAACCCCTGGGCTGCTCAAACACACCTGGCTCAACTAATCAGCTCATTAACATCTCGATCAGGTCTGTTAGAACAGGAACCACTAACACGTGCAGGACAGAGAGTTCTCCAGGACCAGGGTTGGGAACCTGTGGTCTACAGGACCACATCTGTGTATCTTAACACACCCTTGTGACCTTTGTGGAGAGGTTCTGACCAGGGCTATGTTGGCAGTAAAGGTGCGACACCATGTGGACACTCCAGTAACGGGTGTGTCATAAATGAAACAAATACCACATTTCTGAAATCCTCAACGTGTTAAGTACCTGCATATGAATGCAACGTGCTTATATCATGTGTTACTCTTTTCTCAAGACTGACTGAAAGCCATTTTTAATGACATGTTTGGTCATTTGGGACACACTTTCAGCCAGAATTACGTGTTTTAAGCAATATCTAATTGTACTTATTAATGGCCTCGATAAAACACATTTCAATAGTGGAGTTTTTAAATAAATCTCATCCAAATTCATCATCATCATCATGTTTTAATAGTGTATGAACATAGTAGACTTCTTCTTCTTCTTCTTTCGGCTTTTCCCTTCAGGGGTCGCCACAGCGAATCATCACTCTCCACCTATCCCT
>CM075010.1:2508882-2518882 GCA_037576675.1 Pangasius sanitwongsei
TCTAAACCATACAGCATGGCCGCTCTCACCACTGTCTCGTACACCTTCCCCTTGATTCTCGCTGATATTTTTCTATCGCACAGAACTCCCGACACCTTTCTATACGAAGAAGATGAACACAGTAGACTGAGTAAAAGTAAATGCATATTAAGATGCTGGTTTGGGTAACATTCTATAATTCTTAGAGTTATATAAGTCTTATTATAATTTCTTAACGCAATAACAACAATAACAGGGTTTAGAAAATCGTCAGTCTCAGTTGTTTACACTTGTTCTTGCACTTTCTTTAGTGTCCACTAGATGGCAATCAAGACTAAGATCATTTCAGTCACTGCTCCTGTTCAAACAGATGATTCCATCATAATCAGATAGATAGATAGATAGATAGATAGATAGATAGACAGACTGTCAGACTGTCTGTCTGGAGTTTAAGCCACATGTATGATGTGATTATAATGAGTTTATTTGTACATTTTTGCTTGGGGAATGTGAATATAATATACCTTTAAAATTCATTTTAGGTACATATTGACTCATGAAATAATCACATTATGAAAAATTAAAGGTCAATCCCAATATCCATAATCAATCTCAGTACGCTTTAAGGGTATGTTTTTACCATGCTATATGAACTGTACATCTGATAAACTGGTAATTTCACAGCCTTAAAACATTGCTTTAAATCTGTGAAATGAGAAACTAGAGTGATCATGCACAATCGTAGCAATGCAATCATTTTTCTCGTGTCTCGGACGTTCACTCTCAGAATAAAAGAGATGCTAAACTGTAGCGTTCCTTCATGCTGGAGGTGAAGCCCTTAAAGCGTACACCTTTTGCACCTTTACCTTTATGTAGGCCTACAGTAGCTTTTGCCTAGAAAGGTGTGCATAATGTAACCTTAAAGTTTAACTTTATTAGGTACCTTTTAAAATAATTTGTCCATTTTTTTTCAAATAAAATGCCCACATTTCCAGGTGAAACTACATATCACAAGGTACAAAAGATAATCATACCACCCCAGTGACCAGGGAAGTTAAAGTTTACTCCCCTTTTTCTGAGCTATTTTGAAGGTTGCATTGATGGTTTTTCCCTCCAAACCGATAAACAATATTGTACCGATACTCCAAATAACTGGATTATAATCTGAGGAAAAAGGCAAAGGCTGTGCGCACCCTGATTGAAAGCCAGACCACAAAGATCTATCAAAATATATATTTATTACTTTAGACTTGCATAGTGGAAAAAAGTGCAAAGAACAGTGAGTTAGAACAGATCAGTGTGCAGACGTTTCAGAGTTTAGCTTTCTTCAGTGCTCACCTAACAAACAACAGTTCATCCCTTTTACACACACACACACACAGCTGAAGATTGAGTCCATCTGAGCCTGATCAAGAGGACCTCCTAGTTACTGAGCTCAGTTCCAGGAAATATAGTATAGAAATACATCACAAAAACACAAACTACACAACAGAGTTACAAAAAAAAAAAAAAGACCAAAGAAAACATGAAAAGTTCATCTCTTCATTCAAGCCTTTGTGGTCTGGTTTTCAGCGCGTCAGTGTGCACACAGCCTTTTGCCTTGGATTGTGAACACTTTCTTGCTTCACGCACCTGAGGACTTCTTCCTCTCATTTGAGCCCAACTATTCCTCTTCCTTATAATCTGAGAAAAAACTCTCATTTTCATGCCTGAAATGCTACTTTGGCCGCTGGGTGGCGCTGTCATCACCGTGTAAACACACTTAACCTTCATGGGTCAGGAAATAAACTGCAATATACATACTTTTTTTTTTTTTTTTTTTTTTTTTTTTTTTCGGAATCAGAAAGAGCAACCAGAAACACACAAATATTAAGACAAATCTGATTACATAATGCAAAATCTGGAGGACTCTTTTTAAAAGGAGAAAACTTTTGACGTGTCCTGGCACTGAGGCAGCTCATCGCGCTCACCTGATGCGTTTTAATGACCAGTTTGCCCTCAGGGTTGGCAGATGTGGAGTTTCCAAAAGCTATAGAGCAATTTCACTATACAGACATTTTAATAATGTATTAATGTGAAATATAAAAAGGACAGAATTCAAAAATAATCACATCATTTTATTTAAAAAGATTTAAAAAATTCAACCAGCGAAGCAGTGCACCTAGTAAGAGATACAAAAAAATAAATTAATTTTGAGGGTTATAACAAAATCTGGCAACACCATTTCAACTCTTACAAAGATTTGAGTTACTGCAACCCTTCTGAGTTTATAGAGCTACAATATGACCTACATGTAGATAGCATGCTTTTTTTTAAATAGTTAAATTTATATTGAATATTTATCCGAAAAATGGTTCTTCGTCGTCCTCTTCTTCTTCTTCTTCTGCTTCTTCTTCTTCTTCTTCTCCTCTAGTAAAGTGGTGTAGTGAGAGTAATTATTTAATCATAATCCTGGACAGAGAGAATTTTAGGGCCCTGGTGCGAGATTTTTTTGTGTGTCTACTGAACCTATTGTTCTTGGCTCTGTATGGATCGCCTTTTTTTTTTTTTTTTTCTTTTTTTTTTTTTTTGGTCCTGTTACTGAGTCGTGCTAAAATGCACCAAACCCGTCTTTTACTTTCTGTCCACTTCTCTTGCTGAATCTATTTGCTTTGCACTGAATGCACAGGGAAATTCTTGGATGCAGTTGTCAAGAAGAGTGATGTAATGAAGACGAAGAATTTTGTATTGTGTTTTTTTCTTTTTCTTTTTGCATCGGCCATGCTTGATTATTCATGTTTTTGATTAGCCATGTGACAAACTGGAGCAGGTTGAAGAATACGCGCGCGCGTGTGTGTGTGTGTGTGTGTGTGTGTGTAGACGGATGATGTTTTGAATTGTGATGCGTGTAGAAAAGCGCTGAGCGAAAAGTCGTCATATTATTAGCGACAAAATAACAAAGGTTTAAAGAATTTACAGGATTAATATTCATTCATTTTCTGAATAATTATAAATACAACCGTAAGATTTTAACGAGTGAAAAATGCCATTTTTATTATTATTATTATTATTATTATTATTATTATTATTATTATTATTATTATTATGACATATATCCATTACAGTCCTATATAACTGATTATTAACAAGACGCAGATGAAATATATGAGCTTTATAGGCTATAAATTAATTAATTAACCTCCATAACTCTAAGGAAACGTGGATGTTTCATCGTTTCAGCTCCATAACATTGATATTAGCTTATTCATGGACAGGAATATTCATTAATAACTGGCAATTAATAAATAATTAGACCTATAAGGCTACTAGACTTATATGCATTTTTATTTTTAATTTAATAGATTATATTCAAATGTAGGTGAGTTTACAACAGTATAATTAAATAATTCATCATTTCCAGCTTTATTGAAGTAATTGAAATGTAAGTATTTATTTAGTGAATGTATGATTTACTCAGTGAAATATACTGATATGTAGGTTTTATTTTTATTTTAAGGTTACATAGGCTGCTGTTTCTAAAAACGTTTCTAAAGATGCTACAAAAATGCAATAATTGTCTGATCGCCTGAGTGAGTCTCAGTTTTTTTTTTTGTTTTTTTTTGCGAAAACTTACTAAATTTTTAAATTACTATCAGTTTAAAAATGCTAATGTACATTAATAAGCAATATTAGCATTTACTATCGGGTCTATTAAGATGCACTGCAGCTCACTGACAACGTGTATTTAATCATAAACATTTTTTCAGATTATAAAATGAATTAAATAAAAATAGTGATAGCCTAATAATGCAGTAATATTTTAAATAAGATCATTAACAAGTAAGAATTTCCAACACAAAGTTTATGCACATTTATTCTGTTGATTGGTTTCAAAGCAAATACAAACACACACAAGTTTTACATTTGAGAGTAAAACAGCGCTTTTAGTGCAGAATTCGGCGTCAGTGCGACTTTTGGTGAGTCGGTGAAGTCAGAGTACACACACACACACACACACACACCTCTCTACCTCCTCCCTTCTTCACTGCTCTCTGCTATAAACTTTGGTTTCTGACACGCCGGTCACGTGACCCGTGGGATAAATAGTTTTTGAGAAGCTTGAGGAGGGGGTAATAGACTCCGGAGCTTGTGCGGGGCGCACCGCGCTGCCTCCGTGCGTCATCATAAACACACACATTCTCTCTCTCTTTTTTTTTTTTCAATTAAAAAAAAAAATGAAGCCAGAAAGACGCGGCAGTCCGGTCCGGACTTATTACTGATCTCAGCTTTGCGCGCTCACGGAAGACCGTGTACGAGACCTGGACACGGAAGGAGTGAGAGGACGGAGAGGAGGAGGAAGAGGAGGACAGCACGAACCCCCCAGCATGACTCTGGGGACGGACGTGTCGGAGAGCCCGGCGCTGTCCGACGACGTGGACATCGACGTGGTCGGTGGCGACGGCGTGAGAGACGGGAAATATCTGCGCCATCCTCGCGTTTTCCACCCGGACCACGACTCCGACGACCCTCTGTCGTCCCACGAGGTCGGGGAGGGCGCCGCCAGCGGGTCCGAGTGCCCGGATGACGACCGCGTCGGGGCTCGGGGCGAATCCGGAGCCGGCACGGACCCGTTAATCGGGGACAAACCGGTGAAAAACGCGCTCGTGAAGCCGCCGTATTCGTACATCGCGTTAATCACGATGGCCATCTTGCAGAGCCCGAAGAAACGGCTGACGCTGAGCGAGATCTGCGAGTTCATCAGCAACAGGTTCCCGTACTACCGCGAAAAGTTCCCAGCGTGGCAGAACTCCATCCGGCACAACCTATCGCTCAACGACTGCTTCGTCAAGATCCCACGCGAACCCGGTAATCCGGGAAAGGGCAACTACTGGACGCTGGACCCGGAGTCGGCCGACATGTTTGACAACGGCAGCTTTCTGCGCAGGCGGAAGCGCTTCAAGAGACACCAGAACAGCGACGTGGTTCTCCGCGACGCGGGCGGATTCCTGCCGGGATTTGGATACGGCCCTTACGGCTGTTACGGCCCTGGTGCCGGTGGCGCTGGCGGCTACGGACTTGCGCTGCAGAACTTCCACGCGTACCACCACCACCACCACCACCACCCCGCGGGGACGTTCCCTTTCCAGGGAGCGCCGTGTCCCCTTCCCGCCGTACCCTCTTCCATCTTCTCCTCGTCGCCGCACACCGTGCCGCCTTCTCTGCTGGGAGCAGATCTAAGGAAGCCCTTCTACCCGCAGCTCGGTCCCGCACTTGCGTCTCAAAAAACGGACACAACCACGTCGCGCCGCCCGTCTTTCTCCATAGACAACATCATCGGCGCGACCAGCTCGCCGCCCTCGGCGCCCTACAGCGCGCAGTTACCGGCGGGTCAGGCGCAGATCTTAGCCATGCTCACCCCACCGTCCTCCAACCACTTGAACCTCTCTCCGGAAACGATCGCACCCAACTCGTGCACGGACTTCCTCCGGTAAAACGAGGACGACGAACTTTGAAAATTTTTTTTTTTTTGAGAGTTTCTAGTCATTTTTCCCAGAACGGCAAGCGAGCCTGAATGCGCCGCGATCCGTTTTTAAAATCCGACATTTTGCCAAGGTAGGAACTGACTTTTTGTGAGGCTAAAAATTCTCTTTTTTTTTTTTTTTTTGGAAATTTGAGAGTAAACAAAAACAAACAAACAAAAACTTTAATTAAGTGCGTTATATTTATGAACTGTAAATATGTACTATATTGAGAAACAACATCATGTGCAGGCAGAAATGAACATTTAAAAAAGAAAAGGTAGTCCGAGGTTAACCTTTGACCTTTGATCTCCAGTCCAGCTGTTTTTAAACAGGAAACCATTCAATTAATTTGATCTCATTGTGAACAGTGGATTTTCCTGTCGGCGCGCTTACAGATTGTTATTGCTATTGTTATGGTTTATATATATATTTTTTGTGAGTTTTGTGAAAAAAAGAAAGCACTGTTTAATAGTAGAGAGACCCAAAATATCGACTCAGGTGTACTTCTCCTTTTTTTTTTTTTTTTTTTTTTTTTTTTTTTTTGAAAAGCACATTGCCAGAGACAGTAGGGTTTCTGCCCGAACAGCGGTACATCAGTGTCAAGTACAGCTGTGTTTTTGTTTTGTTTTGTTTTTTTTTAACATTTTTTTTGAATTATTTTTATTTTTTGTCTTTAGACAAAAAAAAAAACATTGATGTGGCGTTGATGTAACTCGCATTACCTCTCCTCCTGTCTGACTGTGCACACGTTGTTTTTCTTCTTATTACATTGAAGATTATCTGTGAAGAGAATGTCGCTATGTTGTAAAAAAAAAAAAAAAAAAAAAAGAAAAGAAAAAAAAAGCAGATAAACACACGTCATGTTCATAGGTCATTTGGTTGTAATGACAAGAAAATAAATGTTGTGAATTTTAAAGCTGTTCTCCTTCGTTACATTTTTGGGCTGTCTAGGGACAGGGTTAAATTATTAGCTGGAGGAAATTATAAACGAAGATAAATTTAAAGTGCGCACGCGCTCGCCTGCTTTAAAGAGTCTGCAGCAACAGGATTATGATTCGCCTGCAACTTTCACAGATTTGTGGTCTAATAACTTAACAACTGCGTGTTTTGTAAATAATGGAAATAAATTTCAAAATAATCCCACACTTTTATGTGGGTCCTTGGACAGTTTTACAGGCTTCTTTTACTTTTTAAATCTAACAGATTTCCTGAGCACTAAAGTCTTCACTCTGCTTTTGGACAGTTCTCTTGTTCCTTCACATTTCCAAACATTAAGGCTTATTATAGTGCATTAACTACAGGGTGAATAATGCAGTAAACAGCGGAAGTGGACCCATGGCAGGTTAGAGATCAGCTCGCACAGGTGATGGAGGTCTGGAGGGATGGATACGAGTGCTGACTTTAGGTAAATCTGCTCGTTTAGATCATTACAATTATTATGGACTGAAACCCAGTAATGTATTCGGCAGGATGTAGAAAAAGGCCACATGTAGACTTTCAGTGTTCTGGGGGGGAAAAAAATGTGTTGATGAATAAATATTTAAAAATAACCTCGACTGACATTTTCAACAGAAGTCCCGCAAAACTCGCAGCTCAAGTAAAACTGCTTTCAAAAAAACAAAAACAAAACACGCATCTAAAGTAAAGATGTTTTCCAGTTTTTGTTACTTAAAAATATTTTAAAAATTAAAAAAAAAACAACAAAACACTTCACCACTGTTTGGAAAAAGTGTTGCATTTACACCTTCAGCAGCCTGTGAACAAATCTGGCGTTGAGAGAGGCTCAGTCTAGCATACACTAGAATTATAAAAAATAAAATAAAAAAAAACATTTATAATGTGTAACTTTTTTTTTTTTTTTTTTTGGTCAAATCAACCTGACAAAATCAGCCATGTAATGTTTTTTTTTTTTTTTTTTTTTTTAGGTTTGTGGTTTAAGTTATGAGGTTTAATGAGGTCATAAATAAATAAAAAAGCCAACCAAGTTAGTTATTTTTCCAATTTTTTATTTATTTATTTATTTTAAAATTTGCGCATTTCTTCTTCTTTTTTTTTTTTTAAGGTCACACATGTAGTGATGAACACACTTACAATTGTGCAATTTTGGAAATAACACCTACAGCCTCCAGAGGTGAATGAGCATGTTTCTGGATTTTAAAGTGAACTCAATCTATAATGTCAATATCAAATATTTTGCGTTTAATTAATTCCTAGTCTTTTAATCAACCCTTGGCGTGTTCAGCTGAAAATTTACTTGGATAATAAATGATCTGTGCCAGTTTTGAACACTTTGATTAACATTGATCATTGATCTGTTTATTAGAGGTGGAGAACCTGTCAGAGATCACCTCAAACTGAGGGCCCTGGTTTTGGAGATCTTGAGCTGATATGATTTTCCTTCATTTAAAAAATACTTTGCAGAGATTTCCAATAAGAGCTGGCAATCAGTAGGATTAATTTAGGCTCATGTTCCTTACAGTAACCTGTAGATCCGATGCATTGTATCAGGCCAAAATATGCAAAATAGCGCTCCTGAAATATGCGTAAAGATCAAATGGACCGCGCATGCGTGGCCTTATAATTGAGTTTCTCTGCCAAATGACAAAAAAAGAGCTAAATGAAAGGAGAGCATCAGGGATTGAAAGCCTGTAATTGAATTTGAGGATCCTCACGGGGATCCATTACGAATTTGTAGTAGCACATTCTGTTATGTGTAGCAAATTCTATCTATTTCTTTATTTATATTTTTCAGAAATCTGTTTTTGCGTGTGTGTGTTTGTGTTTTTGCTTGTTTGTTGGTGACGATTTTCTTGCGCTGTTGGATCTGAATAAAAGGAAGCACAATGTGAGGACACACACACACACACACACACACACACACACACACCAGGGGGGAAAACCTCTTTGAAAAGACTTTCTTCTTTTTTTTTTCTCTCTCCTTCTCGTGTGTGTGTGTGTGTGTGTGTGTGTGTGTGTTTTTGGGGAACATGAAGCTCAACAACAGCAGCATGAAAAGCCCAGCCTGAGTCGGGTTCCTGCTGGACCCGAGCCGCACGCTTGGGTGGGAATGAAATCTGCTCGGGTCGAGCGTGAAATGGATTTGAGGATCTGGCTTTTTTGTATCTTGTGTGTGTTCCTCTTTTGTCTGGTCTAAATGTTCTCCCAAAACACGGCGGCTCCATGCGGGGTTTCTGACAAACCGCTTCATCATTTGAGAAGTTAACAGAAGGCGCTAAACTCTGTTTATTTTTATTTTTATGGGCGAACCAATAAACACAGCTTTCACTTAAAATGTGTTTATTTTAACACAAAAATGTGCATAAAAAAGTAGGTTACCATTAACAAAAAAAAAGAAAGAAAGAAAGAACCCGACCAAAATCTAGCAACAGGCACGTTTCAGGCGCGTCTTTTTCTATTTATTCATTTATTTATCAATAAATAAACCTCTGGAAAATACTTCATAAACAAATATTTCTGTTTTTTTTTATATTTAAATATTATTTTGTGTCACATTAGCTACTAAATTTATTATTATTGTTTCTCTCCCTGATTGGCCTATAGAAATGATTAGACTATATTTATGCAGTGTTTTATTGTACCAATACATTTCATATATTTTATTTCTAAATATATATATATATATCTTCTACATGCATATATGTATATTTATACATTTGCGTTTTAAAAAATGTTTTCCACAATAGGCCAAAAAGAGAACGTTTTGTGAACAGATTTGACATAAATAAATAAATACTGAGTTGTTATTGTTGTTATTATTATTATTATTATTATTATTATTATTATTATGAAGTGGTCATTACATTTTAAATTAGTTTGACACTCAACAGAGGTCATGCGCATATGTAGACCCCCTCTCACTCTCACTCCCTCACTCTATCTCTCTCTCTCACACACTCATTCACACACACACACACACACACACACACACACACACACACACACACACACACACACACACTAAACGCTGTGCAGGTTAAAGAGGTCAGCGGAAAATTACACAACTGCGTGTACTTTTGGTCTTTCCTGACCACAAATTTGGATACACACACACACACACACACACACACAGACAGAGTTATGTTTTTAATATAGCCTATATTATGATTTGTTATTAAAGCCTAAAAATTGCACAATATGCAGTATAAAAAAATAAAACGTGTAAGAAATCACGCAGTCTACACAGTGAGCAGAAGAAATACGATTTTCTCCAGAAATGCGTGCTTGTGTTTGCAGTGGCAGTGATTCCCGACCACACACACACACACACACACACACACACACACACACACACGCTTTAAATGAGTTTCCCAGCATTCAAGTATCGCATTGCTAAATATCCATGCTGTTTTATTAAAGACTTGAAGCAATTAAAAATCCATTCCGACGTTGTTACAGCTCTGGACAGAAACTGTTCTCATCTCTCTTTCCCTCTCTCTTTTATTTTGATTTTAATCCTGTGTTTAATGCTCAGGCTGACCTCAGCTCACCTCAGCTCACCT
>CM075010.1:2527566-2617566 GCA_037576675.1 Pangasius sanitwongsei
CTCCTCCTCCTCCTCCTCCTCCTCCTCCTCGCACACTCCCGCACGCCACCAACGTGGATCTGAGCAGCTCTGGAGGAACACCCACTGACACACATTAAAGCCACAGTTCGCTCCAAAGTGAAATTTATTTAATTTTCCTTCTTAACCTAATCACGAGCAAGACGTGCTTAGCATCTGAGGTCCCTTCTTTAGTTTAGCACCGGAGCTCTGAGTTAAAGTAGCTATTCAGTGACGGTTAAGAATTGGGAAATTGATTTGCTCAGAAAAGTTAAACAAACCTTCATATCTGAGGAATCACACGTGAATTTTCAGATCAGATGTGTGCAAAGTGCAAAACACACAGCATTTCACTACGACCATGGGGGCGGTGCTTTAGAGCTGAGTGACACAGGAGACATAATTCATTTTCTGTTTATTAACGAATGACACATCGTACATTTCTCTGTTTAGTTTTATGTTTAACATTGTCCACAAAACGACTTAGTTCTCACTTACAGCAGCTATAAACAGTTGTGCCCTCACCAGCCTCTCTTTTTTTTTTCTCTCTCTTGAAGTTAATAAGACAAATAAAAACAAATGCATCTGGTCTTTACTGGAAAACAGCAAAAACTCCTTTGTCCTGAAGATGTTGGAAAACTTAAAGATCCAGCTTTACCTCTGACTGGTACAAAGCGCTGACACTGGAGACTCCTTCCATCAATGTTAAATAACAACACTTTTTAAATCTGTTGTAGATCGTCCGTATGTTGATACAAGACCCCGCAAATGTCCGGTTGCTATAGAAACGAAAACGTATTAGAATGAGTGCATTAATATAAATTAATGCACTGCGATCTGAAATAAAGCCGGACCTAGTTTCGGATCTGCTGCACCAATCAGATTTGAGAATTCAGCATCACTGAGGTATAACACTGACTTGACATACAGTAAGCTACTAAACTAACTGGCAACGTAAGGCTTAGTATAGACTAGTGAAATTGCAGGTTTTTGCTTCTTTTTTTGCTTTTTGATACCATTCTGTTTTTTTTTGTTTGTTTTTTTTTAACTGTTGCTGCTGTTCTTGTTTCCATAAAAATAAAATCAATCTACTTTTAAGCCAATGTTAACAGCAAATGAGACAATGTGGATGTAAAAAAAAAAAAAAAATAGCCTTATATTTATGTCCTTTGAAGCAGAGGAGGGCTTAGTTTTTTTTTTTTTTTTGGTGTCTCATTCTATATTTCTCCTTAGGAATTTTTAAGAGAAACATTTGGCACCTAAATGAAACACAAGTGAGAATTCACTATTAAATCCCCTGAGATATTAAAAAAAAAACACCTTTAAGGAATGAAATTCTCTGTTGGGATGACAAACACTTGTGAGATATAGAGCAATGCTAAAAAGCCAGGCTTGTGAGTAGGTACATTAGCGACACAGGGCCTGAATACACACACACACACACACACACACTTGCATTTGAAGTGGTGCAGAATGCAAGATCGAAGCCTCTCCGGATCTCCATTTCATCTGGGAATTTCTCTCGAAGTGACCCAGAGGAGAAGCGGATACGGGCTCGACAAACCCGGGTTTCACAGAACGGTTCCTGACGATGCACCGCACTCGAGAGTCAATTCACCCCATTTCTCCCAAATCTGAGGTAAAGTGTGTGTGTGCGTGTGCGTGTGTGTGTGTGTGAGTGAGAGAGAGAGAGAGAGAGAGAGAGAGAGAGCGAAAGAAAGAAAATAGGTGGGAGGGAGGAGAATGGAGAGAGTTGTGTGTGTGGGACTCATTAGTAACCCAATACCAGATAATCCAGGCTTTGTAGCACCTTCACCCCTTTGCATTCTGATAAATAGCAGAAAGAGCTCACATATGGCCTTCGCTTAATAATGAAGCTTCACTTTCTCTTCATCACTGCCGACTCTCAAAAAGCCCGGACAGCTAGTGTGAGCCATTAAAATGGATTTGCTCTCATTTTTTTCCCCCTTTGCGTTCCCTTTTTTTTTTTTTTTTTTTTTTTTTTTTTAATTCGCTGCACAAGCACAAGGAAACTGTGTGGCCGTTTAGGACGAGGCCCTTCATCCCTGATCCTGTTGGATTTTCCCCGCTATCACTCTTCAGCCGGCCCGAGGTGAGCTGTGTCAACAATCCCTGAAACAGACGCCCTATCGAGGACTTTTTTTTTTTTTTTTTTTTCTTTGAAAAAGTCAAAATATAGAAAGCATTTATTGAAAGAGCCTCATGGGTTGAGGGTGCAAGAGCTGAGGCTTTAAAAGCATAAACTCCCCTACTGACTGCAACTCAAAACATTTCTATTTGCATTTCATTTCAGGACCCTGTTATTAAAACCATATGAGATAATGGGATATAAGGGGAAAAGATCTCTTCAGGCTTTAACAAGACACTCAGCAGACTACACAGTACCCATTACTTACAGTAACACTCTCCTTCAGAGCAATGAAAACTTTCTCATACATAACAAGTACTGACCAATAAATATTTATACATATTGCTGACTACTTTAGGATTTAAATAAGTGAAAAAAATACATATATATACCTATTGTATTATATATTATATATTTGATTTGAGCTCATATGCAGGAGGATGATCCCCCAAACAACGAGTTAAAAAAAAAAATCACCTCCTTGTCAAACTGGCATCCCTGTTTTCCATCTACCCCTGAATAATTATATCACTTATTATCTACGTTTTACTTTTCCTACATGAGATTTACACATCAAGTTACAGGGGAGGTATCAGGAGTGTCAAATCAAGATCTCTTGTGATAACCAGCGTAAAAAGAAAGGCAGATCTACAAAGCAAACTAAGCGGAAAATAGCATGAAATTGCCTTAATATTTCATTATTACTTATGCTATCAGCCAGGCTATCAGCCAGGTTAAGACGGTTTTTAGATCCCACCATCCCTCTTGCTTTTTTTTCTTTTTTTTTTCTGTTAATGGGACATAATTAAGACATTTTGCTACCAAGTAAGGATAATGTATAGCGACCACTTTCTGGTTTTTGGTTTCTGACACTGTATGGCACATTATTATCTGTAAAAATAGACAACAGACAAAAAGGGATGTAAAGACAGTTGTAGCTCCATCTTAAAGCTGAATCTCTCTGATGACAAGATCAGACTCAAGGAGGAGACATGACCTAAATTCTGAAGTGATTTAAATGAAAATATAGCCAACAGCTGGCTTCTGACTTGCAAGACTATCTGTAAAAATGGATAAAAGGATGTTCCAGAGATAAAAACTACCACATCCTGATCCTCTGATCCTCAACACATAGTTTACCTGAAGCTGATCCTCAACACACGGTTTAGTAACGAGACTCCGAGAGGAGGCATGGCCTAAAGTTTAAATGTGAAATGATCTGAATTATAGATGACTATAATCCCAGTTTAATTGCAATAGTATTTTCTAAACAAAAAGGATTCTGATATTTGATCAACAAGTGTACAAATGGTTTCACAGCGAATATGCGGTGATTTACAGTAGGTGATGATGCTAAACTGGTAGCTATAAGCTTCCTTTACTTGTTAGCCTTTAGCCTCAAAACTACAGCGCCAAATTAAGCCATCAAGCATGCCTTAGCTGATCGACAGACTTTTTGGAAATATGGAAATTGTGTGCGTTTCATTTTTGCCAGGACTGCTCAAGCAGTTCTCCTGTTTTCGATCGTTTCTCATTTTTAAAGCATGAGAAATGTGAAGTGAGTTGTGGGCGTGGACTACTTATCACTCGTGGAGAGAGTAGCTCAGGTACTAAGCCTCCTTTAGTGGTTTTAGCTCGCCCTAATCCTCCACAAGAGCCCTGTGCATGTGGAGTTAGATGCCCCTTTAGCTCTTTGTGTTGTCCTTGGAGAACCTTTGCTAAGGCTGTTTTGAGCGCAGAAGCACTGTGTTATGGAGGACGTGTGTGTGTGTGTGTGTGTGTGTGTGTGTGTGCATACATGTGTGCGCTAAAGGCTAAAGGTTCTGAAGTGGGTTGTGGTTTTCAGCTCCCAAGTTCAAAGTGAGGAGGCCTGAAAAGCAGGAAAAGATGATGAGACCTCTCCAGAGCGCCTTATGAAAAAAATGTTAGGGCTAAAGAAATAAAAGCCGGCCTGAAACAATGGCAGGGCCCTTGGTGCGAGGCAGCCACGCAGGGGCTGAAGTGGGCTGAGATTGCAGAGAGCAGGGTGCAACAGAGGGGCATCTGGCCTCATAATGTCCCCGTGTGCGATTAATAATACCCCCGAGTAATTTCGCCCTCCGCACTCCTTCGCTTTTTTTCCTTACTGAAAGGCTATGGAGAAAGTGTTTCTGTGTGAGTTTGTGTGTGTGTGTGTGTGTGTGTGTGTGTGTGTTTGTGTGTATGCACCGCCGGCAGAGAAAGTGACGGAGATGAGGTTAAGTGGGGTTGTTTAGATGTAACAGATGCCAAGTGAGGGAGTGCGCAAGCGAGCGGGAATGAAAGAGCGAATGCGGATGGCTGAGGTTCTAAAAGCAGCCAGAAGCATGAATAACATAATTGCCTAGAAATATCCTTTTTTTCCTGCAGGATGTGATGCGACTATACACTCAGAGATGAATACACATAAGAGCGTCTTCATATCAATATTCTTCCCAACTCACATTTAAGCTCATATTTGCTCCCCGGCCACCTACATGCTCCTTCTCTTTTTTCAGAGGTGGGTGAATCACTAGCATGAGCACACGACGTAACTAAAGCAGTCAACGCTGTTGAAAAGTCAGTGTGAGATTCTCGCTGCTTCGCAAATGTAAAATTGTCCGGGTTAAAAGTTAATGGTGTAGGAATGTTTAGTTTAGTGAGGTTGGATCATCGCTAGCAAATCTGTTAGCTAGATAGTTACAATAATGCTAATTACACTTTCCAGGATTAACATCATCGCTACTAATCTAGTGGCTTTTATTTCATCAACTAAAACAAAATATTAGCGTATAAACAGAATATCTTTTGTATCTCAGAATTCCTTATGTAACTGCTTCTTGTCTGTTGGCTAAAAGCAAGACTTTTTCTTCGCTATTATTTGGAATGGACATATGAAATGTAAAGTAAGTTTGGTTTCAGCTAACTGCCTTTTTTGCCCAGAATTGCCTCCACAGAGCACAATTTTTCCATGTACATTTCAAGTTGAAGATTAACGCGTCAACTATTTCTGTGACACTGGAACGAGCTGTCAGTTTTTAATTCGTCATTGCCCATGTTGCTAATATGGCTGAAACTAGCATATTTTTCTTCTTTCTAATAATCAGATTTAAGAAAGCTCCCTATTGGCCAAATTTATTAATGCCAGGCTGAGTAAAGCCGGGTTTACACTGTACAATTTCTGGCCATATTTTGCTGTCACAGACAAAACTTCACACATCGCGAAAGAATTCTTTGTCGTTAGTCTTAGAAAGCATAATGTGACGTGCTCATCAGCGGCTGATTTATTCCCGTTGCAGCCAAAGATGGCTGACGACAAAGTTCTGGCAGTGTGAGAGTGTGAGCTCTGCTGCGACGCTCGTCTAAAAACCACCAATAGGACGACGGCATAGGGTAGGATGATGCCGAACTCACAAAACGGCTACTAATGCAATAGTCGCAATGGGGGGGAAAAAAGTAAATGAAACATGCTAATATCTTACAATTAAAAAATATTCTTATTACCTCAACCTCAGCTTGATGAATGTTTTTGCACAAGTTGATTTCCACATCATGCTGATTGATGACGTAAACAGAACGTAATCTTTTTTTTTTTTAAATCACAGGTGTATTGTTAGAGGATCTTCATCATATAATCTGAAATAGAGAACACACATTGTCACACAGTCTGTTAAATAATTCAGATAAGATTTGATCAGCTTAAATGCCCTTAGCTGGATAACTAGCTTGTGTGGTTTAACTTATGTTAGCTAAGCGTAGTTAACATTGCTAGCTTGCTAGCTAACATAACTTATGTCCTAGCATTTACCTATATTAGGTAAATTCAGCTAAACAACCTAAAATATTGTTAACATTTGAGTGTGATATTGAGATTAGAGTTTTCAGACAAGCATAAACCATCAGCTAGCACTTGGGAGGTTGTGCTAGCCGATGAATATTTGATTTGTTCCCCCGTGTGTTTTCGGGTTTGTGATTATGTCTGTATTTACTTTTACTCTCTTTCTCAGTTCTTTCCTCTCTGCTTTTCCTCTGTTGCCAGGCCGTGTTTTAGTTTTTGTGCGCAGGAAGTTTTAAGGATGTGGCAGCGGAGTAGGAGGCCTGAATCGGACCCCCCAACACGCCAGAGGAACAGGAAGTGAGCTGTGAGCTGCATGTCCACCCCTGTTTGTGTTTCCCCACTGGTTTGGGCCGCTTCTGTCGCAGCCCATTGTGGCCAGGACAGATTGATGAGGAGCAGTGGCAGGAAGCGGAGAGAGCGGAGGGAAGAAAATATAAAAAAACGAACGGATCAGCTCGAGTCACTTGCTTCTCCTTCTTCTTCTTCATGTTTTTTTTTTTTTATGTCCACTTCCTCCTACATGCATGCTTGTCTTTATCCTGGTCAACTATGTTTTGATTTGGAATAATGTTAGCTGTTGTGTGTATTGTTTTCCAACTCTGATAACACGCAATTGAAATTTTGTAGATTTATCATTAAGACGTAACATCTATAAACGTACTATAACTCAGCAAGTAGGAGCATATACAGCCACTTGCATCGGGGAAAAAAAATCCATGGAAGCTCACATTGTGTGTTTTCCAAATACAATCTGATTAGTATAATTTTCAGCACATTGAGAAAATGTGTACCATCGCATTTATTTATTGGAACCATTAGAGAGTTTGATTCCTGAACTTTCCACACACACACACACACACACACACACACAGAAGCCACAACCCCTTAGATTGTGTTAATCTCTAGATTTTAAACATTTTGCATCATGTTAATTAAAAACAACTTTCAGCAAGATTCAAGTGTGCTATAACAACTTGTTATTAATAATCAATAATAGAACAATAAAGAAATTGGCTATATATTGATCCTGTTGCGAACCCACTTTGAGAACCACAGATCTATAATATACTATATATTATTTATATATATATATATATATATATATAGTATATAATATATGTAAATATATGCTCTGAATATGTATAATTAGATGTTCTTGTTTAAACATTTTGTTTCTACAAAAACTCCACCAGGTTACGTATTTATTTAAAACTCAATCTTTTTTTAAGTGTGTATTTTGTATAATCTGGAAATTTCTTTTGAAAGTTCCAAATCTAAATATAAATATTTAATGTAAATAAGAAAGTTGCATGCATGGTGAGTTGTAAGCGTGAAATGTGAACAAGGCGAGCGTTTCAACGTTTCTGTTTAACAATCATGCTCAAGCTTGACTATGTTTATATAAAAAAAAATTAAATAAATAAAAAAAAAAGCCAAACACTTAGTCACCCAAAACTTCAGAAACTTATAAACATGCATTTATGATCCTTTTGTGGAGATTAATTAATGCGTGCACTGATCAACGTATGAAAATTTTCACTGTAGATGTTTTGAAACATAATTTAAAAAAATAAAAATACATTTGAGTTATAAGGAAATCTGAGTTATAAAAGCCTATCTTGTTCCAATATGCAAATGCAGATCATCCAGGATTTTATGAAGTCTTGCTTTTGATTTCCAGAGGATTATGCAGCAAAAAAAAAAAGCCCCACTTTGATGTGAAATGTGTAAATATGGTTGTTTTTTTAAAACATATTTTTACAATTTTACAAAATTATTTATTTTAAAAATGAGAATACCTAGATTAATGCTGATGTTTGAGGTACCTGTATGAAGCCTTGGGCATGTGCTGTTAATAATTTCTGAGATTCATTAGCCTCGTAGCTAAATAAGCAAACGTCAGACATCAAACATATCGTGGCTGATCAAATATATGTCTGTGCTGAAGAGAAATTTGTGTGCATTTCATTTTTGGTCGACTTGCTCCTTTAAGGAGATGAAAACTGACCCGTGATGAGCCGTCCTGTCGGACGCCAGTCTAATATACGACTTCAGGTGACATCCCCAAATTTATTAAGGCAACTTCTCAACTAACACACCTCCCAGAAGGCCAGTTCAGCTGCACATGTTGTGCGAGAGCTTGGTTACATCTTCTAACCTTCATGCTCACTGCTTGTGTAGATTTTTTTGGGGGGTTTGGAAAAGGTTTGTAAAGGCAACACATCTCTTTCTTTGTCCCTTTCTTTGTCCCTCAAGTTTCAGAACTGATTCCAGAACTGTGCAGCTGTTTGATCGGGAGAGTTCCAGAACTCTTTTCTAAAGTTCCAGAACTCTCATGATCAAACATCTGCACGGTTCTGGAATCAGATCCTTTTTTTCCCACCAAACTGAAAGACCCGTGACTGTAATATTTAAATAACACCAACTCGGTGACGGTTACATCGTTTCAGTGGCTGAAACAACAAAAAACAAAACACACCAACATGTGGTGGATGAGATCGTTGCTGTGATTTTCTTTACTGTTTTGCTTTGTTCCAAAAACATGATACCTTTAACAGTGCTTTCCTCAATCTCCAGCACATGTCCTAAATGCAAATCTAAGAGATATAAACAGCGCTGCCACCTGTGTTTTTGTCACAGCAGAGCTTCCAAAGTTGAAAAAAGTTCAACTTTTCAGAAAAGCATTAAGTGATGGCAAATTTTTTTTTATTTATTTTTTTTATTTTCCTCCCGTCCAATCAGAGGTCTCCGGTTTAGGGAGCAAGAATCAAAAACAAACATGGAGGACGGTGATGCCAAAAAAATGAGCAAATATACAGAGATTTATGACATTTTGAAAGTGAAAATATTTCATTGCCAATACTTCTATGATGTAGCTAAAAATAACAGCATGTGCATGTTTGCGATGTTCACCGGTATTGTTAGTGTGCCGTCCGGGTCACGGCACCATGTTGTTAGAAATTCCACTTTATTCCACTTAAACTGTAGCTTCATACAGTGAAGTCACAGAAGCAGCTCAAATTCTTTTGATTTTCTGCCTCCAAAGCTACAGCGAAGTCAAACAACCTCTTCATCACCATAGCTACACCAATCTTTTATTTCATCTGCATGACTGAGAATAATAAATTAAATCTAAACAGCAAGCTAGGCTAGTTAGTGTTGTTATGATTACAGTGTGTGTGTATTGTGCGAGTGTTCTTAATTTAGCTTTGTGCTGATTTGCGTGAGTTTGCCTGCCGTGAGCGCCATGCTACTCGCTACGTTTTAAAAAAAAAAAAGCATCATGTTTTATACCAAAGTAAAGTAACTATTTTGTTTTAAGCTTATGAAAGCTTCACTGAAATGTTTCTGATGTAAAGTAAGTCAAGTTTGCTTTTTTTAAAACAAACAAAACATTTTCTCTGAATTTTTAAAAATGGCACAAGATAATTGGTCACTCTGTGAAGTTTTTGTGAAGCAGTGAAGCCGTGATTTTTCCTGAAAAGTGTCTATGTTCTCTTTTTTAAAGCTCCTGAAGAAGGTTCTTTGATCTAGACGTTCATGACTTTTTCATTCAGTGATGTATAGATAATATTTCTTCGTCTTTCTTAGCAGCTGGAACACCCAGTTATTTTAGTATGTGTTGTTTCTGGTGTGCTGTATGTGTGTGTGTGTGTGTGTGTGTGTATGTTGCACAGTATATCTGTATCTGGTATCTGTGTGTGTGTTTGTGGCTTGAACTGTAAATCCATATCTGGCATCTGTGTGCATGTTTGTGAGTATGTGTAGTGAGTGCGTGTAGTGACAGCAGTGTGTGTGTGTGTGTGTGTGTGTTGGCCTTTGTGTTGACACAGCAGTGATTTAAGCCAGCGAGTGGGTGAATGAATGAGTGTGTGTGTACGTGTGAAGGGGAGATTGTGGAGCTGGTTTGTGTACACAGATGCAGAGAGAGAGAGAGAGGGAAGAAGAGAACGAAGGAAAGGGAAAGAGAGAGAAACAGAGAGAGAGAAAGAGAACGGGAGAGAGCAAGGGAGAGAGGGACGTGTAAGTGTGTGTGGGGTAATTGGAGGGATCATCTTCCCCCCTCGACCCCTCCTTGGCCCCGGCGGCGGTTCTCCAGGGTCCCTCGGTTCCTCAGGAAAAACATCTCAGCTCCCGTCACCTCTGAACCCCAAACTCGGCCTGTTTATGTTGGCCAGGCTGCCTGACAGCTTTACTGATGTTACATACAGCCACACAGGGACGTAGAGAGCAGGGAGGGGGACAGAGAGAGGGAGAGAAATGGAGGGAGAGAGAGAGAGAGGAACCAAATGAATGGGGATAGATAGATGGATAGATAGATGGATAGATGGATGCAGGAAGAAAAGCAGTAGTGGGAAGAAGAAAAGGACAATAAAGAATAAAGGAAGTGAAAAAGAGAATGAGTAGGAAGGCAAACACAAGTAACAAGAAGAGAGAAAGAAGTGAAAAAGAAAGATAAAGAAGGCAATTGCAAAAAGGGAAGTAAGGTATTGAGAGGGAGTGATGTTTAGAGAGGCAGAGGTAGAATGAGAGAGGGGAAGACGGAGCAAGAGAGAACGAGGTTAAAAAAAAGAAAGTGAAGAAGGGAGAGAGAGAGAGTGAAAAAGAAAGCAAATGCAGCAGCTAAGAGTTAGGGAGTGAGAGGCAGAGTGAAAGATGAAGCTAAATAGAGGGAGAAATGGGAGGAAGAAATGAGAGCGATCAAGGGAGAGACGGGAAGTGGAAACGGAGAGAGAAAGGGATGGTGTGGGCAAGTGAGATGGAAGAAGAGAGAGGTAAGTAAAAGGAGAGAAGGACTGAGGATAAGGAAGAACAAGGAATAAATGGAGAAGGAGAAATATATGAAGAGAAAGAGGAGTTTGGAGGCGAGAGAGGGAGTGAGAGAAGGAGCTAAGTAGAGGCAGGAAGTGAAGGACAAAATGGAGGAAGAAATGAGCACAATGAAAGGAGGTTGAAAGGAAAAGGAAGGAGGAAGACAAAGTGACAGAAGTGGAGAGAAAGGGATAGAGAGAGCAAGAGAAATTAAATAATGAGGTAGGAGGAGAGATGAAGGGAGAACAAGAGAGAAGGAAGAGAGGAAAAGGAAACAAAATATAAAAAGAAGCATCGAGAAGAAAGAGGGAGTGAAGGAAGGAGAGAGACAGGGATAGAAGGAGCAAGAGAGATGGAGGAACAGGGAGGTAGATAAAAGGAAGAAGGGAAGAAGAAGGAAGAGAGAAAGGGAGAAGGAGAAAAATATGAATATGAAGGGCGTGAGAGTTGAATAGAGGAAGATAAAGGAAAGAGAGGGAAAGAAGAAAAGGGAGGAAGTAGAGATAAATGTATAAAGGGAGCAAGAGAGATGGAGGAAGAGGAAGATGGGTAAAAGCAGGAAGAACAACAGAGAGAGAAGGAAGAAAGTGGAGAAGGAGAGGGAAAGTTAGTGGCTAGCCACAGGTATAAAAGGTTGAGCAGAAGCTGTTTAGTGATGATGTGTGCTAACTCCGACAAGAAAAGGAGAGAGGGAAAAAAGGAAAGAAGAAGAAGAAGGGATGAAAGGGACAAACATGCTTTGATTCCTCAACATCTTGCTAGAAAAACATTCGAAAACACGAGCAGCCGAGTTTGCAGAAAAGGCTTCAGCTTACACAAAAGCATTCGAATCATCAAGGTATTCAGCTGCTGTCATTTTCCTGCGATGGCGGAGAGAGTGATACACAAGCCTGTCTGGATCGATAAAACCAAACCTGAACATTGGTGTAATTGTGTTTGAGAGTGTGTGGGTGTGCTGCCTCTCAGGCCATTTCTGCCTCAGCTGAAAGCTTTTATGCCTCAATGCAGGAAAGAACACAAATGTTGAATAGACAAGTTCCTGTTTTTAGTGAACGTCACTGAAGATTCTACAAAATGTACGTCCAGGAAAAAGCCTCCTCTATAAATACCGACTCACCGGAGACGTCCATGAACGTCCAATATTGGGCCAGCCAGACATACAGTATGTGTGGGTGTATTTTCACAGATTTTATTAGCAAGCTAGCTTAACATGAGCTAACCTTACAGGTTTTCTGAAAGGAATTTTAAGGTATAGCTTCACCATGAACGCTAGCCATGTAGCTAACATGAACTAACCTGACAGGACATCTGTACATATTTTTAAAGTATATTTGTGAATGTTAATCTTCTTCACTAATGGTAGCTAAGTAGCATAGGTGAGCTAATCTGACAGGATTTCTAAATTTTTTTAGGACTTTTAAGTCATGTTCATAAGTGTTCAAAACTTTCATTGTTGCACTTAGCCAGCTAGCTAAGTAACAGTGTTTCTGAAGGGTTTTAAGTAATCTTTATAAACATCAAGCCCTCCACTACCTCCTTTGACAGGATTTCTGAAAGAATATTTAAAATATATTCATAATTAATACTAGACAATTTGCTAGGATTCATTAAAGTTAATAATCTTCACTACATGGGCTAACCTAAACGGATTTCTTACATTTTACTTTTAAGTCTTATTCGTAAAACTTGTTAAAACTAGCCAGCTAGCTAACATGAGCTACCCTGACAGGATTTCTGAAGGATTTTTAAGTCATATTAATACATTTTCATAACCATCACTCATTTCCGAAAAGATTAAGATATTCATAGATGTTACTTTTTACCATTAATGCTAGCCAAGTAGCATGGGCTAACCTGAAAGCATTTTTGAATTGTTATTATTATTTTTTAATTATGTTCGTATACTGTTATAAACATTCATCATAAACATTAAAGCTGGGAAGTTAGCTAAGTCTGGCTAATTTGACAGGATTTCTGAAAAAAAAAAAAAAAATTAAACATATTTATTAATGTTAATAATCTAAATCTTCACACTAGTCAGCTAGCTAACATAAGCTAACTATGTAGAATTCCTGAAAGGATTTGTAAGGTATATTCATAAATATTTATGATCTGCACCATGCTAGTTAGCTAACATGAGATAACCTGACAGGATTTTTATGAAAATGTCTGATTGGAATACGTTGACATCTTGTAAATCCACAAAGGTTGTCCCATATAAAAAAACTTTGACTGAAATGGCAAACATTTCTCTTTGTTTTAACTCCGTTGTCAGCATATTGAAATTTTTTTCTGTCCATCTCTCTCTCTGTCTCTCTCTCTCTCTTTCCCCTACTCCTTCCCCCTTCTGTTTGTGCTCAGCAGGAGCCGTGATGATGGTGTTGATGGTGTTTGGAGCAGTCCGGTTCCCTCAGGTGTGTTTATCCGTCCAGAGCAGCTGGACAAGCTGTAAAAACACAAACAAGCTTTGAAGCGGTGCTGCGTGTTGTTTCGGGACGGATCGAGTTTCTCCACCACACACCACCAGGCCTACGGGACACACACGTTCTCACACACACACACACACACACACACACAGATACAATGTTTAAAAATTGTAGCAACGCTGCTGTGCCTAATGCACTTGTACCACCACCGTACACACTACCATGTGAGTGTCACTGCTGCACTGAGTTAGGTCTAACATCTGTTGAGCAGTGGTCCTACGGTGGTCCCTCTCATTGATGGATGGGGTAGAGGGGGGCTGACACATTGTACATAGCAACAGATGGGCTAGTGAGTAATTGTTGCCCTACAACTAGTAGGAGTGTCTGATAAAACGGCCAATGAGTGTAGCTAATCACAGTGTACCTAATAAACTGACAACTAAGTGTATAAACTGGGAAGTGATTGGCCTTTAATGACCGTGTGATTAATCACCTTGTTCACTTCGCTTGTTTGTCTCCTGCACTGTGGTTTGCTTGTCTTATCGGCGGTAGCGATAACCCGGTTGAACCCTTTGACAGTCGCTCCATCTGACTGTCAATTTCTCTTAGTAGCTCCTTTTAGTGCTTCCCAGCTTTCCGACTGGATGTTAGCTTCGAATTTGTCCATTAAAATTAAGCATATTTTTTTCCAAAACCATCTAAAAGTATAAAGAAAGCACTCAATGTAATGCTCAATTTACCATATGCAGAAGACCTCAGTGCTGCATTGCTTTTGGGAAACTCACCCCTGGTCAGATTGAGGCTCTAAATCTTGTTACTTCTCACTGCAGGACTAAAACAGGCCTATATATATATATATGTATATATATATTATAAGACTCAGTATGCTATTCATTCATAGCAAAAATAAAGATATAAATGAATACTCCTGTGTTCTATTCATATTTAGAATATGCAAATATCCTAATTAGCCATGTCCATCACCCACCCTCCCTGTCCTGAGGTTTAGTGGTTCCCTGAGTTGTTTGCTTGAAATCTATCTTGAGAAACATCATCAGGGTAGGCGAGGAGAGATTTGACCACACCGACTGACCCTATTCAAAATATATATATGAAGCACAAGGAAAAATCTGCACTCTTTCTAAAGGGTTCTTTGGATAGTTAACAATTCTAGCTTCCTGAACATTCTCTGAAAGGGAATCCCTCTGTTGTAGGGTTCAACATAGGACCTTTAATAGTTATCTCAGAGGTACACACCTAAATAACCCTTCAGGGTGCTAGCAGGACCCAAGCTGCCTTACTTGCCCAATTCCAATTTGGTCTTTACCAATTTCCTCTTCTCCCACATGTATCACACGGCAGCTATCAATCTTGGAATGGGCTCATGGCCATTACAGCTGTAGCATCCATGAGATTCAAACTCACAATCTCCCAATGATTGAGCAAAAACTTTGGACAGTTGTGCCACTTAGGTGCTATGGAGGACAGTGTCTACCAAACTGATGGAAACTAGTCCATGTGATTTTGGTGGGTGCGCCAAACATCCATGGTCCAACAATTGTCTCCAGTTGATGCTCAAAGACAGATTTGCTGCATTATCCAACAAATGTGTTGGAATTTAGTGAATTGCATTTTGAAGAACCTATCTTCATGACATACTGCCAAGATATGGACAGTCTTGGACAGTCTTGGTTCCAAAACTTTTTGGCAAACAACCCCAAATGGATGCTATGAATTTTCTGCATCCCCATGTCTTGACCACCCATCATTTCATGTTTGTTTTCTTGACTTCTGTTTTTTTTTCCCACTTGGTTGTTTCAAGGAATTAGCAGAGGTAGGTGGATGGAGATCTCCTGTGCTAGTGTAGCATGTCAAGATAGCTAAAAAGACTGAATAAGCATGTACTCTCTTCATTTAAATGTGGCTAGTTTGAATGTGACTTTCAAAAAAAAGTAGCACACGGAATCTGTCTTCATAGTTAGAGTTATTTGTGCTTACAAATTCATTCATTTGTAAAATAAATGGATAAAACAAAAGAGAAGATTGTGAGTTCCTTTAACAACCCAATTTTGCAAATCAAGTGACCTCATATGGAGAAGCAGCCCCTAGTTTAGGAACCCTGGTCTTGGTCTTATTCTTGTCTTGGTGACTAGCGATGGTCTCACAGGGCCCTGATTTGGTCCTTAGAAGCAGCTCTTTAATTAGATTTTCTTAGAGCTTGTATGAACCTCATAGTAAAGCTAGTTTCCTGCAAAAGTAACAACTTCTGTGAGAACTGAAGCTTGAGTTGTATTCAGTGAGCCTGAACACCTCACTAGTCAGTAACGTATATGGAGTAACATCTGGAAAGATTAACCATGCAGGGAGAGCGAGTCCCATGCCCCATGCTGTCGGTATAACCCTGACTAACCTTTGACCTCTGATGATCTCTCCTGTCCCTGCTGTTCTAGGACAGTGAAACAGCATGGACTCTTCTTCTCTTGCCTTTATTTTCACTGTTGAACTCTGCCACTTTTTCCATGTCTCTCTCACTTTGTCTCTGATGTGGTCACTTGGTCTCTGCAGTCTCTTTCTCCATTTTCCCCTTCCCTCCATCATACTCACCCACTCCCATTGACTTAAATGATCTCACACTCCATGTTGGGTTGTTTACACAAGTGTGGAGTCCATATTTTCACCCAGCGCCCCTTGATGTCTCTTCCACAACTGCAGCATGGCAGTAAATATCAGAGTTTGCGGTTGTCCTAGCATGCATGCCTGATGGACTTACTGATTGTGGTTCTTGCCACAACAAACAGAGATGCTAACTCAGCTACATTTCTACATTAATTAAAAAAAAAAAATTCAGCAATTTCTTTTGTACATGGATTATTATGCCAAAGCATGGATGGCTGGGAAAGTGTGTTGTGCTATTGGTGTTGTGCCATCCTTGTCACTGGGCAGGAAAAAAAAAAAAAGTGTTTGAGATGGATATATTACTCATGCCATGATTGGAACAGTACTGATTATAAACACAGCTAAGTAAAATTGCAAAGAGCCTGCTATCGTTGCCTCTGATAGTAGCAAGACAATGGGGAGCATTTCATCTTAGCTAGTGTAGTGCTGTTATAACACTAGCCTCAAAATCTGTCCCCGTGTATGTTCCTGTATACACAATGACACGTTGACTGTCATGATCGCACAGCTCTAGATGTGACGACTGAAGTACTTCCTCCATATCGCATCCGTTCCTCCATATCCATAATATCAATTTCCGCCCCAGTCTGATTGCTATTGGCTGATGCTGGTTTTATTAGAGTAAATCACCTACAAAGCAACTCTACAACTCTTCGACTTTTTATACAGACATTTTATTCATTGACATGCATTGACAGAGGTGCCAACATTCCTAACATGAAAATCCTAGCACGCAGAGAGAAAACCCCGGTGTATTTCGCGGGGCCACACTGTACAACAGTAAGAAAACAGTGAGGCAAAAGTCAGAGCTTCTCCATATTTTTTTTTACAGACCAGAGAGACTACATTCCAGCTGTCTTCTTGGCTCATGAATTCACAGGTTAAAGTTCACCTAGATAAAGGCAGATTGAAGCCAAAGTAACCGCTACCAGAAACAAATGTGTGCCTTTCTCATCGAGTGTCCTTTCCCACTCAGTGAATTGCCATTCTGTTGTATGAAATTTGTTTGTGCTTGGTCTGAGTGCTGCTTCATCTGAAAAAGCCAAAAAGCATAGTAAATATTTTGGCTAAGCTCTAAATGTCCACACCTCTGTATCGATCCTTGCTGTTCACCAGTGCAGTGTCTTCTGATGAAAACATTGTGCATTTCTGACGGATATCAAAATCAAGATTCCCCTTGGACACATGGCATGTGAGTTGAGATATTTGGTCTTGGAAGGTATACAGTAGTCCAGATTAATTAATCCCTTAGATTACTTTTTTATTATTATATTCTAGATAAATGCACCCAGTGACTAGCAACTCAGTGTATCTAGAAGAAATGAATTAAATGTGATTGGATTTGTGTTGTAAACATGAACGAGTATCTCAAGAGTATCTTTCCACCAAGAAATCCCCTCAGATGAATACATAAGTGGAGAAAGATCTTCACAGGTTTTACTACATCATTCTACAAGTCCAGTAGCATCAACTTATTAGATTAGACGAGTACTTGATGTATTGCCCCTGTGTCTGCTTTCCATTGGTGTATTCCATTGGGTAGGAGAGTTTGGGCCTTTCCAGCCTGTTGCCCTTTGACCTCTTTGGCTCCTGGATCGGCCTCCCCCACCATCGCACGTCAGATTCCAACCCTCAAACCTCGGTGGACCACCTGTGCTGTTTGTTTAGTGTTTGTCAAGTTTATGATAGCTGTGTCTAATGTGGGATAATAACATGTGGCTTACACATTACGAGCTGAAGTCTGACACGCTGGAATGAGGATAGAGTGAGTGGGAGGGAGAGGGAGAAGGAGAGGAGGAGAAGGATAGAAATAGCGATACAGCATTTAAATTTGTAAGAGAAAAAAGAGATACAACCCCAACGACAGAAAGACAGACAGAGACACACACACATGCACATATTTCTTAGGCTGCATGGAGGGATTAGAGCGTGGAGAGAAGGACAGAGAAACAGCTGTGAGAGGAGTGAGGGAGAATATGAGACAGAATGAGAGAGAATATGTGTGCGTGAAATATAAATAAAAAGAATGCGAGTGAGGAAGGAAGGAAAAAATGAACAAAATGACAAATTTGATGATGCCCCTCTGAATTGTGGGGGCCAGACGGCGAGTCGGGGGCCCGCGCACATCTGCAGAATCCATCAGGGAGAGCGCGGCGTGGCCGCATGTTTTCTCTGCGTCAGGTTTCGGCCGCGTGCCGTGGGGGGTTGTCTCCCGTTGACGTGTGATGATTTAGTCAGGTGTGAGCGTGCACTTTCCAATTTGGGGGGAAATAAATTAGAAGTGATTTTTTATGAGGGCTGCATCCCAGAAAACCCTGGCCCCCGGGGCCGTCACACTGTCAGCCCAACCGACATGTTTATAAAGAGGAGTGCGGCGTGGGAGAACGGAACACGCGTAAATACTCACACACACATACTTTTGCACAGACACATATATACATATTTCCATTTGGATATATGAAAATAAATGATGTATTCATCAGGTGTAGAGATACAGACAGATTTGCTCTTTTACACACTCACATATTAATACTTCTCTTTGATAAATTCATTCAGTTGCCATTTCATGAGGTCCATCTACCGTATAGCTCATTTTGTATATGCACAATTACTCATGTACAGTTTGTAAGACCCCCTATAAAGGACCACCAGTGAGTGTATATTATTTAGGCAGTGTTTCATTGTCAGTACAGCAGTGACATTGACATGATGTGGTGTGTACTGCGCTGGAAAGAATGCATCACTGTGGACTTGAGAAACAGTCCACCACCAACCTACAAGACGGGCCAACAAGGTAAGCATGTGTGGTAAGTATTTAACACACAAGTTTAAAACCCAAGTAACACTACTGTACTGAGAATAAAGCACCACCCAAATAATATCTGCTCAGCTGTGGTCTGCTGGATGGTTTTGCTGGATGGATGGTTTTGAGGAGGGTGTATATAGGGTGTATTCCATTATCACCACTCATCTCCTCACCACTCACCTCCATCTCTCCTCAAAAGGGTTTCTCCATCCCAATTTGCACAGAAACCTCTATGGTAGGTAAAATGACAAATGAATCTATATTTGCACTGTAACCAATAACATTCATTCATTCATCTTCAGTAAGCACTTTGTCCTGGTCCTGGCCAGAGCCTATCTCAGGAACACTGGGTGCGTGGCGGGAATACACCCTGGAATGGGATGCCAATCCATCACAGTAACCTATGACATATAAAATGTATATGCTCATTACAATACAGTCAGGAATATACATATAATATAAAACACATCAAGCAAATGTAAATATATTGATATCTGCTGTGCAAGAAAAAAAACCCCACCAATATTTCACACCTAGCACACCAGGTTTGGCTAATAATTGGCAAATTAAACTTTCGAATTATGCTCTTTTTTGGGTCAAAATGACTCATTTTACATTTTACCCATGCTAAAAATGTTCCATACTTCATGTGCTCAGCTCAATTTCTCTAGCAAACATTAAAAAACATATTTATATTACCAAGATGATGTTAAATTATTATTTTTATTATTATTATTATTATTATTATTATTATTATTATTATTATAAGTAGTAAGGTGAAATAAACATATTTGTAGATGTGAACCAAAAAGGTAATGCCACTATATGTTTCATTCACTCCTATCTAATATTTCTACTCCCGCTTAAAAATGAATGTTAGAACTGTTAAAAATGTTAAACAAAACTGTTTTAAAAAATGTGATAACATTGCTAAGTAATGAACAGAACATGAGGGACACGTTAAATCAGGTTAGATCAGTTCTCAGGTTAATCAGATTTTAACAAAAATGAACCATGCCTCGAGGAGACGTTTGGGAATCCATGGCACCTCACGAATTATCAATAATTTATATATTTATTTTGCAAAATGTCAAAAATATCTTGTTGCTATTCATTGTATTAATGTTGAGTTGGGATTTATACTATTCACTGAGTGCTTTGATATTCACTTACTTGCCCTGTGCACAGATACACACAACTTATTACAGAATACGTATACATATGCATACTAACCTCAGCACAAACTTTTAGCTGTGTGTGTGGGTTAATGCTGTGTTCTCAGCCCAGCCTATTCTTTGCTTTGGGAAATGCAGGCAGGCAGGAGAAAACGTGCATTATTTTAGTAAAATATCCGATTGGTCAGGAAAAGAAGAGTGCTGATCCCCCTCCTCCTCCTCCTCCTGCTCTTCCTCTGTCTCGGACGAAGACTAATATTTTTCCAACGGAGCGAGAGCAGGAGGGGGGGCCATTGCTGAAGGAAGAGACCTGACTGGGAACCATGGGGGTGCTGTGCTTAGGAAATCCAAACCCTCAGTGACCTCTGACCTCTGCTACTGCTGCCCCTACTGCAGAAAAGAGAGAGAGAGAGAGAGAGAGAGAGAGAGAGAGAGAGAGAGAGAGAGAGAGAGAGAGAGAGAGAGAGAGAGAGAGAGGGGGAGATCAGAAACTAAGAGAATAACTGAGAAAGAACAAAGTACAGAGAAAAAGACGGAGGCTAGAGAGAAAGTGAGGGTAGAAGAGCAAGAGCATGTAAATAGATAAAACAGTCAGGTTTTTTTTGAAGATGTTCCTCGGAGATGCTCTGTCATTCCTCTTGAAAGATGTCAAGATGGTTTGTGGAGATAATTGGACACCTCTCTTGATCCTTTGGATCCTTCTAGAGCTTTGAAGTGTGTTACTGAGAAAATTTCCAAAAAAGGCAGGTTCTAAAACCTGACGGCTAGTGTAATGAGGTACATGGATAGACATCCAGATAGATAGATAGATAGATAGATAGATAGATAGATAGATAGATAGACAACGAGCAAGAAAAAAGCAATAGATGGGCATTTATTTCTTCTATAATTTTGACACTGGAGACTCCTTCCAAAAAAGCAAAATAAATGTGCTTTAAATATGTTTATGTGAAGCGTTCGCCACGCAAGTCCCTGTAAATGACCTGTTACTATAGAAATGATAACATATTACAAGTTCATTAATATAAAGTAAATCTGCGATTCGAGCATTTATTCCAGTAAAGTGCTGAAAACTGAAACTAAACTGAGAGAGAGAAATGCAAGGAAGAGAAAGCAGAGCGCTAAGAGAAGGGAAGAAATAAACTGAGGAAGCTGTGATGTAGGGGCTCCTGGTCTGGACCACTGGCAGTATGTTCTCCACCTTTCTGCACTTAAAGTGTTAATGGTTAAACCAGGCAACAGGATATGAAGATCCCGAACCAATCACCTTCCACCTTCAGCTTTAGGCCTCGTGTTTAAACCAAAACCGCAAGAGTTATATAATTTGTGTTATTTTTATGTACATCGGTACGGTTCTGTGTGTGTGTGTGTGTGTGTGTGTGTGTGTGTATGCGTGTGTGTGTGTTCTGTGTACTTTGGAAATGTGTCAAACACCATCCTAAAGGAAAGGCCCAGTTTTTCCTCTAACCCCAGATTTAGGCGATCAGCAAAGGCATGTTTAGTGCCTGATGTTTACTTCTTTAGCTCTGCCCTGGAGCTATGAGACTAGTGTACCTAAGAGTGTCTCACAAAATAAATATAAAAAAGGGTTTTGGACATCATAAAGCAGAGAGCTGAGGTGATAACCAGTGCAGTTCTGTTTGTAATCAGATAGTGGTTGCAAAAATGTCTGTGATGCTTTTGCGCCACAGTTGGAATGAAAGCTTTAAATGTGATTTTCTCTTTTTTTGGCGATTTTGAAATGCTAGAATTTTATGTGTGCCTAAGATACAAACAAAAGAGGGACAACTTTCAGTTCGGGAAAATATGTAGTTTTCAGAAATATATATGTGTGTATTAAAATGTAACCATTTAACCATTATGGTGAAATGTCTCTTTTGCTTGTCCCTCGGGGAAAGGCTTCATGTGAGCTCCACAGAGGGTTTTTCTATACGACTGGGTTCAAGTGGAACAACGTTTAGGAATCGTAGAACCCTTACCTATCCAAAGACCCTCTGAGATACCGTGTTTTATCTTCATAATTAAAACACAAATCCAAATTTAACTATAAGGGTTTTCCTAGACCACCAGACACATTTCATACATTCGTTTCGATGAATTATGCTAAGGCAATAACAACCTTATGGGTTCTTCAATTGCCCCTTTGGAATAACTCCTAAAGTTTCTACATAATATGAGTATAAACACTCTCCTTTGTGCAAATACACAAAGCAATTCAAGTTCTGCTTGAGGGTGTGAAACAAAGCCCTCGTAGCAGGCAATACGGAGGAGTGTGTGCGTTGTGCCACACTTGCCCAGCAAACTAGGTCAAAGTCCAGCTACTTTATGAGCTGTTAGGACAAGAGTGACAGAACCAAGGGGAAAGAAGGAGGGAGGGAGCGAGGGAGCAAGGGGAAAGAGGAAGTGAACGGTGTAGCTGTTCCCAGCTTTTGTGCCCCTGGGCAGGGTGAGGGGCACGAGGTTGGGGTCAGTGGCTGGGTGGTCAGAGAGGAACGAGGTGTGTGTGTGTGTGTGTGTGTGTGTGAGTGTGAGTGAGTGTGTGGTTGTTTAGCTGCCCTCTGCCCGTGGGAATAATCACAGAGCTCCAATCTCATGTTTCTCTCCCCGTTCCTCTATCTCCTCTCCGATCAGCTCTCTCTCACTCCGTCTTTACAGACACTTGGTTGTTTTTACTTAACACAAACTGATTTTGTTCCAGTTCGCACTTTATGAGCTCTCCGGAGAGCACTCGTCCGAGGGAATATATATATATATATATATATATTTTTTTTTTACAAAAATCCCAGGGTTTGACAGGTCTGAAAATACGGCAGCCCAAAATGCCGAGTCGTTCTGTGAGTTAAAGAATGCAGCCTTATAAACTCGATGTTCCAGCTCGCCCCAAGGCCTCTTAACACCACTGATCTCATCCAGCACTCCAGGCAGTTGGCAGTGCGTGTTCTGCCAGCGCCATCTTGGACCAGAGAGGCACTTTTCGCTTGTCTTACACTTGTCTTGCACACACTTTATGTGAAAATGCATTACCAGATGTGACAATGTAAACAATGCTGCATATGTGAAAAATAAAACACAACATTAACTCAAAGCAAAAATATATATTTTTTAAAAAATGGCATCGCATGGTGTCACACATTGGAAGTGCTTCAGGCCAAGTTGTGTGAAAAATATGCAGAATCATTTGAAGAACAACAATTTATCCATAATTTGAAGATTACACAATCTAGAAAACTGTTAACAGAACACTTGCTATTTATTTGATTGCCTTTCTGTTTAAGCTCTTAGAAAAAATAAAGTAGAACAACTGAGAGTTCTTCAGCCTTTCCTTTTCGGGGGAACTTTTAAAGGTTATAGAGTATATAGACCCCTACAACAGCGTGTTTCCTTTATCAGAGAGGTTTCCAAATAGAACTGAAGCAAAGCATAACCCTTTATTTTACAATATCTTTATTCTCAGTTGTAATTATGGTAAGGGTGGGACTTTGTAGTGGTTTTTATTGCCATTAAACATTTCATTTATGTATGCATGCAATAGCTTTGATTTATTTCCTTAATGTGGGAATCCAAACTCAATAAAAAAAAGTTGATCACAAAAAAAAAAAAAAAGATGAATTTAGTTAGTTAGTTATTCAACATGCCAAACATTTTAGCCAAGGAGCAATTTAATTTTTAAGAGGAGAGCAAATTGTAATGCTCATCCTATCTAAAATAAATACCCACTCCTAGGTGACGTCAGGGGTTTTACCTAATAAACCATGCCACCTAAATTCAATGTTGCAATGAAAGAATCCACACATACACACAAAAGATATAAGTTCAAATGTCTGCAAACCTCAAAAATCAGGGGCTCGTTCTCTTCATTAAAGAATGAAGCACACTTTCTACGCCAACAGCTTTTGGTTGGTCATAAAAACGTTTAACTTCTGGCAGGCTTATTATAATGAACAGATCAACGTATATAAATTCTAAGGCATTTTTTTTTCCTGGAGGTATGCATGTATGCTGAGGCAATGCCAGGCCTGGGAGTAACTGATAAAACATGAGGGTTAGACAATAACAAAGCCTGATATTGTTTAATTTAATAATTTAACGTATTAAATGCCTAAATGCACAAATGCTGTCCTGGCAGAAGATAAACCAAATAAAAGTGGCTTATGAAGTGAAATATAAAGGTTTCATCATTAACAATACTTATAGATAGACACAATTTTCTTGTTTTAATTTACATAATAAAGGGTTTATAGTGAAGGATTAGAAAACTTCAGTTATATTAGAAATATTTCTACTTATTCTGCTAAAATAAATCAGACTATTGATGCCACTTTTACTCGGCTGTCTAATCGACAAATTGACTCTTTTGATCAGGGATTCGACTCCTCAAGCTCACGTTAAAGAGCCAATTCAAAGAACCAACTCATTCGCAAATGACACATCACTAATTTTCAATTCATCAAGTGTTGACTGTGGTAAGAAGTGTGTTAAGATTGGTTAAAATTATTCATTTTTCAGGCTGTACGTTTCTAAAATAACTGCAAAGTAAAGTTTACCATTTAGCTAGCTAGCTAGCGTTAATTTCCTAATGAGATTAATTCTGTCCGGTTAGCTCGTGCCAGCTAGCTGTTTAGGTTTAGCCAAAAAATATTGCAGCCAAGTAAGTGGAATTTTCTAAAGTGAACAAAAAGAAGTTCATTTTCCAACTTCAGGAGAAAACAATAATGCCATTCAGACATTGTTTCACTCAGTGAATCATTTATTTTCTGCTGCTAATTGTTAACACCTTCTCCACTGAATTTTGACTAGTAGATTAGCTCATGTTGCCATGGTAACGACCAGCTCGTGCTGCATGGTCTTATATAAAAGAAAATGGCGGGGGGTTCACATATAAAACAAAATGGAGAGATCCTTCTGATTTCTGACTATTTGTAACAGTCACCTACTTTTGGTAGTTATGTAGAAAAATAATATTAAACATCTAAATGAGTAGTGTTCTTGTGAATTACTTTAAATTTTACTTGGGTCGTTTACCAGTAAAGTATCTTATACTATTACTTTATACAATCCTGATGAATTCTTGAATCTGATTGGTCAGATTCAGTTTTGATCAATTTTCTATAACAGCGGCTCCGACAGTAGTTCTGTCTGTAATACAAGCAATAGGTTTATATTGATGTGCTCCTCCTAATGTAGAATAAATTTTTACAGTAACGGCTAATTCACTAATTCAGGTTTTCTGTCACAGGAAAGTTTTAGGCTCTCTGTAACATTACAAGCACATGCTGTGTTTTTTTGTCTCATTAACCTCAAGAAAGAAAAAAAAGACAGGCTGACGAGAGAACGACTGTTTATAGCTGCTATAATGTAAGTGAAAACAGGAACTAACCTGTTTCACGGATGTTCCACAACGTTAAATGTAACTATAAAAAAGCTTAAAAAAAGTACGATGTGTCAGCCTTCAATAAATAAAACAGGGCTGATATAGATGCACAGTTATGAGTAATGTCATAATTACAATTATTTTGTTTAATATTGATTTTTTTTTTAGTCAAGTAAGGAACAAAATATTAGAGTTTTGTATTTTATTTCAACAAAAATCAGGCTTTTCTTTTACATTTCTGTTCTTTAAATGTGTAAATATACTATATACACATATACACAAAGTACATTTCAGCTGAATTTCGGCTACATTTCAACCACTAAAATGTGTCTACAGAATCATTTTAGAATATATTTAAATAGCACTGATGAATTTCCTGGTGTTTATTTGTTATATAAAGCTAAAATTTATTATCACAATTAAAAGATGATTAATTCTGTAGACCTATTAGATGACAAAACTACCCTGTTTCTGCCTTACTCACTATTCCCTACAACTGGCAAAGGGCATTATGGGTAGATCATTAGATGTTAACATTTAAAGTGCACTGAATATTCTTGGGCGTGGCTACAAAATGGCAGAATTCCCAAAACAGTGGACTATTCAGTAAATATGTTTGTGTTTCAGGCACAGCGAGTCTCTCGAACAAGATGGTGGTTCTGAACATCAGGCCTGACTGATTTGATTGGCTGTGGCGGTGCGGGAAGCGTCCCACCTCGATCCAGCAGGGAGAGCTGTCAGCAGTTTGACTGGCCCCGTAAAACACACACACACACAGACAGACGCACACACACACACACGCACACACACGCGCACACTTGACATCCAAATCCAACCATGACAGGTAGAATACATATAGCTTATTGTATTCTTATCCTTGGCTTTTCTCCACTTTCTCTCTCTGTCAATCTTTTCGATGGATCTGACCCTCTCCAGCGCTCTTCCTCACACACTTTACTGTACTTGCGTTCTAAAAACAAATCCACATGGCACGTTCCGAGTTAGCAGCATTTATTTCAATAACAGTGATGCAATCCATTTGCACTCAGGAATCCTGGTCTAATGTGCCGGCGGAAAGCTGGAATGCTGCGGGAAAACAAACTGGAGTGCAAGAAAATAGACAAAGAGGGATAATGGGAAAGGGAGAGAGAGAGAAAGAGAGATGGTATGTGGACATTTGTTTCTGATGGAGAGGGATAGAAATGACTGAATTACTAATGTATGCTGTTTTCCATCATCAGCATACTTTGAGCTGGCAGTGAAGAGAGAGAGAGAGAGAGAGAGAGAGAGAGAGAGATGGAGGGATGAAAGTGTTGACATTGCTGTTTGTACCCCAGCAATGATTACTCCATCTTTCCATTCCTCTACACTGGTCCTCTTTCCATAAAGTTTGAAGGCAAACATCCAGATATAAATTATAATAGTAAAAGTTAATGATGATGTTTTTGTTCTCTAAAAGCAGAACTAGGATTGAGGTAACTGTCCTCTGTGTGTGTGTGTGTTTGTGTGTGTGTGTGTGTGTTTGTGTGTCACTAATGTGCTGGCATACATGGGTATCTGTCTGTGTGTGTGTGTGTGTGTGAAAGCAATGGGATGCAAATGACACCAAATAATAAATAAATTCTTGTGATAATATAACAATAATGCAGGGTGTCACAAAAGTCTCCATACACAGGGGAAATTAAGGCTTTTTAGCAAAATGATAGACTTTAAGATTGCCTTTGACAAGAGAAGAACGTATTGAAATCATTCTCATGGCTGGATCGGGAAGCTGTCACAAGGTTGCGATGGAGTTTAACAGGAAACATGGCGAGCACATCACACACATCACTGTCGCCAAACTGGGAGCCAAAGTCGGGAGAGACGACTCCGTGTGTGTTTACAAAGAAATGGCAGTCATGTAGTTTTGTAAATAAAGCTACATTTGCTAGAAAGTGTTAATTTCCCCTATGCATGAAGACTTTTGGGGCACCCTGTATAATAAGAGAGGAATAAAACGCTTGGGTTCGTACTGTGATGGGAAAATAATCAGTGATGGAGCGAAGCTGAGCTACTGTTGTATTTTCCAACAACAGCATGTTCCAAAATCTTCCTTCAAATTAACGAACAGCAAAATGTACATTTTTATCTCTTTATAGTAACATTGAATGTCCACAAAACAAGTAATTGTTTGTTATAGCAGCCATAAACCGTCTTTCCCTCATTTTCTCTTTAAGTTAATAAGAAACAAAAAAAATTGCAGCTTCTTGTAAGTTAGAGCTTTTCCTAAGAGTTACAAAGCGCTGACACTGGAGACTCCTTAAATAAACTGCTTACAGAAAACTTCACTATATCAACAATTACAGATTTTAATTTATTATATAGAAACATATTTTTTTTAAAAAACGTATTATTAAGCTTGGGTTATGTGGAGCATCCGCCGTACCCTGTCTGTAGATGTTACTATAGAAACGATAATGTATTTAAACAAGTGCATTAATATAAACCTGTGATTTGGACTGTACTACTGTCAGAGCTGCTGCTATAGAAAATTAATTAACACCTTCTGACCAATCAGAAATGACAATTCAACAGCGCTGTGGTATAAATATAGCCTATATTTCATTAATGTGTTTATATTTAATTAATTTATGTTCCTTCTAGTCAGTCGAACATTTAAGTTACGTTAAACGTTTAAGTCACGCTTTTATGGGAAACTATTTCCAATACTTGGTTTGGATTATCAAGTACATTTGGAGTAAGGGAAGAAATCATGTTCATTTTACCTGGTAAGGTGAGATGTAGTTTACTCTAAAAGCTAGACAACTGCACAGTTGTATTTAAGGTCCAATCACATAACTTGGATAATTTCTAAAGGTACACTATATTCATGTTTCCAGGTTAAACATACATACCAGACGCAAACATTTTCTGTTGAAAATTGATTTTTTTTTTTTTTAAAAAATCATTTTGACTTGTTTAAAAGTTTGTAAGTTTAATTGAAGTATAAGTTAAATTAAGTTTGTAATCTTTTATTGAAATGACAAATTATAAAAGGAGATATATTTATTGAGACTGACCACCTAATGAGACTGACCATCTGATGAGATTAACTCAGTTTAAAGCGGCGTGCCTACGTTGCTAGTAGGTAGTTTGCATTTCTGGTGCTTCCTTTATAAGCAGCCCTATTTTCCCTAGAAACACTTCAGCTACAAAAGGTACAGTTTAGTGTACCTTTACAGAATGATATTGAACTGCTCTTTAAAAAAAAAAGGCAAATGGCACAGTATTTTACAGAGTCTTTGTTTGGGATAAATAAAGTTTCTTCTATTTAAATCATGTTCTGCAGTAGGAAAACTACAAAAAGGAAATGTTGCTCTTTATCCGTTTTGCTTAACTATCCAGGATGACACAGTTATAGAAGTTATAGAGATCAATATTGACTTTCTAGAGCAAAATGTTTATGTGCCCATAAAAAATGGCTGTTTTAGTTGAGGGCAGAGTCTAATTCTGTGTGTGTGTGTGTGTGTGTGTGTGTGAGGCAGTAAAGACAATGTCAGTGTCAGACACACAGGATAATGTGGTTATTGCTGCTCGTCACGCTGATAGCCAGAACACATTAAATCCTGTTTAAAGGCCAGGTTTTGCTGACAGTCCGGGTTCAGGGACATTTCACACTGTCCACACACACACACACACACACACACACATGCACAGACACACACACACACACAAACACACAAACACGCACACGGGAGAAGGTATAGGAGGAGCACAGGGTGACTTCACTACTGTAAAAAAATGAAATGATATGAAAATAGGCAGACCAAAATATATCGAAGGAAAGACAGGGAGAGAAATAGAAGCTGAGAGGGAGAAAAGAAAGGGTGGAAGATGAGAAGAGGAGATGGATAAAGCGTGACAGGGAGATAAAGAAAGAACGATATAAAGGGAGATAGAAAAAGAGAGATGGTGTAAGAGAGAGATAGAGGTAGATGAAGGGAGATTGATACCATACATATAGAGGGTAAGAGTGATAAAAACGGAGAAGGAGCGAAATAAAAAGAGCGAGTGAGAGAGAGAGAGAGAGAGGGTGAGCAGGTTGAAGGTATTTACTGCTGTTCAAACGGTGGCAGTAAAAAACTCTAGCAGTACAACGAGTTAATTTTTAATTTGAGATCAGCTACGGGGATGCACACTATCTAGTGTATAAGGATGAGACACACACACACACATACACACAGCACAGTTATGAGAAATAAAAGAGCTTAGTTTGTTGTGTTAATGTTTATTAGTAGTAATTAATGCTCTCACACAGGAGCACCAGGGAGCAGATCTGCTATCACATCCCAGGTTATCTAATCCAATATCAGAAAGTTATCTGATGTTATCTAATTTTGTTATTTAACGATATCAAATGTGTTGAAGGCATAATTCATTAGTGATTACTTTATTATTAACCTGTAATTTTTAATGTTTAAGGCAGCTTGAGTTTTGGACTCAAAATGAAGCATGCTATATACTGTAAATATGTATTATTATTTTATTGTATTATTTTATTTTTATGGAATATTAATTTATTAATTCATAAGAGCTGTGCGTAAATCAGTATTCATTAGAGATCGGATACCCAGTATCTTTATCGGGCCGATAACCAGGAAAAAAAGAAAAAAAAAAGTGGTGGATCAGCTATCGGAGAATACGTTGAATATCAGATTCTGTAACAAGTGGGAAAGATTGGAATTGGATTTGGAAAAGAAATTTATTTTCCAAAATGGGAATGTTTACATATAAAAAGACTTGACAGGTTTTTCTTTTGTTAGGATGATTTCATTACATTTAGACTATTATACTATATACTATACTATATGTATTATGTCTTTTCAGTGTAAGTGATTTTTGTGTGAAAGCCTTTAACCGTAAATTGTAAAGTGTAAAACACGTTTTTAAAGCTTAGTAGTTTTTAAAGAAAACAATATCGGCTGGGTATTGATATCCGTATCGATCGGTTGATGTTTCATTTTATTTACTGGTCTGATTCTGGGCTGATCAGAAGTGGTTCTAGGGACTGTGGTGGTTTCAGCCAGTTAAATGCAAATGGGACTTCCTGGTTGAAATTATTCTTCAATACAATGAGCCAACTATAGGATAACTGTCTGAAAGTATTAGCATTATATACTGCATGCTAGAAACATTGCTAGATCAGGCGTCCCAATTAGATAAACCATCATTACACCATGTAGGATACAAGCAGTAAAACTTTTATACTCTGCATATACTTTAAAAGCTATCGAGACACTTTGAGCAAAATGGTGACTTCTACCAAGAAAGCTAACTAAATAATTAACATTATGTACTCCAGACTGAGCTCATAGCCAGCTGCTTGCTTGCTTGGCAAAATAATGTTGGGGTAGCGCGGATGACAAATCCACAACAATTCAAAATAAACTCGCACAAGTTCCCCATGCTAGCGAGATTAGGGTTCCTGGTACAAATTTGTACATGTCTTTCATTTTCAGCCTTCTGGGGGACCCCCAAACTCGGGGCCCCAAACAATTGCCTGCCTTGCCTGTCCTGTTGCTACACCTCTGGGTCTGATTAGCGAACTGATGACAAGACTTGTACAAAAAAAAGTTGCCGAAAAAAGAATTTTAAAGCCTGTTCGACAGAGAAGTATCCGTTTATTCTCCCCGCGCCAAATTCAAAAGAGCCGTATCCCATCTGTTCAGGGACTGTGGTGCGAGTCAAAAGTGTTAACATGTAGCATCAGTGCAAAAACTAAACATAACCACTTTGAATTGTTGTATTTATAGCTATAAACTAAGCATTACATAACTGTTGTCGCTGTATTAGTCGTTTATTCGTACTCTGGTCTCAACCCCCCCCTGAAATATTTTTATGACAATTTCAAACGACACAATAACACACACACAGCAAAGCTCATTATTATGTGTCAGATAGCACTATTTTGCTCAGTAATTGGGTTATACTGATGTGCATAAAAAGTCAATGTCAACAACAAATGTGTCCATTAGTTTCTTTAATCACATTTAATCATGCGTCTAAGAGAAACAGGATTAAATCAGAATCATGCATTTTTCTGGGTGTTAAATAAGATCATTTCCGTCATATTACTCGCTGCTGCTGAGGAGCCTAAAGTTACACGTAGCCTAAAGTTACATGAGATTACTGTGGATGGTACCACTTAGAAAGCATCAGGAGGGCTTTGGACTTCAACTGATATGAACAGTTTTGCTACGATGACTTATGACTACAATTGCTATGATAGCTTTAGGACTGCAATTCCCACGAACAGTCTTGCGCTCAAGTCTAAGTGACATAATGGTGAACAGTTGAAAACTTCATCAAAATACACTTCATGTGTAAACTATTATGGTTACGCAGTTGCACTTTTTGACCGTGTAGTATACAATTTAGAAGGGATTTATTCATAATCGCACTATCCAGTGTCACCCAGATGAGGATGGTCTTAAGGTTTCTTCCTCATAACGTCTCAGGGAGTTTTTTCCTTGCCACCGTCACCTCTGGCTTGCTCATTAGGGATAAATTCATAAATTTAAATTTATATTCTGAATTTCTGTAAAGCTGTTTTGTGACAATTGTCCATTGTTAAAAGCAGTATACAAATAAAGTTGAATTTAATTTAATTTCTCTAGCCTGTTGTTTTCAGTGGAACTGTCGTAAAGCTTTTTTATTTCCTACATCAGGATATATCATTAATATGGTAATATTGGTTGATTGTAAATCATGCGTCTACAAAATGCACGAGCGTGTCACACTTATTATTTTATAGATCACCCGGTGATTTTATTAAGAGTATTTCCTTACAACGTCCTGAAATTAATTTCTGTCTACACCACTGCTGGAGTAGCAGCAAGTCATGGCGACTGGAGTCAGCAAAGCTAGACTCTGCTCTGCTCACACTGTCCTGCTGTGATTTGTACAGCAGACTCCAAAAGTCTGAGTCCACCACCACCGTCCTTATTTCGTCCATTATCAAAGACTAACAAAAGTTTACTAAGTGAAGCAGCGCTAGTCCAGAATATATTACTTAAAACCGGATATGGATCATTTTAGCTGTTTGAGAAGTCCTTGTGTGTTGCCATCTCTCTCTCTCTCTCTCTCTCTCTCTCGGTGTGAATCTCTTGTTCACACACTTCATTTTTTCATTGTATTGCTATAAATTTCATCCGCAGCACTGTCTGTTGTGGTCTCTTAACGATTAACACTCGATACTGTGTAATTGCCGCTACTGCTCTGTCAGGTTGAAGACTATCATTCATGGATCGGAATTTGCTCACGTGTTGTAGAGCGGTCAGACTTTTAGACCCCTCTGTAATTGAAAAAGCAAAGAGATGACAAAAACAACCTCAAGGCTTTAGAGCACTAACTGAGCAAAAAAATTATTTGGTATGAAACGAGTTTGACATTTTGACTGGGCGTCTGTGGGGAGCGTTTACCTAAAGAGCCACGCGGGTGCAATATCACGACGATCCACGTGGTCATGCTCCTTCAACCTCAGAGTACAAGTCCAGATGTTCTTACATCTACTATCTCTCTTTCGCTCTCTATCTCTCCCTATCTCCCTATCTCTTTACTTGTTCATCTTTCTCTCTGTTTTTCTCTCTCTCAATTCTGTTACGATTTACATACATTTATTATGGTTATGTTGGTAGCACAGTATGTAGTAGAAAAGGAAATTGTCTATCTATCTATCCATCCATCCATCCATCCATGCATCCATCAATTTTTCTCTCTCATTTTCTATTTTTCAATTCATTCATTCATTCATTCATTCATTCATTTCTTTCTTTCTTTCTTTCTAAATTAAGTAAACTCTCTCTCTCTCTCTCTCTCTCTCTCTCTCTCTCTCACACACACACACACCTATTCCAGCCAGCAAATTTTGAGGGCAGTCATGGTTCATTGAAACCTGTGGCTGTGTGTGTGTGTGTGTGTGTGTGTGTGTGTACAACATGTTACAGTATGAACCTGAGAACTGTACTGTTTGACCAACTTGACACCACACGGGGAGAATTAAAGCACATAAAACACACACACACACACACACACACAATCTAGCATGGCCTTGACCTTCTTCCCCACAGCTTAACACACACACAGGAAGACACATGGCTGTGGAGTTACAGGACAAGGTAATTGCCCGTGCAGGGCCAGAACGGGAGGGAAGACCAGGGTTTTACAGCGCTGACGAAAATAAAACAGAAGGACTCTGCGGTTCACAGTACAGTTGGAAAGACAAATATTATTTTTTACGAGCGAAAGGAGAAGGCCAGGGACCGGCAGTATAAAACACCTTAATGACTGAATAGCTGAAGTATTAAATCTCTTAACTTGAGCCGGGCCTGGGGAGCACATGCTCCGACCCCGAGATACAGAGACAGAGGCAAAGAAAAGGAGGGAAGGCGAGGGAGGGCGAGAAAATGAGAGAACAAGCCCTTAAGTGTGACAATGCGGTCAAAGAGAACATACACGCTCTCCTCACACTCCTTAATCCCATGCTGGCAGGAGCTGCTCCTCTGTAAATCTTTATGTTGGACACAGCCGAGCAGTTAATAATTACCTGCGAATGAATAAACTTCACTTTTCAGGAGTGAGTGCTGAGCTCCGGGTGAAAGATGACTTTTTTTGCGAAGGGAACACTTTAGACTTATGTTTGTGGAAAGAGGGGGGAAAAAAACCTCTCTTTTTCTGTGTTAGTTTGAGCTGCTTTGGGGTTAGGTGTCAAAACTTATTTTTTAGCTTTCACTGATTCATATCTTATATGATATGAGCATTTTATACCTCAGCAGTTATGGGTCTGAACTAGTGACCGGAAGGTTATGAGTTCAAATCCCACGATTGCTAGGGACGCTCTTTTGGAGCCTTGAAAAAGATCAGTAAAAGAAAAATCCACCCTGATAACTTGCATTTGAATATTTATAATTAATGTAATCTTCACCAGCATCCAAGATTTATTTTAGTAAGAAATTCTGCGCTGGCATTTTTTAAAGTAGGGTCTACGATATGATGAGATGTCGCAGGTATTGAGATACCTTTTTATAAACAGGACGTATTTCCGAATTGTTTGCCGGGAGTTTCTTGCCGTAAAGACAGTAAACTATACTGTTTCTTTCTTTTTCATCAATAAGTTTGCGCTGTCATTTTCATCTGTTGTATTTTTCACTTTCCCTTCTGCTGTATTTTCATTTTTTTGAAATGAAAATATGTTTGTTTTTTTGTCTAAAGACAGCGAGTGGAGGCCATCCATGCTGGATCCGTGTAAAATAATATCAACTAATCTTCGACTCTGGTAGGTTAAACAACATGTCAAACATTCAGCTTGTTCAGTGTGTTGAGTGCAGGTTGTTTAGTCATTCTTCCTAAGTAGTTAGTAATAGCTTTATTTGTGCTAAGTGTATATTAGTTAACTCTCTGACGGAGAAGATTAGCAGCATTAGAGGTGCACATCCAGACTCTAGAGAGGGTTAGTGAGAGTGAGAGTAGTATAGTTTCTGTAGGGGAAAGTTTGGATGTCTTAGGTGGAGTTAGCAATCCCCCAGCTCCGGCAACAGAGACCTCACAACGGGGTGAAGGGGTGAAGACTTGGTGGCATAATCACAAAGCCAAAGCTAACGCTAAGGCTCGCTCACGGGAGCACCACTATTCTCTGCTTCACGTGTCTAACAGGTTTGCTCTCCTCAGTGAAGTACCCGCTGAGAAACCTGAAAGAGCTCTGGTTATAGGAGACTCTATCTTAAGGCAAGTGAAATTAGCTAGGCCTTTAGGGGCACCAGCAGTACTAGTTAGGTGCCGAACATAGCAGGTAATCTTTCAAAGGTAGTTATTCATGTAGGAGCTAATGATATACGCCTTTCGTCAGTCAGAGGTTACTAAGAGTAACATTGTAGAGGTGTGTAAATTAGCGAAGGCAATGTCTGATGCAGTAATATGCTCTGGCCCCATCCCAATGCGTGTGGTGATGTAGTTTACAGCAGGTTATGGTCGCTGACCTGCTGGATGTCCAGGTGGTGCTCCGAAAACAATGTGGGCTTTATAGATAATTGGAGTATTTTTGAGGGAAAGGCTGGCCCGTTAGGGCGGGAAGGTGTCCATCCCACTCGGGAACATGCTGCTCTCATTTCTTGCAGCATAGCACATAGTCTCAGAACAGGCCTAGTTAATCTGTGACAATCCAGAGACAAGGCCAGGGAGCAGACAAGCAGGCTAAACCGACCGTCTGCTAGTTGCAATGCTTAGTGACCATGGAGATGGCTTTGGACTGTGGTTCATATGGGCAGTTGTACAGTGATGGCTTGGGACTGCGATTGCTGTGGTGGCTTTGGGCTGTGGTTGCTGCAAGCAGTTTTGCACTCAGGTCTCCATCAGTGGACAGTGAATAGGTTCTACAAAACAGACTTCATGTGAAAACTGTAATGAATCTCCTGGTTACGCAATTGCACTATTTGTCCATGTAGTACACAGTTATAGAAAGGATTTATTCATAATTGCACTATCTATTGTCGGAGAGTTTTTCCTTGCCACCATCTCCTCTGGCTTGCTCATTAGGGATAAATTCATACATTTACAATTTATATCCTGAATTTATTTATTTCTGTAAAGCTGCTTCCTGACAATGTAAATTGTCAAAAGCGCTATACAAATAAAATTGAATTGAACTGAATAAAGTTTAAAATAATTTTTTAGATTTTAGTGTTGATTTTTAAAATTTTGTAGACACTGAATAAAAGAATAATCAATCTCAGTTATTCACACTACTGCTTTTTTGCCAGTTTCACTTTCTACATTACCCACAATGCTGTTTGACTACCTGCTCATAGTGCACTGATGCAGTGGCGCTTTAGTCCTTTAGTCTTTCCAGCTCTCTTACCTCCTCATCTGGCTTGATAAAACATACAATTGAATTTGCAGTGAATATAATGGTGTGTAACAAAAAAATTATTTGGAGGTGCCAAAAAAAACTGGTTGTTTTACACCAGTTGGAACCCATTAAAATATATTATGATTGAGATTCCAGCATTGCTTTTTATTTTGTTATTTCTGTTCAAATGCCTATAATGGTAATGAGTCTGAGAATAAATTGAACACTTGTGTTGTAAGTGGGCAACAATAGCCTTTCTCCATAGGCCAATATATTTCTCATTTTGCATCAAAAGCGGCTATTCAGAGACTTTAAACAGCACCAAATGTGTACTTTTCTGTCCACGATTCGACTGTTTTTCTTGGTTTAGCCACCACAAATGTTTTTACTGCAGCTTTCAAAATGAGTTTGTGGGTTAGTCTGTTTTCAATGCTGAGTATCGGCAATACCGACAGTCTGTCTTGATCTAAAAAAGAAGACTAAGTAAAGAACTGGAAAGAAGGGTAATGGTGTATCAAATAAAGAAACTCAGCAATGGATTCAGCAGAGACTGTTTCCTTAGTACACTCTTAGTAGCATTAGTAGTGTGTTACGGAGTGAGTCTAATTTAGACTCTTACAAATGTGGCCAGTGAATATATAGTGGATTTCTATAAAGGGAGTAATAGTGGAGTATTATATAAGAAGTAATATAGTGGAGTATTATGCAGGGAGTAATATAGAGAAGTATAAAATAGGGAGTGATATAATGGTGTTATATAGGGGTAATATAGTGGAGTGTTATATAGGGAATAACAGAAGAGTATTATATTAGGAGTAATATAGTGGAACATTATAGGGAGTATTATAGGGGAGTCTTATTGGGAGTAATACTATACTGGTGTAGTGAACTATATAGCGAGTACTTTAGTACAGGGAGTAATACAGCGGTGTATTTAATGTGGAACAGTGGTTAAAGCCTCCGGGTTACTAATCAGAAGGTCAAGGGTTCAAGCCCTAGCACCACCAAGCTGCTACTGTTGGGCCCCCGAGCAAGGCCCTTAACCCCGTCTGCTCAAGGGGTTCTGCATCATGACTGACCCTGCGCTCTGACTCCAACTTCCTAACAAGCTGGGATTATGCGAATAAAGAATTTCACCATAATATATATATATATATATATGTGACAAATTAAGGCTTCTGTCTATAGTGGAGTATTTAATGTGGAATATTATATAGTAGAGTATGTTATAGGGAGTGATATAGTGGAACAATGGAATAACAGAGATGAGTAATTTGGGTTTCATCCCTAATCCTGGGTTTTTTCCTCTCATGAATAACACAGACATGAGCACGATCCACGAACACACGCAGTCCAGATCGGCAAGATCAAAGAAACTGGAACTCAAAGATGTAAACGTTCCAAGCTCGCTCCTGCTTGTTTCCAGTGCACACGTTCTCGGTTGGAATGCTAACACGCAGGGTGGCCGCGTCACATTCTTCACATTAGCGCCGTCTTTTTCCAATCAGTCCCTTTGAAAAAGGTTTGCACGTCGTGATTAGAAACTTGGGTCACGTTCCCTCTGGGCGACGGAGATGAAAATGGCGAAACATGTGCACACCAAGGTGGAGAGAGTGGGACAGAGCTGAATAATGTTTGTCCGCGGGCTCCTGCTTGTGATGATAATTACTGTTTGAACTGAAGCACGAGCGGATGTTTGCGCATTTCGGAAAGGTCTCGAATTCCGTGCACACTTTCTCACCTTTACTGCAGTCCTGCCCTACAGGCATGCCAGAAATGTGCGTGTGCACGTGTGTGTGTGTGTGTTTTTGCCCCTGCACCCTGATATCACACATCCGTTTTTGATTTGGCCTATAGACTAAATTGCAAGTTGATTAGCCACATTGTACCTTGTATATAAATTCACTGGCTCATTTTAAATGTGCACTATGTAGGCACGTAATTACTGATTGTAGCCCATCTGTTGCCCATTTATCAGCCTCTACATTAAGCATGTAACACAATGTATCTATCTGTATCTGTTTCGTGCTCCAAATATTAACATCTGTATTCAGAACCAGAATTTTTTTTTTTTTTATTAAATATGATCCCTACACTGGAAAAAACCCCAGATGTAGAAATGTCAGTGGTGTCAGCATGGTGTCTGAATTCTCTGATAGTTCCTCAGCCTTGGCTACATCACTCCAGTTCATAAATTGTCTCATCATTCAGCCAGGTTTCTGTAAAAAAAATAAATAAATAAATGTGCCTTCTGGCCGCTCGTTCTCTCCGAGTTCTATTGCTAGACACCTCTTGCTAGCACTGGGTGTCACCAGTAGTGACACACTGAGAGCGTGCCAACTAAGAATGTACAAGGAAGCTTGTGCATATGACAATAAAATTCTTGATTGTTGAACTAGAGATGTGCAGGACTGTTTATCCTGTATACGCAGTTTTGTTTTTTACCTGCCTGAGATATTTTCTACTAAATTCAATTGGTTCTATTTCCCAAAATGTAAACAAACTAGAAGTTGTTTACACTCAACCACCCACCTGACCAGTAAGTTACTAAGGATGAATGAACTGAACCTTGTAAATGCAACGACTCACATTCACATTAATGAATGTGTCTTACTTTGTCCTAGGAGCTTCATATCTGACTGCTAGGCTCATGAAAGTAAAAAAAACTGCATCCTGTTGGATCTCACATTTTTGCCAAGCTTTCGTTAAAAATTATTATTATTATTATTATTATTATTATTATTATTATAATGAAACCAACAATATCTGATTAATGATCTCTCTCTCTCTCTGTCTCTCATACAGCTGTAGGCTTGATGGCTGGACTTCCTCCTGGTAGCCATTATGCCATGTGTGTGTGTGTGTGTGTGTGTGTGTGTGTGTGTGTGTGTCTGGGTGGTCTGTCCTCCTTTCCAGATCTCTAATAGTTTTCTACTGCAGCAGTGCCGACTGTGTCCCGGAGCAGTGGGGGACTCCGGACAGAGAGAACTGGAGACAGGGAATGAATGAAAGAGGAAGAGACACAATGATAGGGAAAAAAAACAGAATAGACAGAGTAAGAGAGAGGGACACAGAAATAGAGAGATGGCTCAGTTTTATTAATAAAGCCAGTTTAAAGCGATGTACACCCCTCGGGACATTTCCTGCTGCCACATGCTCTGGTGCTAATGGGACACAGCTGGAGACCCCCTCATTCTGTCAGTGTCTTTCTTTCTTTTTTTTGCTTTCCCTTTTTCTTACAGGAAAAATACATATTAAGAGAGAAACGTGGCATTCGGAATAGCTAAAATTCTAAAATCAAACATTTAAAAAACACACACTCATGAGAAAACTATAAATAAATCTCTGCCATATATTTCTTTAATTGTAACTTGTAAGGTACCTATATATGTATTGTGATATTGTGTGTGTGTGTATATACTGTATATATAGTTCCATGAAGACATGGTGTGCTAAGGTTGAAGTGGAAGACCATGAGTGTCCTGCACAGACCACCTTTGGTATGAACTAGAACGCCACTACGTGCCAGGCCTCCTCGCTTAACATCAGTGGCTCTCCTCACTAATGCTCTTGTGGCTGAATGAACAAAATCCCCACAGCCACGCTCCAAAATTTAATGGAAAGCCTTCCCAGAAGAGTGGAGCTTATTATAACGACAAAGGGGGAATAAATCTGAAATGGGATGTTCAACAAACACATATGAGTGCGATGGTCAGGTGTCCACATATTTTTGGCCATATAGTCTATTTTACCATGTTGGAAAGTAACTATGACAACGATCATAAGTAACGATTTGGGCTAGTCCAATATTTACACTTTGTAAATTTGTCTGATGTGGAGTGATTCAGAATGTGAGTGGCAACAGCACAGAGAGGAAAACTCATTCATCCATCCTGCTGCTGAGTTCTGTACTGTGTGTGTGTGTCTGTGTGTGTGTTTGTTCACACATCAGCCTATCTCAGCCACACACAAACGCACCATGTGGCATCTAACTGCTCCAGTATGTTGAAACTATATCCCTCTATGTGTACTAAAGATGGCAACAAAAAACAAATGGTGAACAAAAAAAAACTCGCATCATTTTTCTTTCTTGAATAAATCTGGCCATTTTTCACATTCAGATGCCGTTGATGTTTTGGTCATGTCTACAGTGTCAGTGTAAGTGAGGTTACCAGTCTGTACAGTATTTCTTTAACCCCATGTGAAGCATGGCTCTAAAATTCTGGAAAAACATACAAAGCCAAATGGTTAGATGCTAGCTTCAAAATGACCTTTGCACAATTTCATTCTTACGTCTAAAGGGGTATGTCATCAAATACTTTTTTTGATGTCTGCTTGTAATAGAAGTTTGAGTTTAATGATGCTAACAAGTAATGGAAGCTTATTGCTACCAGTTTAGCATTTATTCATCTTCAGTAACTGCTTTATCCTGGTCAGGGGCATGGTGGATCTGGAGCCCAGGAATACTGGGTGCAAGATGGGAATTCACCTTGGATGGGACACGGTGCATCATTTATACACACACACGTGCGCACACACACACACATCTAAGGGCAGTTTTAGAGTAGCCTAGAGCCTAGTAGTCTAGAGTAGTGGGAAGTGGGAGGAAGCTGGGCTATCTGGAGGAGACCCACACAGACAGTAACCAGAACTCAGGATCAAACCCCAGATCCTGGAGGGATCAGGCGATAACACTATCCACTCTGGCAGCAGAATAAGTTCATATTAAAAATAAATATACAAAACAAACTGGAAGTATACAAGTATTGACTGCTAACGTACAACTCCACCAAATTTGGACCACATCTACTATCGGAGACTGGACACCAAAGTATGTGCTGACAATGAAACTGATTCAGCTTCAAAATGACTGCTAATGAAAGAGTGTAGGGGGGAAAAAGGAAACAGTAGCAGATGGATGGAGAGATGAAGCGAAGAAGGAACAGAGAGAGAGAGACATTGCACAGAGCCATGAGCACTCGTTAACTTGCTCTGAATGTTTCCTCAGATCTGAGCCGCATGACAGTGAGCGTGTGCAGGAGACCTTGGTGGTCCACAATCCCCTCTGCCTGAGTGGACGAGTCTGGGACTGTAGAGTCCAGCATGGCACCAGCAGTGTTTACCATCCACAGACACCCCGGCTAAACAGGAAGAGACGGGAGACCGAGTGTGTCCCTGAATGTCTCTGGGTTTCTCTGTCTGTCTCTCTTTCTCACACACACACACACACACACACACACACACACACTCCCCATGCACACTGGTTGATTCTTTCATTGAGACTTCCAGTAAACCATAAATACACATATTCACCAGCAAAATTCTGAAGCTGTGTGCTACGAACCTATATCTTCCTTTCCTTTCTTTTCAACCATGCCTACATATGCCACATATAATCAGTTGTCTTTCACCCTCACTCTGAACAAGCTCCAGCACCCCAGGAAGTCTGGTCAGGAAGTTGGCACACTGACTTTTACCCCATGTTTTTTATTCATTCATTCATCTTGAGTAACCAACTTGGAGGAAAGCCCTAACTGCCTTCTTCTGCATACATTAGCTCACAGATGCCCACAATTGGTTAATATTGCTGATTGACAGGGGAGAGAGCACTGCCATCCCTCCCACCCAAAGAACATGGCCAGTATTGCTCACTTGGACCCCTGGTCACGGATTGCTGTCTCATAGTCGGGATTCACACTCTCAGTGTCCCACCAATAGGGCAGACACTTTTCTGTTGCACCACCCAGAAGCCCCAATTTGGCACACTTTACAGAAATCATTTTATATTAGTTACTGAGAAGCTTCATGATGCTAAATCAGACTGGATCTCTCTGCAGTTAAATACAATATTCTCCTGTCCATTCTCAGCAGCTTTGGAATAACAGTGTCCTACCTCAAAGGGTGCTCATTTTGGATCCTCATCTGCTCCATGCAGACTCTTTAGTGGTGCCCCTCAAGGCTCAGTGCTCAGATCGTTTCTCTTTTCTTACTATGCCTCTTCTCTTGGTGATGTAATATCTTCTACACAAAGCTCATCTTCTCTTTCAAATACCCAGTTGGTTACCAGGCATTCATGGCTGACATCTCATTATGGATAGTAGGAAGACCAATCTGCTTCATAAGAACTCCCTGATCACTTCTTCAAAAATTGCACCTTGGTATAGCAATGGACGTACTTGTTCTCAGTTTCTCCTGCACAACATCATAAGCACTCAACATTTTCTCTGCAACTAGGCCACTCAGGTGCTTGTTCAGTCTCTTGAAATGGGCTTCCTCGACATGCCATTAATTCCTTGCAACTGATCCAGAATGCAGCTTGTCTTTAATCTCCCAAAGTCCACCTAGGGTACTCCACTGCTACATTCTCTCAAGTGGCTTTCTGTAGCTGCCCGCATTAAATTTAAAACTGTGATGCTTGCCTCACAAAACCAAGAACGGTCCAGCCTCTTCCACCTGGTGGCAGTGGTCAAATCTTGCTCCGTAACTCGAGCCCTTTAAACTACAAGTACAGCTTGGCTTGACCCACGAGCCTTCAAGATACAAGGAAGATAAGCATTGAGACTGTTTTCTGTGCTGGTAGCCAGGTGGTGGAATAAATTCCTTCTAGTCCTTGCTGTCTTCAAACACGGGCTAAACACCCGTCTCATGTATCCACTTATGAATCGGCCCTGACCCCTGTTTCTGGCATTTTCTTAACTTGCTGGTATCTTTATACTTGGCCTGATCTGCAATAGCATAAAGATATGTTTGCTAAGTAGGCAAATAAGCTTGGATAAGTAAGGCTGCCAATGCTGTAAATACAAAATGTAAAATATAATCGTGTTGTGTAAATTAAGACTGCTGTAGGTGTCGTGTCTTTGAGTGTTTCACTTCTTACATAGAACTCTATCCATACACATGCGCACACACACGATGGTTTTACTATCTTTGTAAGGAATTTCCTTTGACTTGTGTATTACGGTAACTCTTGTAACTGTAACCACTAACAACAACCTCACAACCCAAAAGTAAATATTTTGGCTCTTTTATTTTTATTTTTTTCAATTAAAAGCTGCACTTTGTGTAAAAAGTAATTTTCTTTATGAGGACCCCACAGTCCTGAAATTGTCACGTATCCCTGTCATTAGGGAGACGTTTAGTCCTCATAAAGGGACAAATACATGGCCATACACCCACACTCCCATACATGCGCGCGCACACACACACACACACACACAAATAAACAGTGACAGGGAGGAAAATGTTTTGCAGGAGAAAGATGAAGCGTGCGGTCACTAAGAGCTGAACACAGCTCTTGTTTAGAAAGTTCAGGATGTGAAGTGTGTGTTTGTGTATCGTAGCAATAACACAGCCCTCTCACACACACACAAACACACACACACACACACACACACACAGACACATGGGTCTAACGAACCCACACTCTGAGACAGAAACACGAGACCCTCCAGTCATGATGTAAGATTCTCATTATCATCCATGTGTGTTTGTGTCTGTTCATGCACGCAAGTATGTGTGTGAGTGTGTGTGCGTGTTTACTTACATTCGCATGACGTCTGGCATTGTGCTTGTTTTCAAAGGCGATTTGTACACAGCGGATATGAGGAGATGAAGAAGTGTATTGAGGAGTGTGTGTCTCTGTGTGCGTGTGTGTATGAGGACTTCAATAGCAGGACTGTGAGAGCGGTGCAGCTCTGTTCAGTGTGAGAGCTGCAGTTTGACAGAAGGGCTGCAGTCCTGGATCTCATCTCCATATGAAATGCTACGTTCAATCACAGTCGTGTGTTCATTGTGTTTTTACAAAATGATTCCACATGAATGGGCCACTCTTGTATTCACTACTACAGAAATCAAAGTTTTTTGATTTGACGGCTGCGAGTTCACGAGTCATGATGCAATGTTGACGTTTCTCAATATGGCAAAACTTACTCAGTGTTTGATGCTAAATGTGTACAGAATCTTTTTTTTTTTTTTTTTTTTTGTAATTTACCAACACATCTAAGGGAAATATTGACTTTCCCAGTGGTCTTGTATTGTTTCTAGCTGTTTGTAGCTGTTTATAGCTACATGCTAGTTAGTTAAATCCTAATTTTAAATTGTGCAATGTTATTTAGTTTTAGAAGTCTTTTTTTTAGTAATTAACCAACACATCTGAGAGAAATGTTGATCATTCCAATGAATTTGTATTCTTTATGTCTCTGCTCTGTTTACATTGTCCATGTAAAAACTGGCTAGTTAAAACACAAGTTGTGAAAGTCTGGTTAGCGGTTGATGCTACATGGGAATGTTGTTGTTCTTCTTTCAGCCCAGTAGGGGTCACCACAGTGGATCGTTGGTCCTCATATTTGGCACAGTTTTGACACCAGACGCCCTTCCTGACGCAACTCTCCCCAATTTTATCTGGGCTTGGGACCGGCACTGGGAGTGCACGGTCTTGTGTGGTTCCCCAGCCGGGATTCAAACCCGGGCCACGGCGGTGACAGAACCAAGGCCTAACCGCTAGTCCTCAGGGACCTGATGCTACATGTGAATACAGTGTTATTTTATTTATACAGAATGTTTTTTCTTGTTTATCTGTCAGTATATCTGAGAGAAATGTGGATATTTTCAGCGAGTTTGTATTATTTACGGTCTGTGCATTTACGTAGTCTGTGTAAAAGTCTTAATGGCTACATTCTATCTAGTTAAATTTTTTAATTATTTTAACGCTAATAATCTTTTCTTTGTTATTCAGCAACGTATCTGATCTGTTATCTAGTTAAACTATACATCTAATTCTACAAAGTCTTCTCCTTGTAAGTTACCAACACGTTTGAGGGAAATATTGATATTCCCAACATTTACATTAATGACTTAGCTACGTGGTACATAGTTCAATCAACCTTTAAAACCAACAGATCTGAATGAAATGTTAATGTTCTCAGTTATTTCCATTATTTGCAATAGTTTTGTCTTGCTTTCAGTTGCTTAGCTTTCACTTTGTTTGTATAAAATACTTTTTGGCCTTGAGGTTGGACAATTATTAGCCTCAGTCATTGGCTAGCTTGTTTCAGCTGCCTACCAAACGTGTTCCTCAGAGTGTATAATCAGATGGGTAGATAGATAGATGGATAGATTGGTCAATTAACTGGGATATATTACATATTATGAGGACCACATTTTATAATTGAAGTTAATTATAATTCTTGTTTTAATTAATTAAATTATTTAAAACTCAATATTATTTATAATTGCACCTTACCCAACATAGTTGTCCCCCCAGTGCTGTGCACACTTTAAAAAAGGGTACTTCAAGGGCTTCTTTGTATAGTTAAGGGTTTTTAGTTCCCTAAAAGACTTACAGTTTTGAAATACAACAGATAAATACTGTGTTGTAAGACTCTACATTGAACTTTAAGGATAAGGGTAAGAGAGCAGCAACCAAAGAATCCTTAAGTTCTTGGTATGCCGTCTATTTCTACCCCATTCTAAGTGTACTTTGATGCTATAATTTCAGTTCCCAATTGCACCTCACTGTGTAAGATCATGGGTTTACCCCCTGGGGTAAACTAGCAAAAACACAACCTGACGTTGAAAATTTGTTTTTCTATTAGTGCTCACTGCTCTATTTCTCTTGCCTGGTTTATGTGTGTGTAGAGAGAGATCTTTAGCGGAGGTCTCATAACATCCAGCTGCTGGCTCTGTTGCTCAGAGAGTCATCACATTTATCATCATGATCTGCTGTGACAAATTCCCTCCTTCACAGTAATCCGACACATTTTAATCACTGCTACGGCTTTGCCATTGTTTCTCCGTCTCGGCCCTACGGACGGCATGCACTTCACGTTGTAGTGTTTTCCCTGCTCTAACATTCAGCTCATGAACAGCTTGTTCACTGCTGGATGAGTTGAGTCAGGTGTGACAGAGTAGGAAAGCCACATAGCAGAACCACTCCAGCTGTGGAGTACACTTCCCTCTAGTCTGATTTATTCATGCCTCTTATTTTAAGCACACTAGAAAAATATATATCGGGACCATTCTTGGACTTCAGCATGAGATTTTCTATATCATGCGATAAAATTGGTGAATGTGTAATTAGTGTTGCTGAGGTAAACAATTATATGTGCTGACTGATGTTGGGCCCTTACAGAAGGATCTTAACACTTTTCTGGTCCAGGGGCACTATACCATGGCTGACGTTGTACTCTGAAGTCAGCTTTCTAACAAGATGGGATCTGTGAAGAAAATAATTTCACTGAATTATGCACATGTGTAAATGTATATACTGTATGTTGTCTGCTACGTAGAAGCTATATTTCACACTACTCAAAATCCTAGAGTGAGACTAACCATGGCTATGGGTTGTCCTAGGCCTTTAAATTAACTAGCTAGCTAATGAACTTACTAACAAAATCCATTGGAACGCGAAAAACAGCATAACAAGAATGAAATTCCGGACTACAGCACTGATTTACTGTTGTACTAAGACCCAAACCAAAGCGCACTAATTTACATGTGCAATAAAACAGATTGTTCATGCAAAGTAGACGCCTTGTGGGTGACACAAATAAATGAGTGAATTGCTGTACATCGCATCGCAATGTCAGGGGAAGGAAGGAATATCCTAGGGGACTTTAGGCAGTGAATAAAAGAGTGTAGACCTGAGTGTGCTTTGTTAATAAGGTACAGTATATGTGAAGGAAAATCTTTTTAACTAAAGGTGCTTTTTAAATGCTGTTTGCAGTGAATAATAATATGAAGCCCGCTTTTCTGTGGTAATGATAGGCCACCACTGTGAGAAATTTCCTGATTATTTGACTTCATTATTTTACTTACATAATTTAGCTGAGGTCTCCTGTGTGGCAGAAACAGACAGCAACCCTATCATCTGGAGGTCGCAAGTTTGAATCCTGGCTAAGCCATAACTGTCCAAGATATCAAAATTGGCCGTGTTTTCTGGGTGGGAGGGGGCATTCTCTCTCTCTCTCTCTCTCTCTATTCTGTCAGACAGAAAGATGCTAGACAACTGTGGGTATCTGTGAGCTTAGGTATGCAGAATAGGGTAGATAGCACTTTCCTCTGAGTATGTTTCATGCTTGTCGGGACACAGTTCAAAAGAATGTAGTTGGCTGGCTTCATGTGTCTTGGAGGAAGCTGGTTGGTGGGTGGGAACTGGTGAAGACTAAATTAGGAGAAAATAGGCCAGAAAATTTAAAAAAAGCACAATTTAGATGAACTTTCTCATCATTAAATCAGAATAAAACAATATAATTTTGTACTAAACAGGCTTCCACAATTTTAACACATGTACTCTTGACGTATTGATTTACGTATCAGTCGCCATTTGCATAGTGACTTTCAGGCTTAGTAAAGCACATTGCGGTGCAAAGTTATATATTTGCATTGACAGTTCCCAATAAAACAGACATGCCATGTTATTTTGCTCATGTCAAAGCCGCAGTCCTCTGTAGAGGCTCTTGGTATATCAGCTTCTGCAATTTTTGGCAGGGTTATTATCAGGTTTGCCAATGTTTTTACACACACAAACCTTTAATAATTCAGGGACTATATCTACACAAAATTACGTTATACAGTAGCTACAAAACCCTGAAACATAACATTGCAGAAAATATGTGAAGTTTGGGAACAAACTGAGAGAGGAGGGAAATTCTCAATGGGATCAGTAGTTCATGTCCCTTGTGAGGGACATTAGGTGTACTGTGTATGTTTTGTATCTTTTGTCTTTTTTCCATTTTTAAGCATTTTATGATTCATCTCATACAGTAGCTGGTTGGCTTGGGTTCAAAAACCTTTAGAAGACCTTTTATTTAGGAATTTTTGAGTTGGCACCAGTGTATAATGAAGTGTGTGTGTGTGTGTGTGTATGAGAGAGAGAGAATGAGAGAAAGTACTTTGCATGTGATCATTATGGCATCTGTGTAGTGTTTGTATGTTTAAAAAATTTTAGTGGCTTTAGACTTTTAAAGCCACTAATGTGTATGTATTGTTTTCGATTGCTTCGGGACCACCAGTGAAGTAATGTAGTATACTCCATTCTCCACTCTCTCAGGTAGTGACATCCCCGGCTGCATTTCAAATGTTTGATCCTCTCGATCCCCCCCTCCTTGTCCGCTCTGTCCCTGCTGGGGCTTCACAAAAGCCCCCCACAACAAACCAAGTGCCTGCTACTGCCCCTTCAGAGGGGGCCAAGCGTCAGAGCGAATCGTGGTTTCACTCGTCCTCGGAGGTCTGCAGCTCCCCTAGAGAAGCCCATTCAGCCCGGGACCTAATGACCACTCAGGGCTCCATTCATCACCACAATGGGCTTCTACACGGCCATTGAGGAGGTCCACAATGGAGAACATCGCTCCAATTAAACCCCGGGGACAATGAGCGAGTGAGGGAGGAGAGAGGATCTTGTTGGGGTGTAAGGAGGGGGGACGGTGATGGTGAGAGTTCATCTGTGAAGCTCTGGTTCAGATGAGTGAGAGAAGGTGGGGGGCTCATTCGGGTAATGAGCATCCCCGGGCCGGGTGCATCTCACCGGAGGTCCTGTTGGAGTGGCGGCACCTCTGATGTGTTATTAGGATCAGTGAGGAGTAATTACTGGGCCATGGACCCTCCCTGCACCTTTAGAAAGGAAGGAGGGGGAGTCGGAGTAGATGGTGAAAGCTCAATGGAGATAGCTGTTACTCTCCACTAAGCTATATTCCTATCTTTACAACCAAAATGGCACAAATAGAAATAGCTGACATCCACAGTTCAATGTAGCAGGGTCTACGGTCCATCCTGGGGATTAGGGACTCTTTTCCACTTGCGGGTCCACAATAATGATCTTTGCTCTGCAGATTCCAGATACCTAAGATGGCCAATGTATATTCATATATTCATATATTCACATGTTCTTCATCATAATGTTAATCATCATAAACTGAAGTCAAACATGTACAGTGTGCTGATGGTGATCTACTTTTAATTGCAGTGGTTTAATCCACCAACTTAATTTGGACATTTTTCTATCTTTGGGAACGACTAAAAAAAGTAACACTCTCTTTCTGAAATTTGGAACCCCATGGAATGAACGTCATGTTGTTGTGACAACACCAACCACAACACCAATGTCAACTGCTTTCGCTTCCTTCAGCCTCAGAAACCTTTTGCTTTCACAGCTGTTGAAGGACTTTTGTCTGAAACTTCCTCCTCTGGGAACACTGTGCACTATGCTTAACTTTTTCACTATATGTGTATATATACACTCACTGACCACTTTACCTGGAGCTCCTGCACCCCTGCTCATTTATGCAATTATCCAATCATGTGGCAGCAGTGCAAAGCATAAAAACATGCAGATACAGGTCAAGAGTTTCAGTTAATGTTCACATCAAACAACAGAATGGAGAAAAAATGTGATCTCAGTGACTTTGACCGTGGCATGCTTGGTGGTGCCAGACAGACTGGTTTGAATATTTCAGAAACTGATCATTTCCGGGGTTTTTTACCCACAACAGTCTCAATAGCAAAAAAAAAAAAAAAAACATTCAGCGGAGCCGCAGTTCTGCGGGCAGAAAAGCCTTGCTTATCAGACTGTTTCAAGCCGACAGACTCTTTCAAGCTGACAGGAAGTCTACGGTAACTCTTGACTTGTATCTGCATGATTTTATTCATTGTTCTGCTGCCACATGATCAGCTGATTGGATAATTGCATGAATGAGCAGGTGTATAGGTGTTATAAAGTGGTTGGACATATTGTGTGTATATACTGTATGACAGTTGCCCTTAGAGCAAGATTTTCTAGTTCGAATACTTGGAAAACCCATTTTGAATTTCGTGCATTTGATTGATTGATTTATTTATTTATTTTGCAAAATCCACAAGATCCGTTTTACAGAAAGTACGTATATGTGGACTCAAAAAAACATTCCATTCTATTACCTCGACTTTAAATCGCCATGTTTGCAGGACAGTCCTTCATTGAAGTAGCAATAAAATTAACTAATCCTAGAAGTGAAATAGATATTATCTAATGTTTATAATGATGCAGTCCCTTAACCCAATAAGATTAAAGTGAATTATTGCAGGGGAAAGTGAGTCTGATTTCCATTTCAGATTTTATTCATTATAGTTTAATAAGGTTTTTGCTTGTAGGGCATAAATCCTAATTTTTGCTCAAAATAAAGATTTAATCTCCATTCTTTGTTGGAAAGGGCTGTAAGATAATTTAAAGAGTATTAATACCAAATGTGAGCCATTTTATGTTTAACTACAGAGTGCCTGAAGAATTCCTTCATCCTGACCTCACTGTAAATGATCATGTATTCAATTATAGATTTTGTGTCTAATTTACTCTTACAGGAAATGTTTAATAAATGTGTATATTATTGTGTCCACGGCATAAAGATGTTTCCAGAGCAAGAAATTTAGATTCATACCTCAGTTAAAGAGTTACAGAGATGGAGAAGCCTTCTGGTTTAGTTCAATTCAGTCCCACAAATACAGAAATACATGAGCATTTTGGAAAAGAATGGGGGGAAATGCAGTAATAAACTTTATCACATACAGTACTGTGCAAAAGTACAAACTATGTTGTAGACTTTTATTTTATGACTTCTACATGATCAAGTCAGATCAAAAACGTTTTAGTGTTAACATTTAATGTCAAACATTAGTTTTACAGCACAAAATTACATGTTACAAAAACATAAAAAGCATAATGAAGGTTTTGCTGCAAAATTAAGAAGCAAGTGTGACAGTCAAAGTCTCCAGAAGAACTGCGGCTGCTTCTGCAAGATGCTCAGTAACACTTACAGCTCATTTCCTTATAAAACTGCACACACTGCACCTGAGATACTGTTTTTTTTTTTTTTTTAAAAGCAAAGTGTCGCCACACCAAATATTGACTTTGTTTCATTTATTAATGTTTACTGCTCTTTAAACATTAAATTTAATTATTTATGAAGGCATCTTTGCTCTACAGAATCTCTTTGCATGTGCCTAAGACTTTTGCACGGTACTGTATGTCTGGAATTCAAGTTAGTAAAAAATGTGAAAAACGGAAAACTTTTCTGTCAGGAAGAGAGAAAGCGTTGGAGAGAGGAGGGAATTGATGTCAGAGGAATAAACATAGTACAGAAACAGAGCAGAAGTGGCTGGTTAAATAACAGAAGGCCTAAAAGGCGTCACTCGGGAGGGATGCACACACACATCAGCATTTCCAGTGGAAAAGCGGTGCACGCAAAAAAAGGTTAGACACGCCTGTGCAAAGAGAAGCGTCCATATTGTGGTTGTATAACTAACTATTGACATTTATACACAAAATAGAAGACTGCCACAGGAGGGATGACATTTCACAGAGCGCTGCGCCCCAGAATACCAACACACCCCGGAAACGCAGGAGAGAGACCAAGAGAGCAGCTAAGGGAGTGTGTGTGTCTGTGTGTGTGTGTGTGTGTGTGTGTGTGTGTAAGGGTGTATACCTTTGTCTTTGTGTGTGTGAGAATGTATAAGAGATCATACTGTGTGTGTGTGTGCTTGTGTGGGTGTATACCTTTGTCTTTGTGTGTGTGAGAATGTATAAGAGATCATACTGTGTGTGTGTGTGTGTGTGCTTGTGTGGGTGTATACCTTTGTCTTTGTGTGTGTGAGAATGTATAAGAGAGCATACTCTGTGTGTGTGTGTGTAAATGAAGGGAACATACTCTAATTTTGTGTGTGTGAGATACAATGTGTGCATTAAGTATGGAATAAAACACTTGGGGCTGTGATGGTATAGGAAAATAATAATCAAGCACAGGTCTTAGGATGAAGCGAAGTTGCTGGTACCACACCAAAGGTGATTTAGTTTCTCTTATGCCATAGCAATTTGCCAACGATTTTTCTTTGGTTAAAGAACGTCATACATTTTATCCATTTATAGTTACATTTAATGTTGTGGACTGTCCATGAAACAAGTTAGTTCCTGCTCTCACTTACGTTCTAGCAGCTATAAACAGTTGTTCCCTCACTGGCCTCTCTTTTTTCTGTCTCTTTAATTAAGTTAATAAGACAAAAAAAAAAAACAAAAAACGCAGCTTGTCATGTTACTGAGAAACTGTAAAGTGTCTGAAAACTTGCTGACTGTTACAAAGAGCTGACGCTGGAGACTCCTTCCATAAATATTAAATAAACATCTGCTTACAGAAAACTTCACTATGTTAACAGTTTATTTTTTATCTGTTTGTTAGGCTCATAAACAGATTCATTTCCAGTTTATTTTAAAACCAGCCAAACCAGCCATGTAAATGATTCAGTAAAATCTTACTCTGCCATCTGATGAACACAATAACATTAGTAATAAATACTCTTGCATTAAAATGATTGTGCTCCGGCGTCAGCAGTGCAGATGGATGTTCATGCTGGACAGTCTCACACGCACAGAGTCAAATGTTTAATATTTTCACTAGGAATTGTTACACCGTGCCACACAGCTCAGATGTTCATAAGATGCCCTGGATGCTTTAATATCACGGTTGCACTGCACGTGAATAACGGCTTCATGAAGTTTTATCGATAGCATCACAGGATCTAAGATATTTTTTCCTCGTTTCCAAAAAACGACACCCAACGTTCACCTAAAAGAGCTGATTCAAAGAGTCAATTCGTTTGCAAACGACACATCACTACGGGTTTTGCGTCTATGTGTGTCTCCTTCTTTATCTTTTTTTTTTTTGCCTCACTATCCCTCTTACTTTATGTAAAGGGTTCAGTGTGTACTGTAGCTGTATAAATGTATAAATGTTAAAGTAAAAAGTGTGTGTGTGTGTGTGTGTGTGTGTGATCCCCTAGCTTCTGACACTGTGTTATCTTCTGACAGTGTGACATTATGTCTCTATCCTCCACAATTCCCACGAGAACACACACACACACACACACACACACAAACGGTTGATCCTGAGGGTTCTAGATGGGCAGTGTGTATCAGCCCAGGCCCTAGGGAGCGATGAGAGGCTGTAGAGGACATCACACACACACTTATAATCCCCACTAATCCGTCACTTTGCTCACACACACTGCTCTTGAGTAAGGGTATTAAAGTGTGTGTGTGTGTGTGTGTGTGTGTGTGTGGGTGAGTGGATGAGTGGATGAGTCCACATTTCAGTCAGGTCCAAATATCAGGTGTTAGGGGGAGAATGTTGGTGGCAGAATGTTATTTTTCAGATATTTAAAGCCTTTTAACCCAAGTAGCTCGTGCATGTTGTATTAAATCAACTTTATGCACATACCCATAATGATTAAATAGCATCTTTCTGGCAAATAAGTCATGTTGTTGATTTCATGATGTTATGGGTTGTACCTCTTCTGGTAATTCTAAATAATAATCCAAAAACCTGCTTGACAATCGGTTTCCTTTAATGTTTTTTTTTTTTTTTTTTTTTAAATCAAACTCACAAATAGCAAACATTTGGCCAGTTGCCGCTACTGGTCCCTCGAAGCTGTGCATGTGTGCGGTTGTGCACTTCTGATGGTGCGCCCATGGAGAAAAAAATACAAATTGGTGAAGAACACTGAAACAAAAAAGTTTGAGAATTTGAGTAACTGACAGACGATTGCAGTGGAGTTTGGACCGGCCAGAGGTATACTTGTCTCTCATAGCAGCATTGAGGTTTTCTTATTTTTAAAGCCCAAACAGGAACAGACATCAAAACAGAGACAGTCTCGCTGCCACCAAATTCAGTCCCAACCACAAATAATGTTGGCTGTGAACCTAGTAAGCAATGTTCAACACCTATCTTGTTATTATTGCAGTGTTGCCAAGAGTTGTCTTCCCAGGCTAGCCAGCTAATGCTAATAGAAATAGGTTTTGTTTAGCAAGGAAAAATTTACAGGGAATGTTGGCTGTCACTAAACATTGACTGTGAATCAGCACTAGGATGGATATTGGACATGTGTCCACATGGCATGGTATATCTAAAAAATACCTCCAAAGTGATCTATATGGTAGATGGGATAAGATGAAAGAAAGTGTGTGTGTGTGTGTGTGTGTGTGTGAGAGAGAGAGAGAGAGAGAGAGAGAGAGAGAGAGAGGAGGAATGCATGTGAATAAAGATGGCTAATATGATGTAAGTAAGGGCTAATAGTGGTCACGACACAATAGACCCTTAAAGATGGCGTAAGCTTTAAGATGGATGATCCAATGTCATTTAGCTTCGCAATGTTAAGGGCTCTCCAGATGTTTGAGCTACTACTTCACTCTTAGAGAGAGAGAGAGAGAGAGAGAGAGAGATGAGCCCTTGCCTGGCCATCTCTATATACACCATCCAAGCCCTAAACCAGGCTTCATCTGCCCTCAATTTACTCCCTTGACCCCTGAGCTCTCAGCATCGTGGTGCGTTCTTTAACCATGAGAGCTCCATATTGTTTTCAAATAAAAGGCCACATAAATACAGAGGAACAGTTGCCAGGGCAGGAACCTGAGGTGTTATTGTAAATCAGGAGTGGCCTGTAGATCTGCTGGAATGTGTGTGTGTGTGTGTGTGTATACGGGTGTGTGTGTGTGTCCCATTCCCCTCTTACTAATCTCACGTTCCTCATCGAGCTCTTAGAAGTTGGCACTGCTTTCTTTCCTTACTTCTCACTTTCTCTCTCTTTTTCTCATAACCTTCCTTCCTCTCTTTTTCTTTTTCCTGTCTTTCTTCCTACCACCTTTTTCTTTCTCATCTTTATCCCTTTTTTCTGTTTTCTTTCTTTCTTTCTTTCTTTCTTTCTTCTTTCTCTTCAGTATCTCCCTCTCTTTCGTTAGCTCTTTCTCTCTTGCTTCCTTTATCTGAAAGCCCTGAGAGCTCAGTGGTTCAGAGGTGGTTAGGTGTAGGGATGTGGGGGGTGGTGGAGTTCGTGGGGTTGATGGGGGTTATGGTGGTGGTGGGGTTTTGGGTGGGTTCTGTATCATATTCTCTCTCTCTTGCTCTCTCTCTCTCTCTCTCTGCTGCAGTGGATTTATGGAGCCTCTGTCCTTCTCTAAATATTTGGCTTCCCCCAGTATGGGGAGAGAGTGATGCCATTTGATGTGGCGGCAAAAATTAGGGACGGAGTGTGGACTGTAGCATACGTAGGGCTAGGTGACTAATGACCTGTGGGTGTGTGTGTGTGTGTATGTGTGGGTGTGTGTGTGTGTGTGTGTGCCAGGATATTAGAATTAATGATGTTGATGAAGCAATGATGATGCAATTATAACTGTTATTATTTTGTTAGTATAGTTTTGTTACTATAGTTACGTGTTTGTTAATGCTGCATTCACACGCTGCTGTTAAAAAACATTGGTGTAAACAGTGACAGAACCTCACTGACAGTAGAATGCAACCATGTAAAGGATGCCATGTTGGTGCCATCATTTTTAATCCCACAGAAATGAGTGAATGACCGCTAGTCTGCTCAACTCAACTCGTATTTTTTCACAGCAGATGAAGCGGGGACAAGGGATCTGACGCTACTCTCACCTGGGCACCACACCCTGTCTGGACACCACCTCAGGCGTGATTATAATGGTGATTTTTTTTTTCCACAGGAAGGGGTTCCTGGCTGTAAACAGTTTATACACACTCTACAGACTTTCTCATCAGGACTCAGCCAGCTCGATCTTTATAGGAAACGTGAGCCGGAGAAAAGTGAACATTCCTGCCGATGACTGCTTTCGTTCTGGTGTGACATCATTGGCATTCATCGCTCACGTGTGGACGTGTATGTGACATTATTGCTCACGCCCATGGATTCTGGGACATCTTGTAAATGTAGCGTGTCAGCTCCGGATCATGAAATAAGGCCTTCTTTATCTATTTGCGGATTTGCGTACCTCCAGTGCATAAAAATGAATTCGCGGGGTTAAAGGTCAACTCCAGGGCTGCATTCCTGTACTGTCTTTAACGTGACCAACATCATCGACGTCAGCTTGGGGAAATCCTCTGGACTTCACCATGAGGACAGTTTACGTAAAAATGTTGCATACATTTTGACTTATATTTAAGAATATATTGCAATATAAATAACATATTTGGTTATGACTGTGCGAATGTATTTCCTTCTTATTATATGTTAACATGTTGGAGATTGTAAAAACACCAAGTGATGTTTGTCCAATCTGTGCAGGTTTAGTGATCCTATGCCCACTGTAGCCTCAGATTCCTGTTCTTGGCTGACAGGAGTGGATCCCAAAGTGGACTTCTGCTACTGTAGCTCATCTGCCTCAAGACTTGGCATGTATTGGGCATGCTGAGATGCTTTTCTGCTCACCACAGTTGTAAACAGTGGTGATTGAATTACTGTAGCCTTCCTGTATGCTGTTTGGACCTCTTGTGCTGCAAGTAAAACAGGATTGGAACAGAAGGTAAGAGTTTTGTGGTGTTTGTAAAACTATCTACGATGGCATGTTGGGGCTCAACAACGGAACATGCGTCTTGCTTGCTAACTGGGGGGATGTTGTCTTCAGCTCTGACGTCTTCACTCCCCTGTGTGGATTTTCAGGAGTTTTGTGTCCTTTGTAAAACTGTCCATGAGTAATCAGCAGTCATAATTTTCACTTTCAGTCTCTGCTGTATTTTCCGTTTTAGTTAAATCTGTCTTAATCCTCTCTCTGTGTCATAGTCTCTATTTCTTTCTCCATCCACACTATTAATGAGCTCAGCTTAAACATGACTGTTGATTGTGTAAATTACTGTAGTGTCCAAACAAACAGTCCCCGTGGATAATTAAACATAAACAGAAGAGCAAAGCGGAGCTGATGATAATGTAAACCCATGAACAGTCTCTGTCTGTCTCTCTCTCTCTCTCTCTCTCTCTCTCTCTCTCTCAGTCTCTCTCTTTATTCTGCCAGATACATTCAGTTCAGTTCACATTAATCAAGTTTGCTTCTTCTTCTTATTTTTTATTTCTTGTGTAAGTCTGAAGCAACAGGGTTATTTCTAATGACCAATGGTGGAGGAAAAACTGCACCATTTTACTTCATATGAAACCATGAATGTGAATCTAGGACATGTCTCTGCGTCTCTGCATCAACATTCCTATGTAGCTAACATTAGCTGCGCCGTTTAAAAATCCACTGTAAAATGCAACCTTAATCACTATGAAGTTTCACTTCACAAATTATACTTGATTCATTAAAGCATATTAAAGGCAGGAGTGGAAAATACTTGAGCCGTTGTACGTACTTCAGTACTATTTTGGAAGATGTGCGCTGTACTCAAGTGTTATTGAAACGGAATAGATGAACTCTTACTCAGGAGAAAAGACTTACTTTTTACTTCCTTATCTTTTCATTTTGACCTTCGAAGTCATTGTAAGAAATCTCAAAATGCCATGAGATTTTCTTTGATCGTTTCTCTTTGCTTTTCTGTTTTTGCTTTGCTCAGCTCCCATCAAGCAGTTGAACAGTCGCGCGTCCATGGCCGTAATTTAGTATGAAGTTCTCTTTTGATTCATACAGGATGAGATGTCTCGTTTGCCTCCCACGCAAAAATGAAATGTCGACCTTTAAAAATTTGAGCATTTTGGGTTGAGTTAACTTGCTAGCTGGTTTTGCTTTCATTGTTAATGCCGCCCTAGCATTCGTTTCAATAAGTTTAGCCAAATTCTAGGTCTAATTGTCTAATATGATAGATAGATAGATAGATAGATAGATAGATAGATAGATAGATAGATAGATAGATAGATAGCATTTCTGAGTTGTTCATTTTTGATCAGTTAAAAATATTAAATTTTTACTCCTGAATTTACGTTTAAATGTAGCTACTTCTTGATATTCAAATCTCTCATGTAGATTTTGGCTCCATATTTCTCTTGCACACTGCTGTTAATTGAGTAAAATGTTGACACAGTACTCATACTTTTACTTAAGTACAGTTCTCCTGTACCGTTTTCACCCCGTACTTTTTCATCATTTATTTAAATGAATATTCTTAGCTCTTGGTATAGTGCACCATGCATTAGAGCTGAACTGGACTTAAATATGACAGATATTGTAATATTTTTGACAAATAATCATTTCTGAAAATTATAAGATGTGTTTTTGTGTTTAAAAATCAATGTCTGAGTTCACAAGTGATTCGATCGAGGCGCATACTGATGACGTCACATGGCAGAACGTTGGTCATCCTTATGAAACTGTTAGCGTTTAGCTATCAGGGGCAGTGGTAGCTACGTGGTTAAAATGTTTGACTAGTGATCGGAAGGTCATGAGTTCAATCCCCAGCACCACCAAGCTGCCACTGTTGGGCCCCTGAGCAAGGCCCTTAACCCTCAACTGCTCAGTTATATATATATATATATATATAAAAAAGATAAATGTAAGTCACTCTGGATAAAGGTGTCTGCCAAATGCTGTAAATATATTAGCTTTTATGAGAGAGAGAGACAGAGATGGACAGAAACAGTGGAAAATATAGAAAGAGTTTTTTGTGAGAGACGGTTTGCTCTTCCACTGGAATTCACAGCAATGGCATTTACACATTTACAGCGTTTTATAGAATGCTTGTGTGTGTGTGTGTGTGTGTGTGTGTGTGCACGTGTACACGCCAGGAAAAATGTCTAAAGCCCCATAAGCCCCAGGAGCCACAGGGGCTGTGAGTATCCCCTTCCCTTTCACACCTGTTGCGTCAGTACAGGATTGGATGTTTCAATGTACATGAGCGACAATCCGATAATGTGTGTGTGTGTGTGAAACGGTCCGGCCCAATGCCCTCCAGCTCACACACACACACAGTGTGAAAGCATATTAGAGTTACTGGGCACTCAAACATACAGCATTAGAGCCTCTTTCTTTCTTTCTTTCTTTTTTTTAATCCGCTCTTACTGTTGGCTGTCTGTCTCTCAGTCTCTCAGTGGCGTAAGTGAGTGGAGTGGAGTGAGTAATGGAACTGATTTATTATACAACCATTCAGCCATAAAGTAACATCAAGCCTCCAGACTGCGGCTGTAAATCCACACGGCCGTGAGAGAACGTTCCCACTGCAGCACTGAACACTGAGGGAGAAAGACAGGAAAATAGACAGAGGGAGAGAAGGAAAGTGGTACAGAAGAAGAGACGGTGAACAAGAAAGACAGAGAAAGACTGACAGAGAGGGAAAGGGAGAGAGAAAGGAAGAGGGTAAGAGAGAGAGAAAGAGAGAGGTAGAGGATAAACAGCGCGAGAGAGAGAAAGACAGACAGAGAGAGAGAAAGGGAGAAGGTAAGAGAGAGATGGACAGAGAGAGACAAACAAAGAGAGGGAGAGAAAGAAAGGAAGAGGATAAGAGTGTCAAACAGAGAGACGTACAGAAAGGAGAGGGGGGACGTACAGAGAGAGAGGGAGAGGATAAGAGAGTGAGACAGCAGACAGAGAGACAGACAGACAAGGATAGAGATAGCAATAGGTAGAGGATGAGCGAAAGACAGGGATAGAGAGAGTGAGAGAGAAAGTGAGAGGGTAAGAGAGAGACACACAGAGGCAGAGAGAGAAAAGAAGAAGGTAAGAGCGGGAGACAGACAGACAGAGACGGACAATGAGAAAGAAAGGCAGAGGATAAGACAAGGAGAGACAGAATTAGGAAGAGGAATAGAAGGAAAAAAGACAAAGAAAGAGAGGAGAGAGGACAGATAGCCAAAGAGAAAGAGAGCAAGAAAGTGGGAATGAGAAAGGGCAGATATTAAGACAAAAACAGAAATGAAGAAATGAGAAAAAGAAAAGGGGTGAGGTAAAGCAGGAGAGAGAGAGAAAGAGAGAGAGAGAAAGAGAGAGAGAGAGAGAGCAACATAAAGAGAATATATAAATAGAGACCAAAAATAGAAATAGTGACCAAAAGTAGGAGAGAGGGGAAACTTAAAAGTGGGAAAAAGAATGAAAAATAGAGGGGGGAAGTAAGAGGAAGAGAAAGCAGGAGAGAAAGAAAAAGGGGGATGAAAGAATGAGAAAAAGGTGAGAAAGACAAGTGTGAGATGAGGGAAAGAACTAGAAAAGAGGAAGACAACGAGAAAGCTCACACAGAGACAGAGAGATGGTGAAAGAGACAGCCAGAGACGACAACATAAAAAAAGTGGGAACCTAAAAAGAGGACACAAATTAAAAGGAAGGGAAAATGAGAATGAGAGCGAGAGAGAGGAGAAGAAGAGAGCAAGAAAGTGGGAAAAAAAAGAAAACGCAAAAGAGGTAGATGTGAACATGAATTACTCAGTTGTGATAAAACATGGGCAAAGAAGAAAAGTATCAAAAAAGAGAGAGACAGAGAGAGAGAGAGAGAGAGAGAGAGAGAGGTTAATAACGTGAGCTCTCACTCTTTCCTCTGCTGCCTGTCAGAACTAAACACGGCTCATCCAAATTGTTCATAATCACCATCATCACAGTAATTAAACCATTACGCATTGATTTACTGCCAGATGCCTTCACACACAGAGCATTAGGTATCGACTGACTGACAGACGCCGCGGCGATGACATCACCGCTGATGACATACTGACGCAGACAGTTTTTCATTTTTGGGATTATTATATTTCTAAATGCCGTTCTACCACTCTAACCGGAAACATTCAGCATCAGGGCTGGAAACGAACACCACTAAGACCCACCTACAAATCGCCACTGATGAGGAACTGTAGTTCATTTATCAACCATTTTGACTTTCTTTTGTCTCACTGAATTCTGAACAGAACGAGTCGACTGATGGAACCAAGAGCCGAAAAAAAGCACGAAGAGCGAGAGAAAACGTAGATGAACGAAATGAATGAAAAGTGGAGCACACAGGTCATGAGTGCTGTGTGTCAGTGGTGTAATTAGTCTGTGTGTATTAGACACTTCTTTTGTACAAAGCCCTAATTTTTAACATTTAACTCAAATGTTAGAAACAGTTACACAGTTTAAGTGTTAATTGGAGAAACACCTCATAATTACATTTTTTTTTTTTTTAAAACCTCACTGATTTTCCATACACAGGCTTCTCTGAGCGCCGCAAAGGAGCTGTCAACCAATCAGAGTCCTTCATTCTTAGCTATACTGGATAGTGGTCAGTGCTGTGTGTGTTACGGCATTACTCATATTCATAGCACGTGAGCTAAGATAAAGGATGGCGAAACATTATTTTCGATTTTCTTTTTATAAAAATGAAGAAAAGTTAGTACTAAAGGCAAAAAAAAACAAAAAAAAAAACACAGGTAACAAGACAGAACTAAAATACAGATCCATAGAAGGAAAAGACAAACAGTCTTGGACTGGAGCTATAAGACTAATAAGTAAGGAATAAAACACTCCGTGTCTTGCGGTTACAGTTAATTAATCAACAGCAGGGTGGTGCGATGAAGCAGAGTCACTGTTACCACTCCGAAGTTGATTATTTTCCTATAACAGCATGTCCCGGAGTGTTTTATTCCTCTTACACCACAGCAATTTAAGAAATGATTTTTAAAAAATGATATCATACTTTTTATCCATTTATAGTTACATGTAATGTTGTGGAACGTCCATGACACAAGTTCCTGCTCTCACTTAGATTACAGCAGCTATAAACCCCAGCCTCTCTTTTTTTTTTTTTTTCCCTTAAAGCTAATAATGAGGGGGGGAAAAAATCAGCTTGTCATGTTACTGAGAAACTGCAAAGTGTAAACTCCTCGGTCCTGAAGATGTCAGAAAACGTAAAGTTACAGCTTTATCTCTGAGTGTTACAAAGCGCTGACACTGGAGACTCCTTCCGTAAATGTTCTATAAAAATTTCCTTACAGAAAGCAACATCTATACAACAGGGTTTTTTTTTCTTTCTTTTTTTTAAATTCACTTAGTATTAGTTTTTGATGATGTAGATTGTCTGCCGTACAAGTCCCTGTGAATCAGCTGTTACTACAGAAACAATAAAGGATTAGAGCAGCCGCAATAATATAAAAGGGAAAGACAAACAGGAAAAATCAGGACAAAAAAACATACTTTTAGGGCACTTTCACACCTATTACATCATTTGTCCAAAATCAGAGTGAAATTGATTTCATTAAAATTTAAATTAAAATTTTGGAAAATTTCAAATAATTAAAAAAATTTTTTACCGCATTTGCGTTCTTTAGCATTTACTGTCCTATTAACTGAAAAAAAACCCAAAAAAAACAAAGAGATCGAGAGCCTGGTGAAGGAACGACTTTTTATAGCTGCTATAACACAAAACTCAACAATGTGTAACTATAAACCAATAAAACCACAACATGTCATTGTATAATAAATACAAAAAAAAAAAGTTTATAAAAGGGCATACTGTTATAGGAAAATAATCAACTTTGCTGTGGTAACAGTGACTCCGCTTCATCACACCACCTGGTCAGTGATTATTTTCCTATAACAGCATGACACGGAGTGCTTTATCCCTAAAAACACTGTGGTTGTCAGTTGTTGCTTTTTGACATCACTGTGATGTGAGCTGGATGGTAAAAACAAGAAGCTATTAGCCAGCGCTAGCCATCGTGTTAATACTCTCCACTCCAGCACTCAGAGAGAGAGAGAGAGAGAGAGAGAGAGAGAGAAAAGGATTGGGGGGAAAAAAAAAGGATGGGGGGGGGGGGCGGTTAGTCATGTTATTGACTAGTGCTATTGTCTCAAATCTCTGAGTATCCCCCTTAACACTAAAGACCCCAGAGGCTTTTCGAAAGAGAGACCCACCAGTCTCTTTCTCTCTCTCTCTCTCTCTCTCTCTCTCTTCATTTTCTCCATTACACATCACCCTCATTGGTAAAACGTGACATCTGTGTGTGAACTACTCTGTGCCTCCTGCGTTTGTCGCCACAGTTGTGCGGCTTTGTCGAGTGTTGATGTTGATGTGGAAACGGTGTGACACAAAATATGCACAATGATTGCAGAGCTCTCGAGCTGAAGAGCCGCAGCAACCCACACCATGACCCCCTCCATCTCTCTCCGTCTCTCTCTCTCTCTCTCTCTCTCTCTGTGTGTGGAGTCAGTGATGTGTGACTGATGGTCCCGCTGGGTAAAGGGTTTGTTGGAAGGGGTAATAGGGTGGGGCAGATAGACGACCAAGGGAACTAACCTCACTTAGCACCCTTCTTCTTCTTCCTCTGTCTCTCTCCTGCGCTCTTGCTTTGTCTCTGTAGAATCCACACCGTTATTTCTTGAACCTTTATATATATTTGCACCTTTATTGGCTGATGTTCCGGTATGATTTGTGAGAAATGAAGTGCATTCTTGCATTCGGTGTAAAATTCTCAAATGTAGTCAAGATCATTTTGGAGTCCAACGTTTGCGTCTTTAGTCTTGGACTGGAGCTACGAGACTAGGAAGTGAGGAGCAAAACACGCCGTGTCATGTCAATGCTGTTACATTAAAATAATCAACAACATGGTGGTGTGTTGATTGAAGTGGAGTCACTGGATTATTTTCCTAAAACAGCACTTCCTGATGGGTTTAATTCCTCTCACATCACAGCAATTTGCCAACACTAGGTCTCTTTTATTTATTAAAGTACGTCATCGTAGTTTTTATCCATTTATTGTTACATTTAATATTGTGGAACGTCCGTGAAACAAGTTAGTTCCTGTGCTCACTTATGTTATAGCAGCAAGAAACAAGTCATTCCCCCACCAGCCTCTCTTCTTTTCTTTCTCTAAGCTAACAATTGAAAAAAAACACACAGCTTGTCGTGTTACCGAGAAACCGCAAAATATAAACTCCTCTGTCTTGAAGATGTCGGAAAACATGAAGTTACAGCATTACCTCTGATTTTTACAAAGCACAGACACTGGAGACTAAAATGTTAAACAAACATCTCCTTACAGAAACCTTCACCAGAACAACATCTCTAATTTGAAATAATAATCGTTAAAAAAAAATCCACTTATGTGATGATGATGGTCTTGTTTATGTGGAGTCCCTGTGAATGAGCTGTTACTATAGAAACAATAACGTATTATAACATGCGCATTAATAGAAACTTGTGATTTGCAGTTGCACTACTGTCAGAAAATTAATCAAGACCTCCTGGCCAATCAGAATCAAGAATCCAACAGTGCTATGATGTAAATAAATAATGGAAATCTATGGAACTAAAAATCTTTTCTATAAATACATGCTCAAGTATTGCTTCAAATGACAATGTTGTCTCTCTCTCGCTCTCTCTCTCTTTCTTTTCCTTTCAGCAGCCAGTGAAAATATTAACATAAGTAAGCGGCATGTAGTGGCCGGAGCCGCATGCGTGGCTGCCATGACACCGAGCGCGGCGTGAAAACATCATTGTGCTGGAGTGATAATCCAAATGAAGCAGCTGGAGATTGGTGTGATTGCCAGCAGCGGACCTGCGAGCAAGAGAGGACTAATGTAATTGTTCAGGCTCTTGTCTCTGTTGATACAGGCTCTTCAGAAAGCATGTGATTTAGCTAAAAGCCATCTTCACGCCAAGTAATTAGAGACACCATTCGGGTGGATGGCATTAGTCTGATACACACACACACACGCTCAGGGTGTTATTCAAGCCATTAGCAGTGAGATTAGTTGCCTGCTCAGACAATGACTCTGTGTGTGTGTGTGTGTGTCTGTTTTTTGGTCATGTGTTTCTTAATATGTTATCGCTTTGTGTGTATGTTGGTAAGTTGTGTGTAGTGTGTGTACTCAGACAGAGATATTACACTTGACTGACTTAAGTAGTGTGTATGTGTAAGAGAGAGAGGGAGAGAGAGAGAGTGTGTGTGTGTGTGTCTATGCATGTGTGAGTGTCCTATCACACAGGGTTTGGAGTCAATGTAATAATTAAACCTATCCAGAGTGTTGGCTGAGAGTGTTTTATACACACATACACACACACACACACACACCACTTCATTTCCACACTGCTTGAAAGTGACTCTCTCACTGAGTTTTACAGAACAGAGTTGCTGCCATGCCTAGAAAATCTTTTCAAAACGGAACAAATAATATATATATATTATACGAAATATAATATTAGTAAGGTCGTAATTGTTTAAAATCCAATATTAAGCAAACACACATCTCAAGACACACCCCAAATGTAGTCAGTCAGCTACGAGGTATGTAGTGTCTGTCCTTTGCTTCTGTAGTTCTGCACTGAAGCTACAAGGCTAACGTAGCTAGCAAGAAACAGAAGTCTGTATCACCAAAAATCTTTTACACGTTTATTTCTTTAGTGATGTCATACAGATGTGCTGGTGCGGTTTAGGACAGAATGGGACTTCCCCATCTGTAAACATGAATTAAACTTCTCCATGTAGCTGAACGCTGAAATGTTCCAGAGGCGGCCATCTTGGATAAGCTTGTCACTTTTGTACCTTAGCATAATTTGTACTGTTCCACACCTTAGTAGTTCACTCGCAAAGTTAACAGTGTTGTCTTAAGTGAGTATATAAAGATTTGTATCTCCAGAGAAGACTTTGGTTCGGATACACTCTTCTTATTTGTTACCTAGATCAGCCTCGTCCCTCCAACCCCGAAAAAGAAGAACCAAAATATTGTCTAAGCTGCTCACCTTAGTGATTGGATTGCATGTTTGCATTATTTTTAAGGTGCTTTGGGTAAATAAGAATTGATGGAAGGAGTCTCCAGTGTCAGCTCTTTGTATCAGTCAGAGATCAAGCTGTAACCTTAATTTTTTCCACCACGAAAAAGTCTTCAGGCCCGAGGGCTTTATGCTTTGCGGGTTTCTTGGTAACATGACAAGACGTGATTTTTGCCTTATTAATTTCAACAGAGCAAAAAAAAAAAGGAAGGGTGAGGAAACGACTGTCTATAGCTGCTATATGTTTCGTGGACATTCCTCGACTCTAATGTAACTATAAGCAGATAAAATGTATGATGCATTGTTCTTTAATGAATAAAAATGGAATCACTGGCAAATTGCTGTGGTATAAGAGGAATAAAACACTTCGGGATGAGCTGTTATAGGAAAATAATCAGCTTTGTGGTGGTAATGTGTAACTCTGCTTCATCACACCACTCTGATTATTTCCTACAACAGCATGATACTGAGTGTTTTATTCCTTACTTACCAGACCCAGGGCTCCAAAGGAGATCCAAAAGATGTGAATATTGGAATATGTGGTGTTGGGGCTAAATAATTCTTATTTTGAAGTATTATGGTGACAGGGATTAATGAGTTTTGACTCAGGAAATGATCAAATTAAATGTCTGCTTGAAAAGTGCATTAGAAAAGATGTAAAATCTATGTAAAATATCCAACAAATAAGACAGACTGCATTACTATGTGCATGTGCTAGCATGTGTGTGGTTTAAAGATGTGTGTGTATCTCAGACAATAATGTTTGATAGGAAAATTTATTCAAGAAAATGTAAAAAAAAAAAAAAATGTATAACTTTGTGCTATTCCTGGCCTAATCAGTGGCTGCTTGCTAATCGGCTAACGTGTGTTAAGTATTAGTGAACACGCTACATAAATCAACACACTCTGCTTAAGCCTGAAAAAATCTCCGAGATGCTGAACAAATATGACCTCTAGCTCTATGTTACGGATCATTTAGCTAACTTTCCGCCTTATTGCCTTACACAATCACTGAAATATTAGCTTTCTAAACCAACCAAATGCCATTCAGAGTTAAAATCTCAGGGTTTAAACGGATATATGCTTGCTGTGCTTTATAGCAGGGCTTCTCGAAATAGTGCTATTATTGTATAATTGAGCCGTTTTGCTGCTAATCGTGAATAAGACATGCTGCGACAAAAGGAAAATGGATAAGTGGCTTAGTAAAAAAAAAAAAAAAAGGGGGGGGGACTAATCTAAAACTCAGAAATATAATCACTTTCAAGACAAATGTGTAGAATGGGGTTAATGTATCTATTGATTAATTAATGTATCTAGCTGATATTTATGTAGCTATAATATGTATTGTATCCTGAAATATTTGGCTAATCATTGGGATAAATACTCATTTAGAGAATCATTTGCTTTGTTTTCGAGTTCTAGTCCTGTATACAGTTACTTAGCTCTGGACTGAAAGATCACTGAAAGATGGTATTATATAAAAAAAAAAAATGTTGGAGAACCGCAGTTTTATAGGTAATAATCACTGTCAAGACGTGGACAAGCGGAATTTTTTGGTGGTTGTTGGACTGGTGTTTGGGAACTTTTCTTAAAATCCCTGGCATTCTGGTAAGAGCATGGGCTAGACATGCATTTTAGCATTAGAGACAGAATTAGAGCAATAAGAGTCTCTGAATACAAATGAATACAATCAGAATACACATTAATCCTTAATGATGATATGTCACTATTACTGATTTGGAACAACTAATCAAACTCTATCCCAGATAAACACTACATCAGGAAAAAGGAACAATCACAGAACAGTAGTATGAAGAGATCAGAAATAATGGGGCATGTTATAGCATACATCGCGCTACAAACTCCTTGATACAGCTATCTTTGCAGTCACCTTATGTAGTGACTATTAATAGTCTTATTCTATAAAACTACAGTAGATCTTAACTAAGTGAACTGAACTAACTTCGGTGCAGGGGCATCACAGACATTTTGACATCTGGTATCTAATTACAAAATGAACTGTTTATGTTCGTTGCGCTACAGAACCTAACGATTCACCAGCTTGATTAAATCGTGGCCTTCTCTGTGTGATGAAATCACTCTTTTAGCCAGCGATGTTTTAGACATCTTTATTCAGTTTGACTGTTTTTAAACTAACCTCTTATCTATCCAACACGACCATAGCAGAGTTACATAGTAAATAAAAAAGTTTCCATGTCATTTTAGTGAAAAATATTTACGTTTTCTTAAAATTGAAGTGTCAAAATATGTTTTAGGCAGGAAAACTCAATTGTGGCTAGAACCTGATTTTTCATCTTTTTTGGCAGGGTTTTCCCAGACTGCCTTATATATATATACAGTATATGGCTCATTAATGGTAACTGCATCATGGATTTCCCCCTTTGCATCACATTTCCTATTTCAATGACATCATTTTGTTTCTGCTTTGGGCCTGTTTCCTCCCCCCGGCCCAGTCATTGGTTTGTTCCTTGATTGTGTTCACCTGTTCTGTGTTGGCACATTTATTAGTTTAAGTACTTATACCTTGGTGCCATGTTTCCTGTTTTTGATTCTCGCCAGTTATTCTGAATATATTTTGATCATGGATTATTTTGTTTGTTACTACCTGTGTATCGACTCCCACCATGGACATAGCTGGCCCTAAATAAAACAAACAGTTTTCTGAACAGTGGTAAATTAAGCTTACGATACTGCACTGATTACCTTGTTGATAATGTCCTTTTAAAGCTTGCGGGTTGTTTTTTTTTTCAGGTAAAACATCATTTTGTGAAAAAGAAGTGGGGTCTTTTGTGCGAGCCATTTTAAACACATGAACCACATAAACACATGTTTTAGAGGAAAGCCGCAATCTCGTTCATCTCCAAACTCTGTGATAAGTGCGTGAATCACCTGTGAACATCAAACGAGCTGCTCCTGTGGAGAATGTTATTGTAAGCACAGGAGGGCTGCTGGACGGCGTCCAGAACTCGAGTTAGAAAGAGAAACCGTAGCGCTTAGCAGGTCTTTAATACTTAATAAAAACAGCCGCCCCGAAAAAGTGCGTACCTTGGGTGGCCTTTGGGCGAGATGCGGTGGAATTTACAGGAATGGAGTGATTGGGCGATGGAGGGGTAAACAGGGAAAGACGAGTGGAGAGGTAAAAAGAACCGCCTGTGGCAATTCTGTCTCTCCCTCTGGCTCTCTTTATGGGGTTACCCAATTCCCTGACAGTTTGTTTTAAATTTGGCCGTGCAGATGTTTCTCTGGGTGACTGACTTTTATAGTTTAGAAAAGATTATATCAGTTTCTCCGCAGATTGTGTTACTGTATTTTAAAGAAGAAACAACTGCACAGAGAGAGAGAGAGAGGGAGAGGGAAGGGGAGGGAGTATGGAGAAAGAGGCCATAGGGGGATTTTTCTTCAGGGGGAACGAAGGTCGCTGGACTGGACATGGATTGCTGTAGGTCTTTACATCCTGAGGCCTCAGCACCAAGAGGAAAGCTGGAATGTGAGTGTCAGGAGAGCCAGGTTTGACTTACAGCATTAGACGCAAATTCTTTCCAATTTAAAAAGACAACATATGGGTCAAATTTTAGGATATTAGTTTTTGATAGGCAGCTAGGGACAGGCGCACGGGAGGTATGAATCCGGCTGCTTTCATAACGACCTTCAGCTCATCATCTCCTTTTAACTTTGTCTTATTCGCTCATAATCATCTATAGAACCATAACAATTTCCTGAACCTTTGCATACCACTTGCGTAAGGGATATCCACTGCATCTTATCAAGCGTCAAAAGCCCAAAAGCAGAGTGGCAGCTTCCGAAGCAACTGGCAGGTGTGGGAAATTAAACACCGACAGTCCAGCCAAGAGTCAGCACGGAAAGAAAACTGGAGCGAGGGGTTGCGATGGGGACACCAGCGAAATAGAGCGTTAAGAAAATCGAAAACGGAAATGGAGGAAGGAGGAAAATGCGAGCGTGTATCTTTTAGCGTGCGTGTCAGAAATTGTTTCATCTGTCAAGACGGATTTAAGAGGTCATCCATCCACAGCCTCACGCAAAACAAAGCTCCATCAACACTCCTTCTTATGTTTCCCCGGCCAAGATGTGTAGAATAACAACGGTGACAACAACCACAAGATTAAGGCTGTGGAAACCAGCCACTGGCCATGTGAACTCAGCCGAGCGCTCCAACTCTCAGACGTTAAGCAGAAGCGGAAGGAGAGTTCGTTCTACGATTCATTTTAGTTAAACTGAGACTTGGGTTGCAGGTTTGTAGCAAAGCATGGCCAGGAAGTATAGACAAGGCCAACTTGACCTTGCGTAAAATTTCCAGCAATGCTAACGAGCATGATTCTTAATAAGGCTCCTAACTCTAACAATTAGCAAATCCTTTGTAACTTTTGCTACCAATTGACTCTTGTAATTTCTTACGAATTAGACCACGGTGCTGATGTTTTCTCAATTCTGCCTGGTTAGAAAGTCACTAAGGGCAAAAAAGGCTCATGGCAAGGTCAGCGGATTTAAAAACATTTTGCGGTGGGTTTACTTAAACATCTCGAGCTCCAGCTCTTCCACAGTGTGGGATAATAAACTGACCGTTACTCTGTCACTCATGAGAAGTTGACATTTGAAATTGAGTTAAGCTGATGTGGAGTTCTTTGAGTTCATGTTCACGTCATGTCTTTTTTTTTTTAACGTCATTGAAAATATATCTTCTCTTTTTTTTTGATAGAAAAGTCAAAGTGGCCCAAGTTATTAAAAGAGGATTCTTAATTGGCTTCTACTCAGCATAGTTTCAGTGTTCATGACCGAGAGCCAGTGTTCCTGATCTATTTAAAAAGGGAACAATGTTAGTGAAAGCGAATTGCATGCTTCAGAAACACCAGACTTAAACATGTGAACCTGATTTCCGTGTTTATGAGAATTTTACCTCCCTAAGTTAAACATTGCTAACACACTCCACTAAGAGTTATGAAAACCTGGAACCTGGAATTTGTCTCAAATTATATTTATCAAAATACATTACAACACCCTTCTCTCACATGGGTCAAAGTGAGTTCTTATTGGCTGGAAACTACGCTGGCCGATAAACCAAAAACACACTCCAAAAATACAACAGCACGATCCTCAACATTAATTGAAAACGGAAAGGGGAGGTCCATATTGAGCATCGTGTACTCGTTGCTGATTGGCTGATTGTGACAGCAGAAATCAGAGAGCGGGAGGAATGTTTACACTAAGAGAAAACATGAAACTAAAGGTATTTTGCACTTATAGGCCACCATAGAAAACAGTAGGAACGGGAACGATATATAACACATTTTTGAGTCAGTATCAGGTGTTAGCTGTCAGGAGGTGAAAAGTTGTGTTACCAGCTGAAAAAAATGGCATCACCAGTTGATAAACATGAAGCAGTCGTTGTGTGAGTAGGATATTCGAATAGATTTAATATTCATACCATTTCTCAAATAATTATTAAGTACATAAGTATTTAGATCTGTTATGTTTTGTTATCTCTCCAATATATCTCTTTCCCATTCTGTTTTGTCTCTTCTTCCTCTTCAGCCTCCTTATATGGTCAGAGCTTCCTGTGCTTGTTAACTCGTTGCCATGGTAGTTAAGTGGTGTCACCTGTTACTTGTTACTTGTGCTTATTAGTCTGTGTTTTTCTGTGCTTGTGAAGTTACACACAGGTTTTCTTGTTGATTAGCAAGCAGTTGATGTCTCCCTTTATTCTCATCGTCTCATCCTCTTCTTTGGCTTTTATCTTTTCCTCTTTTCCTTTCTAGGAGCCGTGAGGCGGTATCACATCTAAAACGTTACCCGCTGCACCATTGTGACACCCTAGCCATCTATCACTCTATAAAATCAAATATTTAACAAAATAAGCAGACACCGTCCATTGAATGGGGTCGTGGAGGGTCCTTTGGGAAGGATGGTGTGGAGGATCAGCTTACCAGGAGGATGAAGTGTAGGTGACCAGACAGGCCAACTGAGTATAGTGTTATATAAACTATATTTCCAGTTGTCTGGTGTTTGTAGTCCAGTAGTCCTGCTAGTAAAACCACCACTGCCTCTAGTGTCACTACCAATAACACTGACTCCACTTTGATGTTTTTTGGCTCTTTGGTTTCGGATGGGAATGGAGGTTTGTCGACTCGATCGTCTCGATTCAAGATGAAAGAACAATAAGACCTTGAACTACAGCGTCTCCTGAGAGGCTTCCAAGTCCTCCACTTTATCGCGGTCACTTTCTCTGATCTGCTCGATGACAGAGGCGTGTATGACGGAGGTGACGGAAAGCAATGAGTGCCTCTCTGAGTCTTACCGTCTTTGATTATTATGGCTTCACTGATAGAGTGGAAGTGATGCCTTTGTCTGTAATAGCTGGCCAATCATCCCCTCACGCCAATACTGAGCATCTCTCCATCCATTTGTACGAGAAGGCTGTGCTTCATTCTCAAGCGATCATGACTATACCCTCCATAGGGTGAAACTCTGAAGGGTTTCCATCTGTAGCCATTTGAAATGCTTTATTTCAAATAATTTGTGGGTCTAGCCAGCATTAACTATCAGAGCTGTATTTTCTTTTATTCATTAGTGCTAGAAATGTTGCAGGTGCTGTAGCTGAAATTAAAACATTCTACCACTAACAGCTGATAATAGTAAAATATTGATTCAGATAAGCAGTACTATTTGTGAATTTGTTCACCGTAAAAGAGAAACAGAGGCAGATTGTAAAAGTTTGGAAGTGCCATGAGAACTAGGACACGAAGACCTACAGCACATTCACAGTCATGGATCAGGATTATTACTATTTATAAAACCATTCACATTTTCATCAAATTCATAATAACCAATTGAAAAGAAATTGAATATTTAGTGAGACGTTGACTCGACATGTTAAAAACCAACCATCATTAGCAGTTGCTTAAACATCTAAAAGTAGTGTAATACCAAGATTCAATTCAATTCATTAAAATTTTCAATTAATGAACCAGCTGTAACGTGACATGAACACAGGACTCAAGTGTAGTATGTTTTACTGGGAGTTTCATTGGGAGTGTCCAAGAGTCCACAGTGGGGGTCAAAAACACAGGTAGGCGAAGTTAAACAAAGATAATCCATGTTCAAAAAGAAGCAAGAGTCAAAACCAGGAAGTACAACGAAACACAGAACTCAGAAAACTCTGATCTCTGACTTATTACCAAATGGACTTATTATCAAATTTTGATACAAATAATGACACAACATTGTGTACAACAAAAACTAATCAAGGACTAACACAGAACAGGTGAACACACTCAGGTAACAAACTAATGACTGTGGAAGCAGGACTGATACAGAAAACCAGCAGTGATTTGGGGGGTGCAAGTGGGTTGTTGTGTAACTGTGATAAACAGTATGTGACAGTTTCCATTCCTAGAATATAGATATTTATCCTAAAACAAGGCACTAGATGCTACAAATGCTAGCATCTATGAACATGTATATATATACAGTTTGGAAATACCCCAGTGTCCTCCTGCCATCCAAGTAGTATCACTGGTATCACTAACATTTATTACATTTCAATTTAAATAATTAGTAACTCTAAATGTACTAATTAGCAATCGCCTTTGTCAGGGGTAGAGATGAGAGAGTGAAAAAAAAAACAAATGTGTTACTAAATCAGCCACCTGAAAAGGGTGAAATTTTAACCATTAAAATTTTTTAAAAAAGTTTTAAACAATTTTCTTTGTAAACCTTTCAACATCAGGGAGTGACTTCTGTATGCTTTTAAAAGTTTATTTGTTTATTTGTTTGTTTACTCATTTCTTAATTCATTTATTTATTAATTTATTGATTCATTCTTTATTAATTTATTAGTTTGTTCACTCATTCAATCATTCATTTATGCATTTATTTAATTTATATTTATTTATTTGATTGCATTTCTTCACTCATTTCTTCATCCAGCGTGCTTCCCTGCAGTGCACAGAAAGTAATAAGATAAGATTTGGTCATATAAATCCAGCTGTTGTGTAGATCTCTTTATTATATTATTCTTCATTAGACTTGCAGAAAATGGCGAGGACAAAAGACAAGAGACAATGCTGGAAGAGAGAGAGAGAGAGAGAGAGAGAGAGAAAACAAGGGGGCTAGAACGGTGGATAGAAGAAAGACAGAAAGAGAGATCTGAGTATTTGAGGTGAAGATGAAGGGAGTGTAAGAGAGAAAGTGCACCTCCGTGTCTCTCTCGAGTGTCTCTGCCTCACCTTTAATCTGTGGAAATGTGCTGAGGAGATGAGGCGTAATTGTAAAGTGCAGCAGGACGACTGAAATGTCTGGAGGGCTGACGTGATCAGTGGGCCGAGGAGTGAGTGAGGGATAATCATCATCGCCCAGCGCTGGCCTGATGACGGGGCCAGCGCTCATTCACCAAGCAGCAAAACAAATTAAAGCCCTCGGGGCGAGCGGCCTGTTCGACAACAGCATACATAAATATTTTATCTTGTGCGCTACAGGTCGGGAAAGGTTTAGTACATCATCCTTCACACGAGAGCTCACACTTCAACACACACACCTTTTGTCTCAGCTCGGATCTTAAATGGAGAGAAACAGCAAACTGTTCTCAGTCAAAAATATGATCTATACGTTCCCTCTCAAGACTTGTCTGAAGTTTTCTTCCTAAACATTGCATTCGCGCTACACAGTTAATCGAGCTAACAAATAAGAGCGCTAACAACTCTAGCTATTATTTTTAGCATTATTAACTCCATGCTTCAAGCATTTTCAGCTTGCTAGTTTCTTTCATGAAGATTTCTGAGGCAGGTTTGTGATGATTAATGCATGATGATAAACTACTAACTAGCTGCTAGCTATATTAGCCTTATAGACAAAAATTAGATGATTATTGTGAGTACTGGTGTTGTGGTTATGGAGGAAATGTAGTTGTAAATTCAGCTTGTTAGGAGGATGGTTTTTGGGACAGTAAGTCTACGTTTAGTGAGGCAAAAGTCTAGTGTGTATTTTACAGTACAAAGACACATCTGCCCTCTTGTTAATTCGTCTTTTGTCTCCCACGTTGTTTTTGACGCTTGTTTGATCCTTTGTGGAGGACCAAAAACAGAGTTGCTGATTTATTTTCTGATGCTGTGTGTCACACTATTATCTATAAAAATGGAAAACAAAAACGGACGTCACAGAGCTAAAAACAGCTTCCATTTTGAAGCTGAATCACAGAGTTTGGTGTCACTCCACGCCAGCATCAGACTCAGGAAGGAGGTGTGGCCTAATGGTACATTATATCAAATGACGCTAGCCAATCACAGGCATCTGTGAGCTCATGTATGCGGAAGAGGGCAGATAGCACTTTCCTCCGAGTGTGTTAAACTTCCCTGTGACATGGTGAAAAGATGCAGTTGGCTTGCTTTAATCGTCTCGGAGGAAGCATGTGTTAGCCTTCACCCTTCCCAGCTGATTGCGATTTTATGATTATGGTTGGTGGAAATTGGTCAAGACGAAATTAGAGAGAAAAATTGGGGGGAAAAAACGTACAATTAGTGACCATTGTGTGATGAATAAGAGATGCAGTTTAGCTCTTGTTGCAAAATTCAGGCATCAAACGTCTTTGCTGATCAACTACACAACTTCTGTCTGAACGGTTCATTTCAAGTCCAGCTGTAGGGCTGTGTGCTGGCTCGTTATTTTTGGAACAGTCGTCCTGTACCGGTATTCTACACTCGAGTCTATTAGGTGTAATTGAGAAACGGGTGATTTCACTCAGCCTGGAAAAAAAGCAGCAGCAGTGTCGAGTTTGATGGTGTGATTAGCTGACAGCGGGCAGCCGTAATTATCCAGTATGCGCTAATGACTGTGCAGCGTGATCGCACAGCAGGAATGAGAAACAGCAATCCTCCTCCTCCTCCTCCTCACCCTCCTCCTCCTCTTTTTTCTTCTTTTTTCTCACATTCAGATTTAATAAGGCTCACACGCTAATGAGCATCATTTAGTGGAGTTTATCGCCGTTTAGGACTCCGCTACTCCGCTCCCTCGAGTCAAATGGCTCAAATTGGTCTTTTGAGCTTGACAGAAAAAAGAAACAGCCTTTATTTTTTCTAACACATGCAGATATTTAAAGGAAATTTCCACACTGAAACATGTTAAACATGTTTCATTTGAAATATTTATGATGTGTTTAGTGATTCTGGTGTGAATTTGTTACCTGATGGTGGATGTTTCTGTGTTATTCCCGTGGCAAGTTAGCGGTCGTGTGCCGTGCTGATGTCACAGGGTGACACTGTTATTGCTAACCGAGTGCAACAGAGTTTAGTAGGAGATTTAATAGGAGGATTTTCTGTTCTCCAAAAACCAAAAAAACATCTTTTCTCACTCAACATTTTCCAGCAGCGGCATATTAAAGAGAACTCCAGCTTGGAATTAGCGGAGACGTTGGTGCAATCATTGGACTCCAAGTCCCAGAATACAAGGTAGCTATATTCAACAGTAAGTTATGGCAGAGACAAGATGACAAGTTGTAGCTTTGGAAGCTGACATGTTTAAACAGAATGTACAGATCAGGAAGACTAAAGTGCCGCTGCATCGGTCTCTTTAAGTAGAGATGACGTGAAGTCTAAAGATGCCTTGCACCACTATCACCAGGTGGTCAAAAGGCATTGTGGGTAGTCCAACATGGCGAAGAAAGAAGTCATTAAAAAATAAATCGGGGACGTAATTAAAGATCAAATGTTAATGATAAAGATTAATATGCAAGTCGTCCAGGATGGAGTTTTCCTTTAAGTTGATGCTTTTTAAACACCTACATGCGGGCCGTATTTCATTTCTCGTACGAGGCTGTTAAATTGTGTTTCAGTAGTGTGGGAATGGAGGGCACTGTGAAGTTGGCAGTTTGCATGGACAATTTACCTTTAAGTTGTGCTAAACTGTGTAAGCTACAGAGTCATCATGAGTCATGCGTCTTGTCTGGAATAGCGCATTTGCGGTCTCACACGTCAGATTTCTCATTTCTGAACTCTAAATGATACTCACGAGTCCCCTCTACTCACCCTTAAGGCACATTTTGGTAAAACCCACATCATGCAGACTCTCTTACCCAAAAGCCCTTGTGATTTTGGCCAGGACCTATCAGAGTCAAGAATTTTGTTGACAGAAGAAAGTTACATGGCGGATTTAGCAATATCAGAGCTAACATCAGAGAAAAATGATTCAAATCCAGATATTAAAGTGTTGAATTGTCTTTTTGGGTTTCTTGTTTTGTTTTAAATTAAAAACTTTAAGTATTTTTCATCATTAACATCTTTACCGTATTTTACTCAGCTGAATGCCTGCTAACTTCAGTTACTTTTAATGATTTTTAGGAAATTAAAATGAATTTGGATTCACATGCAATTCTTGCATAATAAAACCTGAAATAAAAACCTGGACATGTTTTGTAATTTATGCACGAAAGGGTTACGCTGATCTGTGATTGGGCGGCATTAGAGATTCAACTTAATGTGGAACGAAAAACTGTTAAAGCTGATTAAATCAATCACTTCATTTTAGTGAGTCTTTTGATATGGAACTACAACTACAAGTAATTGATTTCATCGTGGTTTATCGATGTGAGTGGGTTTAGTTTCAGGTTTTGGTGAAGAGTCTGAATGACTCTGAATGATTCTACTGCAAAATCAGCAACAAAAAATATTAATAACAAACATCTGCAAAAGCACATTTTACTTAAAGTGTACATCTTAGGTTATTTTTGGAATCTTGAGGTCACCAAAGTGCAGACCAAAGTGCTGAAGGCTTATGGTACCATTTGGGAGAGAGCCTTAGGCTAACTAGCTAACTAAGAGATTAATGAAATCCATTATTATTCATTATTTAATATTTTTTATATTATTTTATAGTTGTATTCATTATTTATTTTTATTTATTATTATATTATATAATTATTTATTATTTGATTTTTTAAAAGTAATTATTTTTATTTATTTTATTATTCTATTCTGTTTCTGCTAAAAAGTATTACATACATTTTTTTTTAATACTTAGATATATTTTGTTTAATTTATTTTTATTTTATATGATCTCTTATTTAAATGTTTTTTTATTTTATATCTAGGTATCTTCAATTTATTTTTATTTCATTTTATTTATAATTTATTTTGTTTCGATATTTGGTTTGACAAATCTTGGTTTTTGGTGAATTATTAAAGCATTAAAACAAAAAAAACAAAAAACAAAAAAAAAAAGATTATTCAGCTTGCACATTCGCATTGAGGACAATCATCTGTTAAGCTGCAGTCTTAATACTCTTGAAGCATTTGGTCACTTATACAGTGTTTACACTGTCCAGATGTCACAGTAGCACACGGTGACCTCGATCCCATGTCAGGATCAATACTAATCTGGGGTGTAATGTATGTCCATTGATCAGCCGACCCCGGGGGGTTATTAGGACGCCTCTGCCTTTTAAACAGGGTGATAATCCTGGATAATAATGGCAATTGAGACCCTTTAGCTCCCTGGTGGAACACTACACAGGCACGGGAGGACCACCGCTGCAGAAATGTCATTTCCCAGCCCAGGCATTTGGAATGCGCTGTTGAAATCCATATTTTTGGATGCAGAGAAAAATGTATAAGCTCACAAGACAGTGCTCTAGCGTCTCTAGAGAGCCTGTATGCTTCGTCAATAAACATAGCCAAGAAGCGCCTACTTTCACAGGAAGTGGCGATTTGACGACATGTCAGATGGCCAACCACACATGCAGGATTATCTCATGTATATCAGATTCATTTATGTGAGATTTCACATAGTGCTTTAGAATAACTTTGGAAAACAGGACGTTTTTAAACCCGCTTACTAATCCTTGCTCTAAAAAAGCTCGTTGTGTTGCAGCTTTTAAAGGTGTTTACCGCTAAAAATTGGCGCACAGAAGAGCGGAGAGCCAATCAGATCGCCATTGCGAAGCTTGTGGCCAGTATACAAAAATGTACAAAAGGATACAGAGTGTCTCAGGCTGAGTGTAGTTAGAGCTTGATTGTGCTAGTATGTGGTTTTGAAATGCACCCTTTTGTTTTCTCCTTCTAGCTACATAGCTTAGCTGGCCGGTCTTGCTAGCAAGAGGATAATAATGAGTTTGTGATGTTGGTGTGATGCCACCTAACATAAAGCGGAGTCACTGTTACCACCCCACAGTTGTATTTTCCTGTAACAGCACATCTGGTAGCATTTTGGCCTCTTACACCACAGCAATTTGCCAACCATTACATTTTTTTTATTAATTTAAAATGACACTTTATACTTTTTTCATCCATTTATAATTACACTTAATGTCATGAAACGTCCACCAAACAAATTAATTTCTGTTAGGACTTACATTATAGCAGCTGTAACCTCACCAGCCTCTCTTTTTTTTTTCTCACTCTTGAAGGTAATAAGACAAAAATGCAGCTTGTCATGTTACCGAGAAACTGCAAAGTGTAAACTCCTCTGTCCTGAAAATGTCGGAAAAATTTCAGTTACAGTTTCTGAATGTTACAAAGCGCTGACACTGGAGACTCCTTCCGTCAGTGCAAAATACAGAAAACCTCACCATACCAATGATTATACATTTTTCTTTGTTAAATAAAAACTTTTTAAATCAGTCTGTTTATTAGTAGGCTTAGATTATGTAGTGCAGCCGCCGTATAAAAAACCGTGTACGTGTGATTTACAGCTGCAGAGCTGCTGTTCTAGAAAATGAATCATATTTGAGAATTCAACTTAAATAAACTTAAATATTTTTGTGTAATGATTTCTTCAGGGTACCAGCTCTCATTTCTCATATAGATGCAAAGGTGTTATAAACTCCTTGGGAAATATTGGTGGGATCCACTGGGAATATTGGTGTTCCCTGAACCATCCAAACACTAAAAATATATAATTTTGTTACTTAGGAATAGAATGAAGTAGACTAAAGGATTTTTTAACCAAGTCCAAATGCTCATCTGGACTAAATTGCAGCTAATCCCCCAATTTCCCGCCACCGGCTCTTTTCCACAATGACACATCTGCAGGATCTGCAGGACAGGAGGAAGGAAGACGGGAAGAAAACTCTGAATATCGTCTTGTTTATTCCTGCTCTTTTTTCCATATTTACTTCTGAGCCGTCACTCAACTTCTCTCCTTCCCTCGTCTGTCCTCCCTTGCGGCTTTTCTCTCACGTCCAGGCTGTGGGACGGCGCTGGTGGCGAGCCCTGAGATCTGGAGGCACATCTGCAATCAATTAGAGCGCGGCTGCAGCCACCCATGGACTCAGTGACGGATGGGGCTCGTGTATTTATAGCCGAGGTAATTGGCAACACACACATACACGCACAAACACATGTTTGTAGTGCCAGTACTTTTCTCAAGCAGATCAAACCTTTTCCGAATTATAATTCATATTCGATATGCGGTTTTGCTCTACTCCCTCGGGTGGCTTTGAAGTTCGAAGTGGTGGCCGTTCACACTCTGGCCACCACATTCGAAATGTCCTCATGCGTCCTTACTAAATTCAGTCCAGTTCTAGTTTATGTACAGCGGTTGAAGCTTTACAGAATTCGGGATGAAATTTGAATCCCTAATGAACAAGTCCCAAGGAAAAACTCCATGACACGACTCCATGAACGGAACCTGTCCTCTTCTGAGTATCGCCGGATAGTGGGATTATAAATCATTATGGTATACAGGTGTAGAAGAAAAAAGACAAACAGGATTATGTGTGTTTACAGGATGGAACTGGGAATGATTGGGAATGAGTCCTGGGATGAGCACAGGACAAGCTTTATGATTACAGCAGCAACTCTTAGTCACAACAGTATCCAGGTCAGATTAAACACTGAAACAGGGGTGAGACTTGGGAATAATCTGTTTTGGGGGAAATAGGTAAGCTGGAAAAGATTAATATCATCAGTAGGACCACAGGACCAGAGTGTCTGACCCTTTTCGTGTTCCACGTCCAGCAGAATCTCTGCAGCTGATCCGGAAGTTTGAAGCCGAAGTTGCGGCTATCTGTCCTGGCCTGTCAGCGCGTTAAACCTGTACGGGAAACCATGGCCAGACCACATCTGCCCCTCGTTAGGCTGCATAAATGACTGCCATGTGGTGCGCTGATAAATAGACCAGTCTATTTATTGGAGCACAACAAATTGGCTACAAACACTGACATGGGATCGAAGAACTATAAATATTGGACGCGATGAAAGTTTTAAAATGTGCCGCAGCTAGTTTACGAGAGTCCAGGTTTCCCCTCTTTTTCTTTTTATGTACTTCGAGCAAGTCCTCTCTCTCTCTCTCTCTCCCCCTCTCTCTGGTTCTCTCTCTCCTTTCTTCTTCTACTACCAGTGCAGTAAAAAAAAAGCATTTTCTCTCGTTTCTCACTCTCTGTCTGCAGTAAACCATCCAGTCCGTGACGTGGACTTGCAGCGCATTTTCTCTACGATCTTATCAAGTCGACGCAGAAACACGACAGAAATTCCAGAACGAATCGGCAGCAGACAGGCCGTAAACCCTGTGTAATTGCATATTTGGAGTTTATCTGGGGTTTTTTGCGAAAACGCACACGATTCTCTTCCCTGGTGGTCCTAAAACACATCCATATGTCCTGTGTTTCTCTTCTCACTCCTCTCCCTCTCTCTTTTGCTATCCTCTGTCTCCCCTTCCCTCCTTCCCTCCCTCCTTTCTCCCCCTCACTCATTTGAAACATTACCCATTGCATGATTAGCCGACCTGCGTGCCGTGCTTTTCCTGTTGTGAAGATGTTGTGTGGTTCGAGACACTTTCTCTACGTCAGATGGGGTTTCTGCGTGGACGTAGGACGTCAGCGGCGTGCAACCAGGAACACACATGGAACGCAGGGAGGGATTTGGATCGGATCATGTGTGGGCCTGAAGAAAGAAAGCCCATCTGTTTTAAAACACGTGCTAAATATTAGCGTATTCGCATTTTCCTGTTTTGGCAAGTGGAGGGAGGGGCCCGAGAGCGGAAAGGTCTCGGGCCGGGGTTAGGTGCTGTTTGAAACTGGAAACCCTTTTTCAGCCTTATTTGTTTTATGATTCCGCGGGACGCCGTGTTTACACTCGACGTGCAACATCTGGATTAGATAATTTGTCTGGAATTAACCGCCGCTGGATGCTTATCGAGCCCTGTCTGATTAAATCTGTTTGATGTTTCTGCTTTGTGTTTCATAACGATTTTTACCCCCCTGTCAGCGTGTCACTGTGAGATTTGCATAACAGATGAAGGTCGCAGTGGACGGCAGCTATCCCACACACACACACACACACACACACACACACACACAGTGTACCTACATTTTATAATTAGTTTCCTGCTTTTGATCTGTAGTGGTTCGTTTAAAAAACAAACTGATTGGTGGCGTTTTGCCTACAGCAGAGGTCCAGCAGGCCTCAAGTCCTGGCAAAACACGTAAAAAAAAAAGGCACCACTCACAAAGCTGATAAGTGTTTCTGTTTGCTTATTTGTTTACATGTTTGTTTGTTTCCCTTGGACCGTTCCCATGTGCTGTGGAATTCAAACAGCCCTGTGTGCTAACTAATAAACACATTCTGAGAGAGTGGAGTTTGCCAGAACGTTAGCTGTGTGTGTCAGTGGAGTCTGAGTTCTTTGAAAGATGAGTAATGTGGAGACACCACGATGGAACGTCGCCTTGTTTTCATCACATAAATTAAAGTCTTGAGCAAGCACAACGTACATAAGCTACGTTATTAATGCTACACTACATTACTAGCAACGTGATTGATGTCAACTCGTCTCCTAATTACAAATAATTGCTAATCTAACAAAGCTGCCTGACAAATAATTTGTTCTTGTCAGTTTTTGGGTCTCATTAACCTCCTCGAGTCATTTGTCTTTCCAAACGACAGTCGGGAAGTAGCTACACAACTTTATGAATTACATATATTAAGGAATAAAGCACTAGTTGTCGTGCTGTTATAGGAAAATAATCAACGACTGAGTGGTGTGATGAAATGAAGTTATTGTTACCACCCTGAAGTTGATGATTTTCCCATAACAGCACATCCTGAAGTGTTATATTTCCACACCAATTTGCTGCCAAATACAATTTTTATTTATTAAAAAATGACACGTTGTACTTTTTATCCGCTTGTAGTTAACGCTAACTCTTCATGTAATGTAAATAGTTAACGTTGTGGAACGTTTGTCAAACAAGCTATAAACAGTCGTTTCCTCAACAGCCTCTCCTTTTTCCTCTCTCTTGAAGTTAATAAGGCAAAAATGCAGTTTGTCATGTTACAGAGAAACCGCAAAGCACAGTGTTCTCCAGCAATCTGTTTAGATCCATTTATTATGTTGAGTGCCCACCATACAAGTCCCTTTGAATGAACTGTTACTATAGAAACAAAAATGCATTAGAATCGACATATTAATGTAGACTTGTGATTTGCAATACACACTCACTGTCCACTTTATTAGGAACATCTGTATGCCTGCTCATACATGCAGTTATCAGCCAATCATGTGGCAGCAGCGCAGTGCAAAAAATCCTGCAGATGCAGGTCAAGAGTTTCAGTTAAAGTTCACATCAAACCTCAGAATGAAGAAAAAGTGTGATCTCTATGACTTTAATTGTGGCATGGTTGTTGGTTCCAGATGGGCTGGTTTGAGTATTTCAGAAACTGCTAATCTCTTGGGAATTTCACACACAACAGTCTCTAGAGTTTACACACAATTGTGTGAAAAACAAAAAACATTGAGTGAGAGTTCTGCGGTTGGAAATCACTCTTCACAACCGTGGTGAGCAGAAAAGCATCTCAGTATACACAAAGCATCGAACCTTGCAGTTTGGGTGGGTCTGTGCATTGTGCTGCTGCCACATCATTGGATAACTGCATAAATTAGCAGTTAGAAAGGTGTTCCTAATAAAGTGGACAGTGAGTTTATATTGTGTGTGCTTTAAGAAAAATTTGAATATATCTTTATATACTAGTGTTGCTTCACTAGTTGGTTGATAAACCTCCTTCCCACTGAAGGAGGCGTGGCCTCTGTGTCTTTCAGTCCCAGTGAAGGAGGCGTGGCCTCTGTGTCTGTCAGTCCCAGTGAAAGAGGCGTGGCCTCTGTACCTATTAGTCCCACTAAAGGAGGCGTGGCCTCTGTGTCTGTTAATCCTATTGAAGGAGGCATGGCCTCTGTGTCTGTCAGTCTCAGTGAAGGAGGTGTTGCCTCTGTAACTATTAGTCCCACTAAAGGAGGCGTGGCCTCTGTGTCTGTTAATCCTATTGAAGGAGGCGTGGCCTCTTTGTCTGTTAGTCCCAGTGATGGAGGTCTGGCCACTGTATCTGTGAATCTACCTGTCAGTCAGTAAAGGAGGTGTGGCCTAGGTGCTGGTGAGATAAGGTTGGCCTATTGTATCAGCTTGTCATATTGTATCAGTTTGAAACAGTTTTAATTGTATCATATTAAGTTGTATATTTTTTATTTGTCATGTCCCAAGGCGCACATGATTTTATCTGGGAAAAAGAGAGAGCTACACACCCTGGGTCAATAAGATGCAGTGTTAAATAAGTAAAGTTAAAAATAAAAGTGTCTTTGTTCCTCGCAGCGGGTCTTCAACAATAATGAGTGTTTGATGGTGAAAGGCTACAAGGCGTTAGGGATGTTACTGACTCTCGCTGACAGAGAAGAACAATCTCCCCTCTCTAGCACTCCGACTATTCTAACGCCAAGGAACAGATGCTGGATTCTGTGTGTTTTATTGACTCTAGACATCTGTTAATACAGTGGCTTGATCTTAGCTGAGTGTTTGTTGATGCACGGACAAGAGAGGCCGAGCGCCAGATGAAACAATCAGAGAAGGAGAGGGAGATGGTCGAGTGTTGATAACTATCTGTAAGCTTGTCATTTTGCTGATGTGACGAGGTGGGATTTACTGCCGGGCTCCATCGTGGGTGGGGTGAGCAGCAAGTCAGCGCGTCCCTCCTGAAATCTCTCCAGCGCAACAGCTGCGACTTGTCAAGGCTCTGTCGAGTTATTGCTTTTTGAAAAATCGTGGAATGTTTTTTTTTTTTTTTTAACCAGTAACACATGACAAATCGCCAGGATTTTTACCCAGCAGGAAAAGTCCCAGTGACGAAGTCGTTACAGGGACGGATGAGTTCCAGCACACGCTTATGGCTCCATCGGTGGATGACATTTGTTCAGCCATTTTTTTTTTCTTCTCCCTTGCTGGTGAAAACGCAGTCTGTCCCATTCCAAACATTTCTTTCGTTTTATTGGTCGCCTACAGTAGCATGTGGAGCCACTGCCATTTGTCTCCTGTCTAACTTTCACAGTAGTGTTTTGTTTGTGAGAGAGTGAGAGTGTGTGAGTTCTGTAAATGGATATCTCTCACCATGAGAAACGTTGGGGTGATTTATAGGAGTTGTTGCGATTTCCTGTGGTGAAGGCAGGCTCACATTCTTAGGATATGTCCCTGTCTCTCTCTCTCTTTCACAACTCTCTTCATCAGACTCAATTTCACTACTTCTCCTTATCTAGATGATTCAGTAGAGATTGTGATTTTCTATGATTAAAAAACATCCAAACAAAGAAAAAGAAAATATGACAAAATGCTACTGAACCATGAGCTGAACTCACTGACCTGTATAATCTAAGACTAATCTAAGTCTGAGTGGGTGTGGTCTTATATTCTAATAAGCATATTTTGATTGACAGCCATCTGTAGGACACTCCATCTTTAGCTGAACTAAGCACAACGCAAGCAGCGATGAATCAGGATTGTTTAACATTGCACGTACAATCACCCACTCATCGAGTTAGCACAGGAGGCAACAAACACTTTTGCTCACTAGTTAATTTTCGCTCACTAGTTAGCTTTTGCTTGCTAGTTAGCTAGGTAGCTCAGACTCAAATAAATCTTTCAAGTGGTAACGCATCAATTTTATAAAAGCTATGTGGACAGGACAGATGTATCGTATCATATATCAGATCGTATCACACAGTACCAAATTATATTGTATCATATAATATCATATCGTCTCATATTGTATCATATATTGTATAGTATCGTGTCATATCATATCGTATCGTGTCATTTCATATCGTAAAATATCACACCATATCATATATCGTATTGTATCATATCATGTCATATATTGTACTGTATGATATATCTCATATTTTGTCATTTCATATTATATCATTTCATATTGTATGACATTATATCATGTCACATAGTGTCATATATTATCATATCGTATCCTATCAAAGTGCTCATTTAAATGTAGAAGTCTTCTGTAAATACAGTATCGTGATAATACGATGATTAAGAAACAATATAACTGTTAAGGTAATTAGTTGATTAGTTAAACGGTCACTGAGGTTTTTTGTAGGTTACAGTAGGCTTAAGAGCTTCATAACAAATCAGTCGCTGTTTTTCTTTTCTTGCCATAACTCATGTTGTGAGTCATTCCTAAAGTGGCTTTTCTACAAATCCTGGCCACAGGCTGCTGCTTGTGAAGTTCGTAATGCTGTAAAAACACATGAAGCAAACAGTCAGGTTGAGGTTCCAATAACATCTATAAGCTATTTAGGGGGATTTTTCCTGCTTTGTGTGCGCCCTGAAACTCCAGCCCGCGTTTATCACTCCCGTGCCCTTTACTCTCTCTCTCGCTCTCTCTCTCTCTCACTCTCTCTCTCTTTCCTCAGACTCATGTTGGCTTTGGCGTCTCTTCTCAGGTTGAGCTGAAAGTAATGGTTTGTTTAAGTGCACTGGGAGCAGCCTGCAAAAACACCACCATCACAGAGCTACAGAGAGAGAACTAAAGAAAAGAATGGAAAAAAGAGAGCGAAAAGACATGATTTGCATGTATTTTTGTCCTCCTTTGGTTGTATTTATAGTCAAGCACAGAGCAATAAACACTGTTGTTCTATAATGGAGGTTTTATTACTCAGGAAGGATGTGAGTTAATAGTCAACTATTGTACACATCCTTCCTGAATAATAGGAAATCTGCAACGTTTATTTACCTATGAGTATGAATGTGTTCTACTGCAGTTGCTCAGGTTCCTGGTCCCAGTTTCCCAAGAACATCGTAAAGTTAAGATCTCCACTGGGCGAGAAAGTGTTCAGTGTGATGCTCGCTCTACCATTTAACCCCTGAGCTGAAATTTTTACTTAAAGCGGAAACCTACGGCAAAAAAAAAATCTTATTGAGTGAAAATATGCTGAATATGCGAAACGTTTAGATGTTTTTTTACTCATTTCAAGGTTTAAACTTTGTATTCTATTGTAAGATAATTTTGCTTCTTTCTAGAAATAAAAAAACATTAATCACACTACCTTCTAAGACTATTTCTAGCTTGAAAATAAATGGATATGAATTGTAAATAAATGGATATGAATGGGTTTAGTAATTATTTTTTTTTATTGTAATCTTATTGAAATAATATGAAATATTAAATAAATTTGTCTATATTCAAGATATTTTCACTTGCTGAGATGTCATGGTCAATGTTTTGTTTTTTTTTTTTCAACATGAGAAATTTTATTTTTTGCTGCTTCTCTTTACCACCATCATCATATTAATATAATCCGAGACGGAAAATTCTTGAGTAATCGTACTGCAAATGTTACTATATTTAAGTATTATTTTGTAGTATATTTACTTCACTGATATTTTTGTATTAATGACTTTGAATACTTGTACTCTTACTTAATTACATTTCTACATTTTTAATTAGAACTTTCTACATGCTTGTTACAAATCTCAAAGGTCTCGTCTTCTCTCATCCTGCCGGGGACTGGACGCTGTCCATCAACCGAATGGGCTCAGTCTAGCATCCAGGAATCATAATCAAGAATCGTGACAATTCCTTATCAAGTGTGCCTTTCTCATTATACACAAGCTAGTTAGCGCTAGAGCTATCCGCGTGTGCTTGAAGATGGATAAGTCACTGGACTGCAGTGTGGAACTTGAGGATGAGCGCCCTGGCCCTACCTCAGTACAATGTTTTAATAAACTGGAGTAAGTAAAGACTCGTGTAAGACTCGATGTCTCTCTGAGTTTTGCATTAACTGTCTATATTTAACCAAGTTAGCCTGTTTTCTTTGCTAATGCCAGGTTAGACTAGCATGGATTGAAGTAGCTAGAATAAACTGGCTAGACAACAAGTTAAATTCGAGCTAATTATTGATAATTATTGATAAATATTGATAAATATTGATAAATATTGGCTATTTAACGAATATTTTACTTCTGTTTTATTCTATGCAGCAAACTTACAGAGAATGGATGATGATTTCAGGCAAAATGGTGTAACTTTAGATAAGCAATAAAAGTTACTTTTCACATGAAAACATGACATTAACTTTTCATTGTTTAAAGCATTTACTTTATACCTTTTAATGCTTAAGGACTTTTAAAAGTAGCAACCTTTTTTTTCACTTGAGTACATATTTGGCTAGATACTTCCACTTTTTAATTGAGAAACAATTTAACACATGATCTATACTTTAATTTAAGAATAATGTGCTTAGTGTGCTCAGTGCTTTGCTCACACTGGTATATTACACTTGTAATGTTCGCAACCCAAGAATAAAACATTTTTACAAAAATAAAACAAATAGGTGAATTCACTCTATGCTACATTACCTCCATGCTTTATTTTACCTGATTTGCTTTAGTGTGTCTTTCCTCTTTTCCCCAAAACCATGGCTCTATGCTCAAGGCTACTCAAGCCCATTTGTTTGATGTATAATAATTCAAATATTATTATCTGCCTCAGGTATGACCCTTGAACAGTACGTCCATTGCTAATTAGCGAACAGAACACAAGGGTTAAGGAGTTTCCCCACTTTATCACCATGTAACTGAAAGCATTCTGGAGAACATCCAGCTCAATCCCAGAATGCACTGCACAATCTCGGGGTTCTTTCACAGGTCTGGAATTTGAAGGCAACCCGGTAAAACTATGATGATTAAAAAAAAAAAGTTTATGAATTATGGATGTTCTTTTGTCAGAGTACGACTCGAGACACTAAGGTTTTAAATCTGTCATCTTTAGATGTTTTCTTATTCCGTGCACTAACCCAGACCCGCTAATGCAGATCACATTTCATGTTGTTCCATTTTCGTTTCACAGTTAATGACCTTTAAATATAATTTTGAAAACTGAACATAAAAATCTGGCATGTTTTTTTATGAGGACAATGACCCTGATAATACGTTAACGTCCAAACAGTGAAGACTTTATACTGTAAAACTGCAAAACAGAGAATGTGGAGAGAATAAAAAAGTTGGCTACGACGTTATGCTGCTGGAAGTCGGAATTACGTCATTTTGGACCTCCATGCTTTTGAGGAACAAAGTAGGGAAAAAAACACAGACGCATCCATTTTCATCTGTTAGCAACAAGCTAGCCATCTATATATGTATATATGTATTTTTGTATGTATGATTGTATGATTTTTATGTTATACATATATATGTTATATATAGATAGATAGATAGATAGATAGATAGATAGATAGTAACTGACTATAACTGTATATAATCAGTGTTATAGATTTAACAAGCGAATATGTCTGTATGTTGTTTGATCTAAAGCAAATACTAGTATATAGTAAAAGTAAAGTAGAAGTAAAATGTGCCACTTTGTTTGCCATTGAGCCGTGAGGAGCCATGCTGATTTGACGTCACTTGCTGAACTCCGGGTTGAGGAAACCTTCCCAACTTTCTGAGTAGGAAATCCAAGTCGAGGCTTTTTTTTGTTTGTTTTTTCCTAGTCAGAGGTCAAAGTTTAGCTGAATGTGGCATTAGACACAAGGCTTCATTTGCCAACAAAGGTCAAGCAAAAAAAAAAAAAAGAAAAGAATAAAAGTAGAAGCCCACAACAGCAATCTCTGGTGTGCTGGTTCCGTTGTATACGACACCATTAAATATAATTCTGCGTGGCACACAGCGAGTTGCGGAGTGTGTTGCTGTCTCGGGCGAGTTTAAAGCACCGTGTTATATCTGTGATCAAAACAAAAGCTTGCACCTTGCAAGTGATACAGATGTATTTACATTCTTCCAGAAAATTCTTCATTGTGTTTTAGTTACAATGAAAACTTTTAACACTGAGGAATTAGTATAGGTGTTCTGTTAGCTTCCATCCATCCAGAGCCCCTTCTCTGTCTCTCCCTCTCTCTCTCTCTCTCTCTCTCTCTCTCTCTTTCTCTCTCTCTCACACACACACAAACACATTCTCTCTTTCTCTCAGTCTCTCTCTCACACACTCTCTCTCACGCTCTCTCTCTCTCTCACTCTCTCTCTCTCTCACACCCACACACACACACTCTCTCTCTCTCTCTCTCTCTCTCTCTCTCCAGCTGAAGTGTTATCCACTGTAAGTGTTTGATTGAACGTATCTGT
>CM075010.1:2622566-2631589 GCA_037576675.1 Pangasius sanitwongsei
GCTGAACTCACAGCTTTCACGTCTCAGGGAGCCATAAAAATATTATTGCGTCTTCAGTGCAAACTGTGGAAGAGGGAGTGTGACGTTCCGTTACGCCACATTGCATTCTGGGGCGGGAAGCCGCCATTTTGTTAAAGCAACTCATTAATGAGGAATGGAAAAATGATTTGATGGAAAAGAGGAGAGGAAGGAGATGAGGTTATACAGGGACAAAACACAATAATGACAAGACTACACAGTTTAAACTACACTCCTGGCCAAAAGAAAATAAGGATCCAAGCCCCAAATGGCAAAATATGAAGCGTTTAAAGGTCGTAACAACAAATCATTGGTCAGGAAGTGAGCAGGAATGAAACAAATAGATAAAGGAAGTTAGTGTGTGAGCTTTTCCCTTTGATTTCTGTAAATGTTTAAGCCTTGTGGCCCTTGATGAGCTGCATCAGGTGCAGCAGATAACCACATAGTCACTCATCTTTTAAGAAAAGAAAAAAAATCCCCAAATTTTGTACACCCAGACATGTGTCAGTCTGAATTTTACACCAAACACTTTAATCATTATCACGATGATTTTATCTTTGTGTACAAGGAGACTACAGGTGTGAATTTCCCTGTTTGTAGCTTTTTCCCCAAACAGCGAGAGGAAACCAGCGAACGGAGGCACAGGAGCTCTCAGGAGTGCATCTGTTTCATTCCTGCTCATTTCCTGACCAATCATTTGTTCTTAAGATCATTCAAAGCTTCATATTTTGCCATTTTAGGCTTGGCCTATTGTTTGTCCAGGAGCGTACACTCACATGCACCTGAGCAGGTAAAAGGGCCAGACTAAATGTACAAAAGGTGTGCCCTTAGGCATAACAAGGAAAGGTGCAGTTTATTACTCTTTTTTTTCTGAGCATGAAATGTTAAACATTTAACAAAATAAATGAGAGGAAATCAGTTGTAGGCTAGGTTATATAATATTTCATATATCAATATTAACATATAAAAACACAAGCATCATATTTTCATGTTTCATGTTTCCTAGCCATAGTTAAAATAATTCTGAATACAGAGTCTAGTATGTTGGTTATTAAGTCTGGAGTCTGAAATGAGCACATCACCGACACAATTTAATGAAACCAATGTAGGCTAATGCTAATGTAGGCTAAGGCTAACAGAAGAGTCAAATGAACTTCATATGTGAAATGTGCATGTGTTTTTAAGCACTTCACATGTAGCTTATTTTGCACATGTTCCACATGAAGTGACTTGTCATATCTAGTGCATGGGTTTTTATTTTATAATTCAGTTATTCTTACACGTGATAACATTGTTCACATGCTGTCATGTGCGTTTGCTCGAAGTTTCAGGGCGTAACGTGGTGAAATGCACCTTCACATGTTATTCACGTGATCACCCAGACTCATTACTCAGATATACAATTTTTTTTTTTTTTTTTGCAAACTACAGCTCCTTATATCTGTTTCCTTTAAACATATTCTATTTATGCATATTCATATTCTACATTTCATTCCTCCAAAGGCTGCTAAGCGTTCTTACGCACAGTCTACTAGATTTTATTTTATTATATTATATTCTGTTTTTATTATGCATCGTTGTTGCGCTGTAGGACGAGGCACTAATTGTAATTTCACTACATTACATGACATGTATGTAAAATGTATGTGACAGATAAAGAAGCTTGAACCTTGAACCTTGATAATCACATGTGAGTTTGCAGTAAGAACTCCTGAGGGCCTCTAGTGGAACCTTTACTTCACTAATATTACAAAGAAAAAGTAGTTAATGGGGAGCAGCTATAAACCCCGAACAAACAAACAAACAAACAAACAAACACAAACCAAACACCATAACACATTTATTTATTCATTCATTCATTCATTCTGCCTATTAACTATTATTTCTTCTCCTCAACCAAGGCATGACATGTCACAGAAATAGGGTTAGTGGACAAAAATACATTTTGTGACACTGATGATGAGATTGTGGAGAGGGGGTTAGGGATGTAGGGATCTAGGGAACGAGGGAAGAAGGGTGTAGGTCAAGTGATGCAGGACTTTGCTTTTGCTCCCTGTAGAGAAGCTGTAAGGCTGTGAAGGACGTTGCCCTTGCGGTCACCTCTCAGCGCAGATAGGATTTCAATAAAATGCAAATGCGCACGGCTTGCTGCGGCTAATCCATTGATTTCCCAATGAATATAGTGAGCACTCGGAGACCCTTCACGCTTATTAGGATTAATGGAAATTTAAAGCAAAAGCAAGAAGCAGGGATGTGAAGAAATGCTGCGCAACCCTTCGACGGCTTTGGCTGGCAATTTGCATTCCTTTATAGGACAACTTGTAATCCGCTTCTCCCTCTCAGCATGCCAAGATACACACAACACTTTTATTATCCCCGTCAACAAATCGCTCAGCTCATTCCAAACCTATTAACGCCTAATGCACTGTTTCCCAATCCCGAGCCTCAGTCTGGGGGCTTTTGAGCTCCACACGCATCTCAGTCAAGTCATCAGCTAACACCACTGCCAGAAGAATGGCACGACGCTCACACGCTGTATGTTCCACACAGTTCTTCCTACACGCGTGTATTTTGATTTCACGTCATTTCCTGTCGCGCATGATTCGTTTACTTCCAGATGATTCTCTGACACGCGTGATTTATTCATTTTCACGCGTGATGGCGTGATTTCGTGCTGAAGTTCACCTTCCCGTGTTCTTCCAGTGGGATTATGATTGCATGTGAAATGCATACGATTTTCTTTCATGGCTCTTGTAGGAACAAATTCCCGATTCAGGAAGATGCTCAACAAGTCCACGGTTCAGTCATTGCGACAGCCCAGAGAACCCCTAAAACACTTTCCAGGAAACTATTTTATTGTAGACTGTACGCAGTTTGGTGTTGTGTTTTAAATGTTATTTATTTATTTATTTATTTATTCATTTAATTCATTCAATAAATGTGAACTCTGAGAACAATGGCTGTTGACTTTGGTTCAGCAAACAGAATCCAGAGAAACCAATAAACAGCAGGACCTTGGATTTATTAGTCTTTTTTTTAACTCAAAAAAAAAAAAAAAAAAGACTAACTGTAGGCCTAACTCCTCCCACTGGCTATAGCTATAGCTATATATTTTTACTATACTATAGTAAAAATATTCAACAAGCTAAACATGAGTAGAAGGTCATGATTAAAATGAAAATAATTATTCAATCAAATTAAATCGTAAAATTACATTAATTTCTTAATTGCCTTTAAATGTAAAGGCTACAAAAGCCAGTATTTCCCCCGTCGTGTTTGTTTAGAACTCGACAAAAACGATAAAGTATTTATTTATATATTTGTTTGTTTGTTGTGTTTATGTAGTATGTATTTATTGTTTGTTTGTTTGTTTGTTTATTGTGTTTATGTAGTATGTATTTATTTATTTATTGTTTGTTTGTTTATTGTGTTTATGTAGTATGTATTTATTGTTTGTTTGTTTATTGTGTGTATGTAGTATGTATGTATTTATTTATCTGTTTATTTATTGTTTGTTTATTGTGTTTATGTAGTATGTATGTATTTATTTATTGTTTGTTTGTTTGTTGTGTGTTTATGTAGTATGTATTTATTGTTTGTTTGTTTGTTTATTGTGTTTATGTAGTATGTATGTATTTATTTATCTGTTTATTTATTATTGTTTGTTTGTTTATTGTGTTTATGTAGTATGTATGTATTTATTTATTTATTGTTTGTTTGTTGTGTGTTTATGTACTTTGTATTTATTGTTTGTTTGTTTGTTTATTGTGTTTATGTAGTATGTATGTATTTATTTATCTATTGTATGGGAACTTGTAAATAACGCGATTCTGACGTGACACGAACGCGATCTTTACTGTATTAAAAGCTGACACAAGGTTACTATGAATCTTTTATCTACTAGAACTGGAGTGCAAACATAAAATTAGCATGCATGGTGCTAATAATAGCCTGCTAATATGGTGCTAGCAAAATTAGTGTTAAGAAGCCTGTTAGTTTATAGCTGCACAAAAGATTGCTGGTAAAGGACGTGTTTGAAAAATGACTGAAAAAAAGGGTTTCACGCTGACTGTCTGATCACGTGTTCAGTTTTGTCAGGGTTATGGAAATGCTATATACCTTTTTTGAGACACAGTGTGTGTCTGTGTGTGTGAGAGAGAGAGAGAGAGAGAGAGAGAGAGAGAGAGAAACAAGAAACCCAAGGAGTTATATTCAATACTCCCTCCTAGCGACTCAATAACGCAATGCAGCTGAGCAACAGAACCGATTAACCCCAACTTCACGTCTCATAATAATAATAATAATAATAATAATAATAATAATAATAATTTCTACTCCACTTTTCTCTGCCCTTTTTTCTTAGGCTTATTTTGTCCTCTTTTTTATCCTGTCCCCTTTAATATCCGCAAATAAAAAAATAAATAAATAGGGTCGGGTAAAGCGTAAACTTCATAATTCGGTCTGCAAAATGTTTGTGCTAATATTACATACTCATTTAAATAACATGATCTTTAACATAACAGTGCAATTTTAGTCATATGTAAACAGTGAAATTCCCCGGGCGTGTAAAATACGATTAATACAACTAATCTTCATATCTAAATATCAGATTTACTGTTTGTTTGTTTGTTTTTGCTTCCTGTGGTGTTTTGCCGAAATTTATAGTTTCTAAAATAAAAGGAAGAAAGAAATCATATTTGAAAGGAAAGAAAGAAGCATTTGATTTTGTGTAGCTTTTAATTTATTCATTCGTGGTCAATAATTTTTACACCTTGATGTAAAACAAAACAAGAATCGTATGGTATAAATAAAGCAAAAAAAATCACCGAATCTCCGATTTAAAAAAAAAAAAAAAATCATACTGAGGCGTGTGTGTGTGTGTGTATGTGTGTGTGTTTCAGCTGACTCCAGCATGTCGTTAACCCCGGTGTGTGTTTATGTCTCTCCCTCTCCGCTGTGTTAATTAAAAAACAACACCATCAGGAGGAGGAGAGCTACAACCAGCTCTTTTTTTTTTTTTTTGGTCCGTCCCACCTTCCTCTTCCTCCTCCTCCTCCTCCGTAAGTACATTTTTAATCACGTCACATGATGGAGGGATGTTTTACAGCTCAACACTTCTAGTTATCATTGCGCTGCTCATAACTTTTTAACGACCTTAAACAATGTTCCACAGAGACAGAGCTTTAGTGACAAACACACCAAAACACTGAGACCTCACACATCTATCTATCTATCTATCTATCTATCTATCTATCTATCTGACTAATACAACCAGCATTAGAAACCATTCGTCATTTCTAGTGGTTACTTACAGGCTTTAATGGGTTTTTGATGGTCTGTAATGGTAGTTTAATGGAATGTGGTGATTCTAATGGTTCCTGATGGTGTGTCTATTTTATTCAGATGCTTAAATAGACTGAAAGAAGGCCCTAATGGAAACCAATATGAATCTGATGGAAACCATTAGAGATGCACCTGAGAGGTTGCAATGGGTTTTTTTTTTTCTTTCCAGCTGGGAGAACTGACTTGAAATAGATCCTTCACACCACCTTTTTATAGACTAAATTGGTCCAACTTCCACTTGTGAGATCTTCATAATATGGCAATTTCCAGATTGTAAAATTGATCATTGAACATTATCGTGATTTGGGGCTTTTGGCCATAAATGGTCCTGAGGAGGGAAAAAAAGTTAGTCTTGAGTAGCTGTACATTTTTAGAGTAGATGAGACAGCTTTACTGTCAGTCTAGCCATGTACAAGTAACAGCAGTATGAAATATCGTTCTCCGAGGCCTTGGTGTAGGATAGACGCTGAGTAGCTGCTTCATTCACACGCGCCGCCATCTTGATACCGCCATTTTTAATCCATAACATGCTGGCTAGCTAGCTAATGTTGTAGAAAGTCGTTATTTCTGGATTCGTATCATTAACTAGTTAAGTGATAATCTAGATAGCCGAGTTAGATAATAGTTTGGGTCAATTACGGTAAGGTTTAGCCACTAAAAGTGGCTCATGTTTGGAATCAGACCAAACACGAGCCACGATATGTACAAACTTGTACAAAATTGGTCTTACATTTAGGGAGGAAAGTGGCCCACACTGCAAGTCAATGACCTGTTGCTTATCAGAACCGTGGATGATGCTGATGCAGTGAATGATAGCTATCAAACATCTCCATCCTTCACCATGTGAACCCTTCACTGTCTCACACACTTGGGCCAAAATTTAAGCCCGTACTGACACACTGGGCTGCACGAGCTTAGGCAAACACGCGCTTCATTAATTGTAATTATGAATCAGTGTTAGTGCAATATGCATTTCTAAGCAGGTGGCTCGCGCACAGAAAGTGCTTCCTGCCCTGCTCATGCTCACCGTCGCCCGGGTAACCGCGGTGCATTCTGGGGTGCAAATAGGGCTCCATCCGCGCGCGTGCAATTCTTCATCCGTTCTCCTGCAATTCAATCTGATGGCTGTCACTTTTGTCCAAAAAACGAGAGAGAGAGAGAGAGAGGAGGAGGAAATTACAATTCGCGCCGCCACCATCTCTCTTCTTTTCTCTCTCTCGCAGCGTCTGAATTGATCAATTTGCTTTTTTTTGCCCTTCCACTTAGGAGTGCCATAAAGCCGCGCTCACTTAGGGCCGAGCGGCGGCGGGAGAAGGTCAGTGTTATCCAAACACAGCCATTGGGCCATTTGCTATAGCACCCTCCATGTGGAAAGGCAGCGAAATCAGGGCCGTCACTTCAATCAGGCTCGCGCGCACGAGCTGAATTTATAACGCCGCGTGCGGAGGAGTGAAATCACGCCAAGAGCGCGAGACCGGCGGGGGTTAGAGCTAAAGGGGTGGGGTGTTGGGGATGTAGAGATGAAGAGAGAGATGGATAGAAGAGAGAGAGAGAGAGAGAGTGTTAAGTTATTGGTGTCAGTGGCCGCTATTTTGCTCGCGCGCTTGTTTGTTTGCAAATGGAAATAAACGTGTGATTGTCTAAGGTGAGGAAATGGAGTGCGCGCAAAGGCAGATCAGTATGTGTGTGTGTGTGTGTGTGCGTGCGCGCGCGCGTGCGTTTACCAGCAGTGCACGAATAAGCCGTTTTGCTATTTATTGTCAAGAACCCACTGGAGGTTCTAAGGTGGATCCAGTGCCCTGGTGACTACAAGGTATGAAAAATACCCTCCCTAAATGAAAAGTCTGACATAATTCAGGCAGTCGGGTGATTCGAGGCAATAAAAGACCATGAAAAAAAGTGCAAAAGCTACAACATGAGCTACAGCAATTGTGTAACAGTGAAGAAGAAGAAAAAACAAGTGATATTGTAAAACATTCAATCTTGGATCTTGAAGATCATTGGAATTATGAAGCTAGCTAACAGCGGGTAACAATTTACAAGAAATAAACATGCACAAATTCACCAGATAATACTAATAATAGATTTAGCAATAAGACAATATGATATTGTTACTGTAATAATGTGAAAATACACTTTTCTGTGAGTATCAGTGGTACTATTGGTGCTCCTACAACACTGCATTAAATGTTTACATTTGTTTGTTTGTTTGTTTGTTTGTTTTTTAAATGAAATACTTTATAGTTTATTACATTTTGGCTCTAATATAGTTTTGCTATATTGTGCATCATAAAACATTTTTGTCATATCGCCCATAAGAACTTTATACTCCTCAGTATGCCTTTCTCACATTAGAAAACAGTTCGTAAAAATGTTTAACGTCAGTAATTTGCGACCAAAATAAAAAAGGTAGGAAGTTAATAAAAGGGTGATCATATAAACACTTCATAAAGAGAATAGAACATGCATTTGTAGTTCATATAAGGTGAAAAACACTATATCAGTGAATAACTGAAATAAATAAGAAAGGAATGAATAATTATACAAAATAAAATCGCTAGGAGTTTGTTCTCGCACACTTGTGTGTTGTACATTATTGTAGGTTAATGAAGCCAAAATATGGATTAAATGTTTGCACTTACAGAATGGACAAAAATGTAAAAAAAAAAAAAAAAAAAAAAGGTTAAGGTTAAAGCTAGCATAAATCTGGCGTTAGACTGTACGAGGAAAAAAATCGCACATTGTGAAAAAGATTCGTTGTGAAATGTTAGAACGCGTAATGTGACGTGCAAAAACAGTCATCGACAAAGTTCTGGCAGTGTCAGACTTTTTTTTTTTAAATTAAGACTCTTCTAAAAATCCACCAATAGGAGGACGGCAAATTCACGGGACGGCTAAAAACACGTAGCCATGGCCATAAATGAAACACGCTAATGCACAGAAAACTCAAGCCCACTTGGAAGAACATTTGAGTCTGTTTTCTGCACAAGAATTTTCCGGCTCACACTGCGCGATGATGTAAGAAGGACGTCGTCTTTGTCTTTAATCACAGATCTATCGTCAGAGGATCTTCATCGTACGATAAGACACGGAAAACGCGCGCTCGCTGCCGTCGCAGAGAAATCACAGCGTCTGTTGTAGAATTTGGCCAAGATTTTATTGGGATTATGTCGTACAGTGTGATGCTGAAATCAGGCAGTGTGAAACTGGTTGTGGGGATGGAGCCATCGTGTGATGCAACTTCATTCGTATGAAATCGAATGGAATCGAACCACGTCGGTCTTGCTTGCTCAAATCAGGTTTGCTTCTCCAGCTGAGACAAACTCAGACTTCTTCTACTTGTGGGTTTTTGAGAGATTTAAGATTGAAGTAGATGTCATGTGATTTACCTTTGGCATATGCATGACCCTAATCCTCTCTCTTTTCTCTCTCTCTCTCTCTCTCTCTGTGTGTGTGTGTGTGTGTGTGTGTGTGAGGGGGAGCTGTTTGCTCATTCAGCTCTCTCTGCCCTTTGGCCACATTAACTTCTTTATTATTATTGCTTCTCCCGTGATGCCGCCCTTATCATCCCCCAATCAAACATCCAAAGAGCTGCAGTCGATCCAAGCCAGAAACACTTAAAACATGGAAGGGAGGGAGAGAGAGAAAGAAAGAAGGAAAGA